>KE747844.1:1244136-1758264 GCA_000465215.2 Pyrenophora seminiperda CCB06 | reverse complement strand
GGGGGGGGGGGGGCGTGTGTGGGTGCTACGGTCGCCGGAGGCGTTATGCGCATGCAGAAGCCCCTACCTACACTACTAGCTGCAGGTCCAAGTGACTCTTGTTTCCTGGTAATCGGGACTCGGGCCAGAAGGATCTTGGGCGTCGATCTCTGTTGTGTGGAACTGATGCACGTACTCGCAGCCAGAAACAAGTTAACTTGTTTCATCGTTGTTGAACTTGTTAGTTAAGCAGGTGGAGGCGTCCACGGGTTCTAGACAGTGGATTTATTGCGTAGGCTTGCTGCAAGCAATTTTGCTAGAAGAACCAATGAGATCGATCCTGCTATGAACGCCCGGGCAAGAGCCAAGTCCGTAGTCTAGGGAACCGACGTTTTAGCTAGAGAAATGAAGCCATGGAATTTCTTTTTTTCCGACCCCGAGCGTGTGCGGCTGGCTGCCGTGACTTGTGAGCTTTTGGTACTAGCGTTATTCGATCGCGAAGACCGGCCATGTACAGGACTCAACGACGATGACGGCTGGTGAATTGGTGGCAATGAAACGCCTAGTCAAAGTTTACGCTGCACCCTGTGTACTCCTATGGCGATGGAAGTGGAATGATGGGTCTTTGGGCTGAGAGAAGTGACTCTTTCCCCTACCTACCCACTTGCATTATACTACCAATGACGACACCATGGCTGACTCTACGCGTTTCATCACTCCGATCTTCACTATCTGAAGTGTCTTTTATTATTGGTGTTTGCTTTTTTCTTCTTACTAATTACCGGAGCACGAAGATCGGCTGGTCACGGCAGACGTGCAGATGAACCCCGCTTTCACGTCTGCGATCTTTTAGGGATGCTGCATCTGCCCATCTGCCTCTGGCTAATCTACACCATGGATGAGAATATTTCTTTTGCAGATTCTGCTGGCTGGAGGGGTTTATTGAAGAAAATGTAGGAAAAACTTGGAAAGAAGACCTGTCATGTAAGCATTCGATACGTCATCACCGTCGACGCATACCATACCAGGCCTCGCCAGCATACGAAATTTGCTCGTATACAACGCCGTAGAAGTGCAGAACAACGCAGTTCTTCTACAGGCTCAGTGTAGAGACAATCTTGACAGAAGCAAACAAACAAATACGCTACCAACTAACAGCAATAACATGACTGTTTCCCAACATATCTATCACACTATATCAGACTGATGCCAAAATTACTACATAGAGATGTGACATCAGACTATAATGTCATTTTCAAACCCGTGCTCTTATCGTGCATCAATTGCAGCAATTTGCCCCGACGCCGGTTTAGGACCGTTCATCTTATTTACAATTGTTTGATTAGTTTTCCTTGAAGTGTACTTCTCAGCGTTCACTGCCACAAAAAACAGTTCTTGTTCATCTTGACGGTCACTGTGTTCTAGTTTGCCAACCTCCTAGCTTTCATATCTCGACATTAATCGATGATGAAATCACGCCCTGAGCGCCAAGTTCTTTACCTTAGACTGAAGTAATTCAAAGTTTGTCAGAAAGCACATAGTAGCCACGTTCATGTCTTTAGATCCGGCGAAGAGCGAAGTTAATAGCAGGTAATCACACGAGCGAAAACAAAGATCCTAGCGATGACGATGATAATAACTGTGATAAACATGATAATAATGGAATTGTTTTTTTCTGCTAAATGTCCTGCATGAACTTGTTCAAGTTCGCGTACTGAGGGAAACCATCACGTTTCTCTTCCAATCTCCAACTATGCAAATGCAAACTAGACCAACCCCAACGCCGCGTCCATATCAGCCAATAGCCAAGCGCCGACAAAGATCTTCTGTCATATGGAACTGCAGTATGCAGCTCGTGGCGGATTAGAAACTAGACAAAAAGCCATGATATCATATGCGAAAAGAAAGTGAACGACGCTGCCGTCTCTCAATCTATCAAACCGCAGTAACCAGCAAGGGGATAGAGCCAAGAAAAAGAAGGCTACCCAGTCTGCAAGAAATGTAAGAAAAAGCTAGTCTCATCTCCAATGTAGCAGCACTGGACGGCTAGTGCTTGGGGCAGCAGCATACGTGTGGGCCACTCTCAATCACCTCTTTAGTAGCCTGGTCCTCGTACTTCTTAAAGTTCTCCATGAAGAGCTTGCCAAGCTTCTCAACCTCGCCCTTGAAATCGGCAGTACCGTTCCATGACTTGGCAGGGTTGAGGAGCTCGTCGGGAACGTTGGGGCACGACTTGGGGACGGAGAGGCCGAAGGTTTCGTAGGTCTCGTATTCGACCTTGGCAAGCTCGCCAGAGTGGATGGCGTCGAGGATGGCGCGCGTGTACTTCAATGGGCATCTCTTGCCACCTATTGTTTCCCGTTAGCTATGATGTATCACTCCAAGATGCAAGATTTAGTAGCTTACCAGTAGTTGCGCCAGCGCCTACCCAGCCGGTATTGAGCAACCAGGCGTTAGCGTTATGCTCTTGAATCTTTCCTGCAAGCATCTTGGCGTAGCGCATGGGATGTAAAGCAAGGAAGGGTTGCGCGAAGCAAGACGAGAAAGTAGCCTGGGGCTCGGTGACACCCTGCTCAGTACCGGCCATCTTAGATGTGTAGCCAGAGATGAAGTGGTACATAGTCTGCTCGGGGCTGAGTTTAGAGATGGGAGGAAGTACACCACGTGCGTCGCAGGTAAGTAGGACAATGTTCTTGGGGTGATTATCTGAGATGCAAGGGATCTTGGTGTTCTCAATGTACTCGATGGGGTAGGCGCAGCGGGTGTTCTCAGTAAGAGTGTCGTCGTCGTAGTCTACGAGACGCGTCACGGGGTCAAAGACAACGTTCTCAAGAATTGAGCCAAAGCGAATGGCACCAAAGATATCTGGCTCCTTCTCGGCCGACAGGCCAATGCACTTAGCGTAGCAGCCGCCCTCGATGTTGAAGATGCCAGTGTCGCTCCAGCAGTGCTCGTCGTCACCGATCAAGGCACGCTTGGGGTCTGCAGACAATGTGGTCTTGCCAGTTCCGGAAAGACCGAAGAACACGGTGACGTCGCCATTCTGACCCTCGTTGGCCGATGAGTGCAGAGTGAGAACGTTGTGCTTGACAGGCATCTCATAGTAAAGCACAGTGAAGATGCCCTTTTTCATTTCGCCCACGAGGGAATTAGCTTCGTTCTTGGTGATGCAGTGAAGATCAACTTACCAGCATACTCAGTGCCGAGGATGACCATCTCCTTGTCGGCAAAGTTGAGGGCAACGGATGTTGACGAGGTCATACCGCTGGTGTACCTGTTTGCGGGAAAGGCACCAGCATTGTAGATGGTGTAGTCGGGCGTGAAGTGTTCAAGTTCATCACGGGAGGGGCGGATCAACATGTTGCGCATGAAGAGGGCATGGTAGGCACGAGCGCAAACAACTCGTACGCGTATCCGGTAGCGCACATCCCAGCCAGCGAAGCCATCGACGACGTAGATACGTTTCCTGGTGTTGAGGTAGTCGATGGCACGCTCACGGTTGATGCGCCAGACCTGGACGAGACGTTAGCAAGAGCAAGGAGTGTGCACGTGATGGCTTTCCGCATCGGGTTCCGCCCGTCATGCAGGCCCAGATGCGGGGCAGCCGAGCCCCAGACGCGCCACGTGCAAGGATGCGCACCTCAGACCGGGGACCTGGCTAGCGTGCATGACGTCTATGATGAAATTTCACAAGCAAACACGGCGGTTCACAAGTAGTGGTAGGGCTGGAGATGTGCAGAGTGCGGAGATGCTTACGTCGGTTTTCATCGGCTTGTTCACAGGACCCCACCAGACGTCGTTTTTTGAAGTCTCCTCCTCGACGATGCGCTTATCCGAGGGCGAGCGGCCCGTCTTGGCTCCTGAGTAGGCGGAGAGAGCACCCGATGCTGTGATAGCCGAGCCAGTCTCGTATACGAGCGCATCCTCGTAAAGAGCGGCAACTGAAGGATTGGCGATCTGGGACAGGCGTAAGCTTGGTGGTGCTGGTTACACGTGCTGGGAGCCTGGGAGCAACTTACAATAGCAACACGGTCATAGTCGATGTGTGCCTTGTCGTGAAGCGCTTCTTCAATCTCCGTGTGTTCCACGTTCGGGCTGAAAGATAAATGGTCAGTCATTTTTTCCACGGACGACCAATGGGCTCGGGGCAAGCGAGGCCACTCACGCAACGCCGGACGGGTGGAGATTTGTCTTGTTGACAGTTTGAGTGACCATTTTGTTGTGTAGGAGTGGAGAGATGGAGGAAGAGTGGAAATTGGAACGCTGTTGTTTGGACACCTGTTGACGGGCAAAGTCTTGGGCCAGGGAGGTTGTGCTTGTACTGACAAAGACGGGGTTCGAGGCTCCTTTAATACCACAAGCATCCATTCTGACGACGTCGTTCGCACTCAGTCTGCAAATGCTGGCTCGGGAGCGAGCTAGCGTGTGGGGTGCTGATTGGACCAAGGTGAAGGTTTGGGTAATGGGAGTCCCGGTCGGCACACGAGGGACGAAAATAAAGCGGAGCGGCACACGAGGGCTGGATGATTTCGGGACGAGGGCGCGGCAAGTGTGACGAGCTTGAGCTTGAGCTTCATGGCTGAAGCCTCTTGAGCCGATACGCATGGAGACTCTGTGCTCGCCAGCGTTGGCCGAGGCGAGGGATGCGGTCACAGTGGTGTCATCGAGGACGACGACTTGCACGCTGCACCGGAGCTCTTGTGATGGTTTCCAAGACAGCGTGAACCGCTACTCGCTACTCGACGGCTTGCATTGGGGCCTGACGCGCGGGGCTGATCAACTCTACACTCTACCCCACACTCACCATGGCCGCGAACGGCAACGCGCAACCGCCTTGCGTCATTGTTCTAGCAACAGCATAGTGAGCAACAACAGTCAGCCAGTATAGCCGCGACGAGGCGCAGACTTGTTACTCGTCACGGCAGCTAGGAAGGCATGTCACGTTCACGTACACATACTACTATGCATAATTATACACAATACATACATACAAACAGGCCCAGACGCTGCCTTGGGCGTCACGTTGACAGTTGAACCGGCCAGGCACACGAGCCAGCATGGTCGCGTTGCGTCGCACGGCAGCGCGTGGCGGCTGCAATGAGGCGGTGCAAACAGTGTCAGTGTTCCGATTCCAGCTCGTGTGCCGCTGGATGATCCGCACACACTGCACCTTGGTGACCTTCATGCATCTTCTTCGGCATATGTAGCTAACACGCTCACCATGCAACAAATCACCGCCCTCGGACGGATGGCACAGCTGCTCGGAAAACCCTCATCGGAAAAGACAATGGCAATTCGTCTGCGAATTTCACGATAGTGATACGTAGCCGCCTAGCCGGATGAGACTGCCGCTGCGTTTGCATGTGTCAGATGCCGAAGACTTGTCAACGCCCGTTAATCGCGCAGCTACTCGTCGTTGCAGCAAGCATCGCAATGCTGAAGTGTCAGCGCATAGCTCCCGTCTTTGCATGTGCAAACAGCGGTGACAGCTGTGCCGAAAGAGATAATATTAGAATTTGCACCTCGTGATGGCCTCGGTCGCCAGCGCCATCATGTGCCAGCGACCTCAAACACGGCTGTACTGTGTAGTCCATGTATTACATGGTTGTCTAGACTAGACCGAGATATTACGGCATTTCGCGGGGAACATGCACAAGACAGATACGAGCCCCCAGCCCCTAATTTCTGCCCTGCACATCCGCCCTTCCAACCATCCCGGCCGCGGGCAAGCCCGAGTTTTCCCGGCCCCATATCCTCACCACCTCAAACATCGACCCTGACTGCAAATGGTATCCAACGCAACCCCCACCCCTCTACGCTGTATCACCGCTCTGCTTACTCTTCGTCTCCTTCTTCTGTTTACGAGCAGCCGGACTGAGTAATGTTTTGATTTGGCGCAAACCGCCCAGGTAAAGCCATGTGCATATGAAGACGACAGCGAAATTAAAGAAGATGTATGCCCACATGATGCCTAGACAAATGTTAGCGCGCTGCTGCAGAAAATGATCCAAGGGTAAACATACCAAAATCGCGCCAGATGTATCGTGGAAACACATTAAATGATGCAGCGAAGGCTTCGCCCGTCGAATACTGGCAGAATCCACAATTGCCGTCCGACTGCGTCTCCACGTAGCCCCCGGATCGCTGCGCGAACTGACCAGCGTACGTTTCGCAGCTTTGGCCAGGCGGGGGAGGGAAAATCGCCAGCTCTCCAGTGTCGCACCTGATCACTTGTCCCTCCACGAGCAGAGCAAGAAACCCTTCAAGCAGGTACTTGAACGGCGTCAACCAATACATCCAGCTTTGCCAGAAATTGGGAAGACTTGCATACGGTACCACCACTCCGCAGAAAGATACGATGAAGGTGAAGAATAATGGCACAAGGAGTGACGCGAGGAGCTCATTGGGAGCAAAAGAAGCAATGGCTTGCCCAAAGCCCAAATAGAAGACCTCGAAGAGCATCACAAAGAGCCACACGCTCGCCGCAGTGTAGGTGTCACGAGGGAAGCCCGGTGGGAAATACCAGCAGCACCAGTAGATTGTCCCGGCCACAATTCGATATGGCAGTTCGCTGAGAATGGTACCCCACACCATAGCCGTCCACGAGTAGATCTTGGCACTGCCCTCCCGCGACGAGTAGATCCCGCGGACGCTGATGAAGCGGGGTTGCAGTTGCTGGATCAGCGGAGGTGCGATAGTAAGAGTCATAAAAACTGAGAAGAGTCTCGACTGCATGTCGATCTGGCTTTGTCCGAGATTCCAAAAGGTAAATCCATTGAATAGACCAGTGATGATGTGCAGCATCACCATACCTTGAACGTAGGGAGGGTCTCGCCAGATCGCTACGAAACTTCGCTTGACGACTGTGAGCCATTGTTGAAAATAAGGCATTGCATATTCTCGATCGTCGCGGGCTTCTTGATTCTTGACTGCGTTGCGTCTGTTGGCGATGATCTCCTGGATCTCCTGGGTCAACCTCGCATTTTCCGACGACTTTTCCCAAACATCACCCCAGTCTTTACCCTTGTAATCGGGATTGCCAGCGCCAATGACTTCAAGCATGTACTCTGCAGGGTTCGTGTTTGGTGGACATTTTTCTGCGCCGTTGTTATGGAGGTATCCGATGAGCTCCTGAGAATCATGGCCCAAGTCGCCGAAATAGACTGTACGACCGCCCGACTTGAGGAGCAAAAGTTGGTCAAAATGCTCGAAAAGCACAGCGCTCGGCTGATGTATAGTACACAGGATAGCCTGTCCAGCGTCCGCAAGCTAGGATGATATCAATCAGTTGGGGCTCACGTGAGTTTCGCAGTCTCGGTGACAACATACCTTACGCAAGAATCGAACAATATTGAAAGCTGCACCAGAGTCGAGACCAGATGTGGGCTCATCCAGAAACATGAGTAGTTCGGGTTTGCTAGCAAGCTCTACACCGATAGTCAATCGTTTCCGCTGTTCTTGGTTCAAGCCATTTCCCGTAGTTCCGATCGCTGCTCCAGCAATGTCGCGCATCTCGAGTAGATCGATAATCTTCTCAACGTATTCGTACTTTTCTTTGATCGACACCTCCTTTGGCTGCCTCAATTGCGCGGAAAACTGTAATGCTTCCCGTACTGTAGCTGTCGACTCGTGGACATCCATTTGCTCGGCAAAACCAGTTGAGCGCTGGAAGGAATGAGGTAATGGCTTTCCATCTACGAGAAAATCTCCACGAACAACACCAAATTTGATACGCTGAGCGAGGGTATTTAACAATGTCGTCTTACCAGCGCCAGAAGCGCCCATCAACGCAGTAAGTTTGCCAGGCTTTACAAACCCCTGAACATCTTTTAACAAGGTTCGCTCTCCTTTCTCATATGGGATCGTATAAGTAATGTCTTGGAAAGTAAAGATGGTCTCATTCTTCGCGACGCCCTCGACCGTCTTGTTGGACTCATCGTGGTCATTGGAGTGCTTCTCAATGACTGCCTCTGTGTTTCCAGACTCCTCGTCCTTGGACAAGGTCTTTGTTTCCATTTCTTTTTCAACTGTCTTTGGAACCTGGCCACGCTTATAGATAGTCACAGCTCCACCTCCTTTGTTTGGTTTTTGGATCTCCATGCCGAACGCCGTGAGCGTTACAAAGAATAGAAAGAAGGCGCAGATGAATCCAAAATTACGCCACAAGTGAGTTCTTGAATACCCATAGGCGGCAGAAATGTAGTCCGAACCGGCGACTTTGAGGGATCCCGGCCGGTTCCCTTGGATAGCGCAAGATTGGTACTGTTCCTGCGCATTTGGGACCTGCGGTGCGATGAACGGAGGTACGCACTCAATATCAAGATTGTAGAACTCGTTGGCAAGAAGACCTTCAAAACCATATTGAATGGGATTGACCCATCTCAGCCAAGAGAACCAGGGGTGCATCTTCTGAGGAGGAATCAAGTAGCCAGTGTATACCACTAGTGCCTGAACAGCTACACCAGTGATTCGAGTTGCAACATCTAGTGACGCGACCAATGATCCTATAGCCCTGAAAAAAGCATACATGGTCATTGTGATGATCCACAAGAAGAGGATCGAGATGAAGAATTGAGAGGGCGTTCGCGACAAATTTGCCATGAAATATACCACAATGTCGAAGGTGACAACCTGGATCAGCACAAGTGGCACATCGATGACCGTTTGCGCGATGGCGTAAGCTGCTGGTCGGTAGAAAGAGAATGAGGTGTGCTTTAGGAGAATCGGCCTAGATTCGAATGCAGCTGTAAGTTCTGCGAGCGCGAGAAGGGCGTTAAATAACAGCATGAAGAAAATTACACCTCCACGGGGGAACACTCCTTGGGCGTTGTTTGGGAGGTTGTAGAAGAGAGAACCGACAATAAGTGCCTGGAAAAAGATGCCACCCCATTTCCCAATGAGAGACTGCGGATCGCCAATCATGACGAGAAATTGGCGCTTTGTACATGCAATAACCTGCTCTGGGAATGATATGGCGAAGTTCTTTTTCTTGGTAGCCTTTGTGCGCGCCTCATGCCGTTGTTCGGCCTGGCGCTTGGTTTCCTTCTCAAACTCCGCAATATCCGCAAAATTGCTGTTGGCTTGCTCGCTGTTGGCGAAAGCGTCCCCAAAGGCTGCGCCAGTGCGTGGAATGCGATTTTCCCATCCTTCCTTTACTTGTCTTTCGTGGTCATCTGTGACGGATGTCAAAAAGTCACTGGTAGTCCAGCGCTCGGGTTTGACAAAGCCGAGGCCCTTGAAGTAGTCAGCGGCCTTCTCCGTGGGCCCGAAGTAGCAGCACCGGCCCTCGTGGATCAAGAGGACTTTATCGAAGAGGTCGTATAAAGACTCTCCAGCCTGATATAAAGCGATCGCACAAGAGATTTGAGCCATGTTGGTAAGGGATCGCAAACTCTGAACGTATTCGAGAGCAGTACTTGCGTCCAGGCCACGGGTAGAATTATCCCAGCCTATTGTTCAGTTAGCTGTAGCATGGCGAATAGCCGTTTTGTACTTACTCTGTACTGAAGCTTTGGTGATCATGGCTTCTGCAATTGAAACACGTTTCTTCTCACCACCAGATACACCGCGAATGAGCTCATTTCCGACCTTTGTGCCAAGTGTATGCTCGATCCAGAAAAGCTTGGTTACTACGCGCAGGAACTCGTTGACGTAATCTTTCCGAGACTCACCCTCTTTTCTCGACTCTTTGCCTGGGGTCCTTGTCTTCAAAGCAAATTCTAAGGTGTCCTTGACTTTTAGCGTCGCATAGTGAAGGTCATCCTCAGGATTGTAGAGCACCTCGCTTCGGTACTTCTTAGCCATTTCGTCAGCATCGGTGCCTCCATATGAGACGTCGCCTGTGATCTCTTCGTAGCCATATCGTTGGTTACCAATCATTTTGAGGAAGGTCGAACATCCAGAACCTGGGCGCCTATGGGAATTAGTGCATGCAGAAACAGGTTGGGTTGGCTGATATACCCAAGAACAAGAACCATCTCTCCAGGTCGAATGCAACCTGAGAAGTCATCTAGGATGGTACGTACTGGAGGCTTTCCAGCAGCCTTACGCGGTCCTTTTGTAAGAAGATTTTTAAGAAACCTGACCGGATCCAGGAACAGTGCACCAACACTTGGCTGCAATGCTGCACCAAGTCCCATACCTTTGACTGTTAGGTGCTTGAAAATGACACCCTGATGTCTCGTCTTCTCCTCTTCTGATGTTTCCTGTCTAGTACGGCCAAACATCTTCGACATGAGGTTATTGATCTCATCTTCTTCCTCGGGGTTATGTCCTGACGCGCCGGTATTGGTCTTGATCAAGCCATTGCTTTGGTTCGTTTTTCGTCTGGATAATGCGCGGAACAGGTCATCTTCAGTCATGGGCCTCGAGTTCTTGGAGTTGTAGCTTGGCCTTGTAGCGCCCCCAATCTTCTTGGTGGCTGTTGAATCTCCTTCAAGCTCAGAGTCGGATGTGTCATGTTCCAGCTCTACCTGCCGTTCAATAGGGCCTCCCGATGTTTCGTGGAGATAGTCGTGACTTCGAGCAGACTGTGTCGCAATACCATCCTGAGCGCCCGTGTCTTGTATCTGGTGTCTGTTGGTGGCATTTTGCGACGTCTGAGCGTCCGTTGAAGCTACTGCCGTAGAGTTGCTTGACGCCGAAGAGAAACGCACACCACCTGAACCGTAGTAGCTCTGGCTGGAGGCATTGTGTACATTAGAGATGAAGCTTTCGTTGGCATTGATCCTATTGCGTGAATTCGAAGCGGCAGGATCATCACGTGTTTGTTGCGATCCGATATATGACTGTTGTCGACTAGTGTCTGCAGGTGTCTCAATCCACCCCCCAGGAAGGTGTGATAGACCGGGAGTCGCATCGTTTGAAGCCATTACTTCGTACAATGACTCTCAAGGCCTAGAACGGACCAGTCGACAGCAGTCAAGTAGCAATTACTAGGGAAAAAAGCCACCACCAAGTGATCGCCGGTAAACAAAGATAACCAAAAGAGGCCGTTTGCAGAAGAAACGTGCGACCGGTGTAGGCTTTGTACGAAACAATTTGAACTAGAGCACAAGCCTGCGCGCAAAAGCTAGCTGTTGCCGCCATGCGTTGCGGCACTTGGATAGATGATAGTGCAATGTTTAAATGGTGATGTCATGTTATTGTGTTGTCGGCTGTCTGAATTTAGCCTTGCACTCGCGTCGGGGGTTATCAAGGCCGAGACGGCAACGTGATCGATGCACGATTTGTTGCATTCGTCGCCTTTCAGCCTTGTGGATTCATCTGATGCTGCACGCGGGGATGCTATGTGCCCGCGGGGAACAGAGACCACAGCCAGGTTGGGCACAGAGAAGGGATCCCAAAGCTTTTCAAAAGTAATGTTTGCGGCGAGGCTGGAACTCAACGTATTCCCCTTGAAGCTTCATTTCCTCTTAGAGACGCAGGTGCGTCCAAGTGCAAGGAAAGAATTGTGTTGAGGTTGGGGAGAATCCGATTTGTTGTTGCGTCAATAGGACAGCGCCAAGCGATGCTCGTCCTGGCAGCCCCTTGGCAATCTTCCCCATCTCGCTTTCGCAAAGTTTTGTTTTCTTCGGTATGACAGCGGCACATCTGGAGCTATTATCAGGTTGTATAACATCGTCTGGTACGGTTCACATCGATTGAAGCAATCTTACCTACTCAACAAATTTGTCTGTCAAAATTTCTTATTCTAGCAGTAGCAATTATCACGGGATTTCACAGATTCCCATGACGGAATAGGTGTATGTTCGATAAGCTCGCTTCATTAGCCAGCCACTTGGCTTGCATCTATGAATAGAAATATAAAGAGCGGATTGTCGCTCAGCTGTCGCGGCTCATAACGCAAATAGAGATTGCTCGTAAATATCCTATAGCCCATGAAAAGATGGTCCCAATCTTTTTGCTTGTGGGGTGTTTAAAGTGACAGACGAGTACCTAAGCATGTTAGGAGTTGAGCACTCTATTTCAAGAAGTGATCGAAGCGCTGAGATGTGTGCGACTGAAGGTTTTCGAAGGTTGACGCGTTGCCAAGCAACGATCGGCACTAGGGAAGCATGCCTGTCATGTACCGGTAGCTGCCACCTGCGTGCATGCCTCGGGCCGCCAGAATCGGGGCAGGACATGGAAGGCGGAAGACGGAAGTCGGAAGGCGGAAGGTTGCCCACACTGCAGATGCGTTGGTCGGCAACGCCCACCCAACTCCTTCACCTTTTTCGGCCCTCCTTTCACCGGCTATTACTATCTAGGCTATAGAATTAGCGTAACGACGCGAATTGGCCGACATAATGGTCGTCCGGTCTGCTTCAGGGACCCTGGGCGGCATTCCAATGAAACATCTCTCGTTGGTTACGGTATGCGCACGTCTCTTATCATTGCTGCTGTGCACATGAGCTAATTGTTAGATAGCTTACGTTCCAAAATTCTGCCCTGATCTTGGTACGATTGCCCTATACGACGATCAACAGCTGCAGCGCAGCCAGAACGCAACATTGCTGCAGTACGAGGGTCAATGGCTGACGCGACACCAGATTATGCATTACTCAAGGATAATGCCTCTGACTGGGGGCCAAAGATATCACGCAAGCACGAGTGTGTTTTTGAACGAAGTTATAAAACTGGCCATAAGCTTGACCATGGTACGAGAACTGTAGGGGGGAAGACCTTCTACATGATGCTTACCGATTCAGCAGGCACTGTTCGAGATGTCTAAAACCCTACCTTCGAATACCACAGTTGCGACCTTATTCCACAGCATGACGACTGCTATTTTTACAAACGAAAGCTGGAAGCTGGCGATACCGGCTGTCCTATACACGATTCAAAATACGCTTCAATACCTTGCAGTCAGCAATCTCGACGCGGCCACCTTCCAAGTCACATACCAACTGAAGATTCTGACGACAGCCATATTCAGCGTGTTGATGCTTGGTAGGACACTGTCAGCACGCAAATGGCTTTCATTGCTGCTGCTCATCGTCGGCGTATCCATCATACAAGTACCGCAAGCCATTTCCGAACCCGTCACACAGGGGGGCGAGTCAGAGTCTTGGACAAAAACATTCGAGCAGTTGCACGACCTTGGCAACAATGTTGCAGCGCGGATGGTAAAGCGGTCAGGATCATACGAAGGCATACACGAGGATCGCGCCGCGCGGGTGCCGCACATGAACCGTAATGTTGGTCTCATGGCTGTTCTGACTGCCTGCGCGCTATCAGGGTTGGCTGGGGTTAGCTTTGAAAAGATTCTGAAGGACTCCACAAATTCCAGGACTACAACGCTGTGGGTGCGCAACTGTCAGCTTTCCTTCTGGTCGCTCTTTCCATCGCTATTCCTTGGCGTAATATGGAAGGACGGCGAGATCATCGCCAAGACAGGCTTCTTCGTCGGATACAATTGGGTTGTGTGGCTGGCCATTGGCTTCCAAGCGGCGGGCGGCGTCATCGTTGCACTGGTTATAAATTATGCGGACAATATTGCGAAGAACTTCGCGACTTCCATCTCAATCCTCATCAGCTGCGTTGCCAGTGTGTACTTCTTCGACTTCAAGGTGACGAGATCAGTAAGTATACAGACATCTGGCGGAGCCCGCGAGACTGACAACATGTAGTTTTTCCTAGGCACCTGCGTTGTGTTATTTGCCACATATCTTTACACCAAGCCTGAGAGAGGCTCCCAAACTCCGACGGTGAGGATTGCTGATTTTGAAAAGGCGACTGTAGATCGTCCGTACGATGATCAATTGCATGATAGCAGATCGAAAAGCCCTACAAGGTTCCATAGAGCGTCTGGATCTACGTCAGAATCGCCGACGATAGAACGGCATTCACATAAGCGAGATGCCTGAATTTTTATAGATACAAAGCTTACGCGAAAGCCAGACCTTGTAATGCTAGGCTGTGTTTGCCGCAAACTTCTGTCAAGATGTGAGCATGACGGTCGGTAGCCATCATAGTCACCTCCAGCTTACACGGAGTCTCGAGATTCGCTGCATAAGTGGTGAGTTATCGTGGTCGCTTACTTTGCATGTGACCAACTAGTACAAAGGGCCGGATCACGTACTCATGGTAGCAATTCTGCCTTGAGTGGAGTTGTTGTTCTGCAAGGGTCGTGATGAGACGTCAGGCCGCGCTTTCCTCTATCGTTCCTTCTCCTCTTGTGCCAGCGTCACTCTCTGAACAAGCCATCTTTGTGCTCTACGGTATTTGTTTTCATCTGTCACTACATCACTGTCTAACTTGCAGCGGATCTAGCCTTCATGTAGCCGTCATGGTCAACCATCATCAGCTCCCCGACGTTTCGCGTCGTGCGTCTCACTACCATCTTCTCCAGCCCCAGTTCAAACAGTCGACTAGACCAGTTGCCCAACGAGACCGATATCGCGCGACCCAGTATTGTAATCCTATGTATGATGTAGTCGAGGATGACAACGCATGCGACCGAGGTTTGCAGCTCGATTCCTTTGGTACGTGGCTGCCTCACTACCTGCAAAGCTTCACTAAGTTTCGACAGATGAAAAACTACTACAAGAACCGTATCCCGATCGCCAGCGGCAAGCCATGCAAGGCCAGGCGAGACTGTCACTTGCCCCGGCTCCATCCTTGTTCTCCAGTCATACTGCACCTACCCAGTCGCAACCCTCATACTCTTTCTGTGAGAACGATACATACAATAATCATTGTAAGATTCACCGCTGACACCAAAGATACCGCTAATGACAAATAAGCCCATCACCAGCCGCATGCTGAGCAAACTCTGCGTAGTCAATTGAGTGAGCTCATGTCGTCGCACGGATGTTGGTTGACCTACTGATTATGCATCAGGCCACTTTGCCTATAATCCTACTCAACTCCATCAGCCAAGTTCCGACGCGTTTGTTGGTCGATCTTCTAGTCCAGCTTTCAACGCTAGCCAGCGCCGTGCTGAACAACAACAGGAACAATACAGGAGTCCTTGTCAGCAGGCCATACCCGTCGAGCCCCAACAGAACAATCAGGAGCAGCAAGCATCTGGCATAAAACAGAAAGGCGATACTATCCGCTCGTATGATCAACAGACGCGTTCAAGGCGAGAGTGCAACCCAACAGACCTGGCCCATCTTCCTCCTATGTGCCAAGGCATCCGTTTAGTACCCGTCACGACTCTCCCCGATCGGCTACGAGCAATTTTCCCATATCCAACGTTCAATGCGGTCCAGTCAAAGTGCTTCGAGAGAATCTTCCGAACTGACGACAATTTTGTACTTGCTTCTCCTACTGGAAGTGGCAAGACTGTGATCCTGGAGCTTGCTGTATGTCGTGCAATCGCTACAAATGCAACCGGCCAATACAAGGTAGTCTACCAAGCACCAACCAAGGCTTTGTGCTCTGAACGCCAACGTGATTGGGAAGTCAAGTTCAAGAAGATCGGCCTAACGTGTGCCGAGCTTACCGGCGATAGTGACGTTTCAGACCTCCGCAATGTGCAGAGTGCCAACATCATCATCACCACACCTGAGAAGTGGGATAGCATGACTAGGAAATGGAAAGACCACGAGAAGCTGATGCGACTTATCAGGGTGTTCCTCATTGATGAAGTGCATATACTCAAGGAAGACCGTGGCGCCACCCTTGAGGCGGTCGTGTCTCGAATGAAATCCATTGGCACCGATGTCCGCTTTGTTGCCTTGTCCGCGACAGTACCCAATTTTCAGGATATCGCTGTTTGGCTGGGTAAAAGTCCATTAGAACCGGATATCCAGGCCGCGAATGAGAGTTTCGGTGAAGAGTTCCGGCCCGTAAAACTGAAGAAGCACGTGTGTGGATATGCTTATAGTTCCAGCAACGACTTTGGCTTCGAAAAAGTTCTTGATGGCAAGCTTCCCGAGGTCATTTCTACCTATTCCGAGCGGAAGCCGCTCATGGTCTTTTGTGCCACTAGAAACTCCACAGTCAATACAGCAAAGCTGATTGCGAACTGGTGGGTCTCAAAAGCCGGCCAGGATCGAATCTGGAGTTGCCCGTCCAAGCTATTGTCGCTACTCAACAAGGAGCTTCGTGGTACCGTTGCTTCAGGTGTCGCATTCCATCATGCTGGGCTTGACCTGGATGACCGAATGCAGGTTGAGAGGGGCTTCATTACTGGTGAGATCAATGTTATTTGCTGTACCTCCACCCTTGCAGTTGGGGTCAACTTACCCTGCCATCTCGTTATTATTAAGAACACGATGGCTTGGGGAGCGCAAGGGCTCCAAGAATACTCCGATCTAGAGATGATACAGATGCTTGGCCGTGCAGGCCGACCCCAATTCGACGATACAGCTGTGGCAGTGATCATGACCCGCCAATCGAAAGTCCGCCGGTATGAAATGTTAGTCACAGGCCAGGAAATCATAGAAAGTAAGCTCCATCTCAACTTGGTGGATCACTTGAATGCCGAGATTGGTCTGGGAACGATCCGCGACCTTTTGTCTGCCAGAAAGTGGCTCAGAGGAACATTCCTTTACGTTCGGCTCCAGCAAAATCCCGACTATTACAAGCTTGACGGCGCTAGGAGTGGACAAAAGATCGAAGAGCAGGTGGATGACATCTGTTTCCGTGACATTACACTTCTACGAGAAACCAGTCTTGTGTCCGGCGAGGAGTATTTCAAGTGCACTGAATTCGGTCATGCTATGGCACGGTACTATGTCCACTATGAGACGATGAAGATATTCATGGGGCTTCATTCAAGATGTCCTCCTTCTGAGATTGTACGTATTTTCTCGCTGCTACGGTCCCTTGCTAACATCTAATCCTCAGCTCTCTGCTATTGCCCAAGCCACTGAATATTCCAGTATACGATTTCGTCAAGGCGAGAAAACCTTGTACAGGCTGCTAAATAAATCTCCTTCCATTCGCTGGACTATTCCTGTCAATCTAGATTTGCCAGCTCAGAAAGTATCCTTGATTGTGCAATCTGTTCTTGGCTCCGCTGATATCTCTTGGGACGGCGAAATGAGCAAACACAAGTCACAGTACACTATGGAAACACTCATGGTATTTAAAACTATCGGCAGCCTCATACGTTGCATCATCGACTGCCAGATCGCTATTGGAGACTCCGTCAGTATCCATAGTGCCTTAATGCTTGAGCGCAGCATAGGTGCGAGGACTTGGGACGACAGTCCACTACAAATGAAGCAAATTGAGACCATAGGGGTGGTAGCAGTCAGGAAACTCGTGAACGCTGGTATTAAATGCATAGAGGATCTCGAAGCTTGCGAACCTCATCGAATTGAAGCAATTGTTGGTAGAAATCCGCCATATGGTCTCGGAGTACTCGAGAAGGTCCGGTCGTTTCCAAAGCTTCGCGTTTCACTCCATGCGCGACCCTTCACTGTACTTACCAGCTCTCCAATTATAACAATTTGTACTGACAGAACTTGAAGATTGACCAGACCCATAATGGAGTCAGGATCGAAATACAAGCGGACATTGGCTTCATCAATGAGCAACCGCCACAGCGCTTCAACGCTAAGCTCATATATGTTTGTCTATTAGTGGAGACTTCTGATGGCCGCAAGATACATTTTGCCCGCATTAGGTAAGCGTTCGTTTCCTTTGACTCTTAGCATGTGCTAAGAAATATACAGCGGTTCAAAGCTAGGCTTTGGCCAAAGCATCTTAGTCCCAACTCTTCTGGTCAGTCCGGATCAGTCTGTGAACTGCTATGTTATGTGTGATAGTATAGGTACGTAGTCTTTGTTTTACTCTATAACAAACTGACTTTAGCTAGCTGGCAGTATGCGTTGTGCTACTGTGAAGCCTCAAATCAGCCCAGCTCTGTTTCCAAAATCAGGAACCCTTGATCTGGACATCACAACGCATCAATCCAATATGTCAAGACGTCGTATCGATACTTCAAAAGCAAGCCGGAAGCCGTCTATTACTAGCGATGATTTCGGTGACGACGATCTCGACGATGAAACACTTGTGAAAGCTGCTACTGGCGATCTTGAGTTTGATCATATTGAGAACTATGCAAATCCTTTCGATGTTATGACTCGGAAAAATACTGCAATTAATAGGCCAGCCAAGAGCCGCTGTGACGGGGAAGCAATGCCGAGATCTGTTGAAGCAGATCCTGGGGATAATGAGCAAGAGCCGGTGCAGCTTGCAAACGGGAAATGGGCTTGTAACCACGCATGTAAAGACAAGAATACATGCAAACACCTGTGTTGCAAGAATGGTATGGACAAACCACCGAAAAAAAAAGTCGTTTACCAAACGCGCACCTTTAGGTGAAAACTTATTGTCGCCACAACTGAAAACACCGCTTTCGAAGGGTAAAGAAATGCAGACAAAACTTCACATAACTACTTCGAAGAGGAAGGCCTCTGCGCCAATTGAAGAACTCGATCTCACACAGATAGAAAAGAAGAAAAAGGACAACCATGGGAAGAACGGACCGGAAGATTACTGTGATCTGCATCAATTGCATAGAGTGATTCAAGGGAAAGACTTTCCCTCTTCCCTTCATTCCGTCATGCACAAGAAACCCGCCTATTGTTACTCTGTTGGAGGCGAATACAATCTCACATTCATGGATGAAATGGCAACGGAGCGATCTCGCACTCCTAGCGACTACGGAAGTATCCAGTTTGAAGACTCACCTCCTCATCCAGGGCCTTATCAACATTCTTGTGTGCAGCAAGATGCCACCAGACCGAATGCTGAGCCAATGCAGAGCAGTTACATGAACTATGGCGATGCAATAACCGTTGTTTCTCGTGGATCTGATACTTATGGAGACGATGACTCCCTCCTTGGAGACGCTATGATCGGACTAGCGGACTCTCAAAGTCTACAGAGCGCGAAACAGAGCCATAGGGACGTTGACCATTCCTTGGAGCAAGCTCTAGATCATGTTGATGGGATGAGCCATGGTAAAGACGCTACTGAGGTGTATGACAATTATACGGAAGATGAAATCGGTCTCTGCAACAGCTCTCAAGAATTGCAATACGCCGACGAAAATGTCGATTCGAACCATATCGTGGCCAAGAAGTCTCCATCGCTTTTCGTGAATAGTATGAGCAGTTCTCAGGCCGGACAAAACGATCCCAAGCCGACAAAGACCACGCATAAGAGCCTAGAATGGAGGAATGCCATCACACGAAAGACTCGATTGCCACCTTCGCGTACGGGAATAAACAGCCAATCGGAGCTTTCCAGGGAAGACGACTTTGATGACCTCGATGTAGTAGAGTATGAGAAAAGAGGAGATGGGCCAGTCGACAAGACATCTGTTCCTGAGGAATTCAGAGATCTTGAGCCTTGGCTGTTCCAAGAGTTTGGCGATATTGTGGAGCTCGCCGAGGAATGACCAGGCTGGCAGGTACCCATCCTGAGGTGTGGTGGTATCGTGACAAAGCAGTAGTGAATTAAAGGTTTGTAGAGAATGGATTGCGTGTACGGGTTCGAGTTTGTCTGTTTCTCAATATAACATTGTTTGTATTTTTTACGCTTGTGAAGTGTTATAGCAAGCATCTGAATGACTATTGAATCAGACATCTTTACAAAGCTATGAAGGCGCGCCTGGAACGTCTTGACCCGGAGCCCCACGCACCAATTTGAAGCCACCCGGCTGAAGATACTGAATGGCCTATTTTAGGTCATACTTCTTCAAAATCTTTATCGGCCTTTGCTTATTTGTCGCCCTACAGCTTCCAATGAGACTAAGGCGTTTCCTCCATTCTTCTGCATGGCTTTGGTGGCACGTTCGGTGATGGGCTGGATAGCCATATTACGTTTGCAACGAGGGTTTCCTGAGCATAGAATGTGTCGATGATGAATTGAAGAATTTGCCGGTCCATTTCCAGACTGAATCCCCCATCATGTTTCGTAAGCGTTGGGCGCGGGAGCTCTTTGGTTGAGAAGGTTAGCTATCCGGACATGGGACGCAGGCCGATGGTGTCATCAATGGCAGTGATGGCATTCCAGTCACTGAAGACTGTTGCGTTGGCTTGGCGATCGGTTTGGCATAGTGAAGATTGGCAAACCCGACTTTTCCGAGTCCAGGCGCTGGTGCGAAGGTCTTGCGATATCTATTAGTCACAAAGTAAGAATTTAGTAGACTTACAGAGCGAACTTATGAAGATATGTGCGGCGTCTTCATCCTTGACTGATCTGGAGACTGTTAACTTGTAGATTGCGTCCATTGCAGCTGGAAATGCGTCCTCAAGGTAGACTCGCTGACCTCACCACATCTGACCTAAAGGATCGGAAAAAAGATTAAAACTAGTTACAACTCCAAAGTCATTGCCGCCTCCTCTTATAGCCCGGGAAAGATCCGAAAATGATGTTGAGTTAACTTCAATAGCGATGCCTGATGCAGTGACAAGTTCGAAGCTGGCCATGTTGTCGCAGGCCCAGCCACGCTTGCTCGCAAAGTGGGAGATGTCTCCCCCGGGAATCAGTCCAGATACACCCACAGCTGCCATCTAGTTCGCAGATTAGCAGACAAAACATAGTTATATAAAATACTCTTAGACTTACTCGGTCTCCCGAAACGCTAAGCCTGTCCTTCTCTACAGCATTGTAGACATCTATCCAACGGAATCCGGGCCCAATATCGACAGTTTGCTTACTTTAAGCGACCACCGATAGTTTGAAGCTTTACATAGAAATAGTGATCCCATCTTCGATACTAGATGCACCACTCCATGCTGCGTGTCCGCCACCTTTCACAGCAAATGGACATTGATACAATCTTGACACCAACACGACTACCAAGATATCTAGGGTTTGGTGGGGTTGAATACACAAGGGCGTAGCGAGCCTTGCTGGGCAGACCAGTATGCTCCCACAAAATTGATGTATGCTATTACCCCTTCGGCTAGGACCTTTTCAGAGTCTAAAAGTATGACTAAAGCGCTACACTGTTGTAGTATCAGATCTGATATGATGCATTTGTTATATAACTCGGACATGGACTTACGGCAAGTGAGGAGGGTGCGGAAACGGAGCTCTTGTTAAGTTTTGGTAATGCTGAGACGTCTACACCAGTTGTTTCAAGGGCCGCTGTAGCATTGAAATTCTCGGGTTCAAAGATGCTCCTGCTAGTCAGGGCTGTTACTCCCACCACAATAGCTGCCACTGGGTATGTATTGTACACCATCAATCCAATTCGTCGCCAGGAACCAAACCGATAGTTTATTCTAAATAGCTTTTTGCGACCCTTCGTGTTGTTTCAGTCAGTGTAAAAGATGGTATGCCAATGATTCCAGATCCGAAGTGGCTGGAACCATGGACGGTAATTGAGACATCCATGGGTACTAACAAATCTCTCCAACATCCTACCGAAACACAGCTAATGTGAAGAATAGCTGTTAGAATCGGCTGTGCTCTCGCTTTCAAAGCTCTTCAGTCTCGCTGTACCAGTAATACAACAAAACGGCCAGTTCTTATGCCCAAGATGGAGCCATTAAGAGGCCACAGCACGCAACAACTCTGGCGCAAGGACAAACTGGTCTCGATAACAGCACATCAAAGCGTAGTCACATTGGATTGGACTAGAAATCCACGCCCCAGCTGATCTAGCGCCATCGGAATCTCTGTCATATGCAGATTAGCCCTCTTATGCGTGGCGCATTAACCGTTATCTTGATTGGTCTGCTTATCTTGACGTGATGGCTTCAAGGCGATACTTTCTATCAAAAATCTTTGCAGCCTCATCTCAATATGCGCGATTGTGAGAGTAAGGGTCCAAAGAATAACAACAGCAAGCGTGACGTCACTGAGTAACCCGCACCACTGTGCTGCTTCATTCAAGCGCTATTGTCTGGCATCACTTGCCGTTATTGATGTTGATCACGTTTCATCCCTCGTTCGTTCAATAATTTCATCACATTGTTCGGTGTTATTGTTTGGGTGGAGACGCTGTAGGATGTAAACACCACAGAGCCACATTCACTTCTAAATGATATGAAAACCTTTCAGCTCTACACGAGACGCATAACACCTTCTACTCTTAAAGCTTTTCTTGCATCTTTCCCCAAACTCACAACCTCATCTTTTCTTGACCTTCCGCGAACCGGACGCGACAGCACGCGTAGCCTAGACTACGACCAAATCATAACAAACGAGTCACAACAACAGCGACGCGGCAAAATCAGTAGCTTCGAGAAAACCTCAAATCGCCCCAACTTTCCATCATCTCTCTTTTTCATCCCCTCAACACTCTTTCGCACAGTCGATTCTTATCCACCCTCTACACATTAAGCCCCTCTCTGCAAAAGCAATCACAAAAGTCATGCCTACGAAGCGCAAGCAACGCCATGGAGAGCCCTCGACGTCATCGCTCTCCAGTGTACCTCTCAAGAAGACCAAAACAAACATGCAGCCAGCGTCCAAAGTCATTCCCAAAGCAGTGCCCAAGGTCATTCCCAAAGCAGCGCCCAAGAGAAAGCGTCTCGATGATGAGCACACCAACGATGCTTCCACTACCCTCTCGTCCTCTCGCCCTGTGAAAAAGGCCAGAAAACCCCTCAACTCAGCACCGGCCAAGCAGCCCACACATTCTCAACCCAGCTCTTCATCCATTGCCCTTCCATCCAAGAAGGAGAAGCCCGTCACCCAAACCCACACACAACAGGCAACTAAAGTATCAAAGCCGTCGGCAACCCTCTCTTCCCTCATCCCGCAAGTTCCCCGCCAGCGAGCCACCCTCGGCCACAAAGACGAGTCACTCCTGCACATCATAGGCAAAAGCTCCGTGACGGGAAAACGCAACGACCTTCACTTCCGGCTTATCCCGCATTCATCTATCGACTGGAACGACGCGCAGCACATTAACAAGATAAACTCTTGGCGCAACCAAATCTATCAACGCGCGGGTATAAAGACTCGGTTGATTACATCGTGGCATCCGCTAGAGGAGATATGGATGGAGCTTTACTACCAGCTTTCTATTGTAGAAGCACGCGAGCGCGAGATCCAGCTTCCGACACCTAAGCAGCTGCGCGATGCATTTAATGAGATATTTGTAGGAAGAGTACTGAAGGACAAGTATGGGGGGGATCTTGACCCGAGGAGTGAGCGACATGCTACGGCTTTTGGGTCGAAGTTCAATCGCATGTGTCCGGTGCTGAAAGCAAGATTGAGTAACTGCGTTAGTGGAAAGGGAGGTGAAGGGTTCCTACCTGGTATCACGTTCGAGATGCTGCAGTTGTACAAGGCAGAGAAGGCGGCATTGGCAGAAAAAGGCATCAAGAGTGACTCCGAGGACGCTGACGGTATGGAAGAGTGGCAGCGCGTTTTGTCCCAACTCTCTAGCATCGCCGATACTGAGACGCAGGATCTCATACAAGAAGAGGGAAAAAAATGAGGGGATGACAGTCAAAGAGAATGCTCTCACGCAAGAAGATCAAGAAGACGAAGAAGAAGCAGAGGAAGAAGCAGAAGCAGAGGAAGAAGAAGAAGAAGACAGTGACCTAGCAGCCAAAGAGTCCGACGCCATCGCCGCTCTTATGAGCCTCGCAAACGCACCGGTAGTAGGCGCATCAAACGGTCAGTCGTTCTTACGCACCACCGCCCAGACAGAACATCCAAGACTGACATTCATTTTAGAAGCCGCAAGCACGGCATTTGGAGACGGCTGTGCAACACCAGCACTGACTCGCTCTGCACGCACCTCGTTCTCCCAGGCTGAAGATGTCGTCACACCAGAACAGTATGAGCATAGTCTTGAGGGTACCACGTACAAATGCAAGATGTGCGATGTTAATGCTGTCGGGGCGCTTTCGAGCTATGAGCGTCTTTGGGCTCCTGTTGGCGATCAGTACTTGGGAGAATGAGATAATCTCAGCGATGACAGACATGGAGTTTTGTATCTCCTGTTTCTTGTTACTCTGGCTTTGCATGGTTGTAATCACTGTTGTGTATGGTTGTATGGTTGTATGGTTGTTAATTGTCCTCTGTTCGTTGTTTTGATAGGAGGTTTAATAATGAGATAGACTTTGGAATGGGTTATGGTAGTGATGGAAATAGCCCATGAATCTGAATACATCAGACAAGTATCACCTTGACAGCTACGTGCTCTAGTAGAAAAGAAGATACCATCTTTGTTCCTCTGCTACACCTGTATCCGCATATAGTAGAGTGATTGAGCGGAAATGAACTCTCAGCCTACACTCAGCCTAGGCCTTGTTCAACAGTTACAAACGTTCCCGACACTCCTCTTCCTTTTTATTCTCTTTAACGCACCGTAACTTTTCGTGTACTGCCTGCTCTCCTGGCCAGCAATGCCGATCTTCAAGTCCGCGAAATTGATGTACTTGTATTCACACTACAATATTCTGTTCAAATCAATCATTCTGAAAGATATTCCGACGGAGGAATTATCAGGTAGTCGCAGCCGCTAGGTGCTAACTCTAGAAATCTGCTATTCTATAGAGAATGATAACGAGATGTGGTGTTCATGCCGTACATTGTTGATGTATTCCGTCAGAGTGCGGGGGGTTACAGTAGGTGTCCCCAAGCTCGTCGTTGCTCGAGTAGGCATTGATTAATGAATACCCATAGAATCGAGGGAAAGGGGTATGACCATGAGTGTATCCGGTATTCTAAAGATGGTGACAGAAAGCACTTGGGCTGCCCGGTCGGACTGGGGTATCGTGGTGTACAGGTGAGCAACACCCAATCAACAGCTTTCGCGCACTACTAGTAGTCGAAAGATATCCATCGATCTCGTCTCATATCAACGCGCCGGTATTCATAATGACCTCATCTTTCCGGCGTCGAGTTTCAAGCTTCCTGTCTCTTTGGGCATCGTAAGCTTCCCTTGCCATTCTGTGCTCCTCCTTCTTGAGCTCGTACTCAGCCTTGCGTCTTTCGTACTCGTGCAGCTTCTTCTTTTCCGCCTTGATACTGTGCGTAATCTTCTGATGCTCGGTCGACGAGATGTGCCAGGGTCTTGACAAGACTTTCTGCTTGAACGCAGCAGTTTCTGCCCAAGCTTTTACCTCTTGATCGGTCGTTGTGATCATGGAAATCCGCTTCAGCTCTAATTGCTTGATACCTCTGAACTCGGATATAGTGCATTTGGCCTTGATAACAGAACCAATGTCCAGCTGCTGGCCATCCAGGACGACATCAAAGATGCCAAATCGACTGACAATGTCGACATTAGGAATTTCGGTATTCGAAGACGTGTCTACTGGGTTCCGATCCGCTGGGGGTAATCGTACGATCTTGAGTTCGATATTCGCGCCGCTTCCATCGTCGAGAGTGAGAACGGTATATCGAAGATTAATATCGTCGATGGCTACGATAACGCCAACGATGCAAACATAACGGATAGGGTGGTTCAGATGGAAGTAAATGCGCTGTCCTATTTCCACTTCCTTAGCGAGAGCAGCGGCTGGCCCATAGAAGCATTACCCTCAAAGCCCTTCTCGGTTCGAAGGGCCCGCACATCTGCGGCAGTGACTTTCACCCAGGTATTGAAGGTGGGTGAGGCGCGGAAGCAGTAGGCGGGGTAGAGCCGGTAGGGACGCGTTGGTGGGTGCATTGACATGTCATGTTGTGTTGGCGTGTGAAGTCTAGGGCAGAGGAAGCGTACGTCACGCGAAACAACGCCGACTTACGCTGTCACGTGATGGCGCTTGCCGCTTTGGTCTCGAGTTCTATTACCGGAAGATCGGCGTGCATATGTACGAAGTCCAGTGCATATGTACGAAGTCCATGAAGGTGACAGCTGCATGCACAGTGATGCACCTCACCACGCGTTCCTTATCCGATGCAGCCGCTCCCAAGACTGTGGCTTGTCGCTTTGCAGGGGGGCAATCAAGATGTACAACTGTACGAAGTATGTACTCCGTAGATGGCTGACAATTGCTTTTCGCCCCGTTCCATACTGCCAGCAAATGCCTCAGAGGAGGGGCTGTAGTCGTGGTCCGCAAGGTCCGCCCGGCCACCAAAGCTCTTCACACCTCAACACCGCCGTTTTACAAGCATGGCCCACATCAAAAAAGTAGCTATAATTATGGGGCCACTCTATTGCGAGCTAGACGTCGTTGCCGTTGAGGCTACCAATAATGCGTCTCCCCACTAGCCGGCATGAAGCTGTCCATGACGAGCTAGTCTGACAAGTAGCAAGCTTCGGAGCTATTGCTAATATCCCAGCTCTCTCAAGAGAGCTTCCAAGCTGGACCGGTCAGATAGAAAGGCAGGGCAGGAGCCCAACATGCGCCGGGTGACCGCTCTCTTCGGTTTCATCTTTTTTTTGAACCTGCGCCTGTTCGCCGTCCTTTTACTAACCCGCCTTCAATAGCTGACTCTGCAGGCCGTTTCTTCTGCTATCGCAGAGCTTTATTGCGCCCACGATATTTCGCCGTCAGCCTCACCAATTCTTAGCGCAATGCGATTTTTTGCGCCATGGAGCCTGGTTGTCTCATCGCTGACCATTGCTGTCGCGGAGCCGATAGCAAGACCGGAAGCTATACCGCAGCAGATTTCGAATAACGCGCCTTTCTCTGGCGCTGTGTATATTGTAAATCCAGACGGCCAGCAGGTGGTGGCCCAAGATGCAAACATGTGCCCTTCATCGGCATCTGTGAGCTGTAGTAATGTCAACCATCCTAGTTGGTGAGTGAGACATTGGACAAGAGACGCAGTTCTCGCTGACCAAGATCAGGTGCTGTCCTGCAAATTATGCGTGCGCCGTCCCTGCCAACTCCAACGGACTGATCGGCTGCTGCCCAAGTGGAAACCAGTGCGGCGGCACCGTCAATGTCGCGCAAGTTACCACTGTGACTGTATATCCGCAGCAGCAAACTGCCATCGTATATGCCCAACCACCACCAGCCACCGTGTACGCTCAGCCCAACCCGGCCCAAGGCGGTTTCTGCGCCACCATCACAATGACTGGGCCTGGGCTACCAAGAGTAGAACAAGGAGGGTGCGGTACAATATTGGTTGTAGCCGGAGCACCAAGTCTGAAAGTACTGGGTGTTGGTACAAGCGTAGTCGCCGTGTTCCTTCACATCGCACTCGGGAGAATGTTTAATGGCGCTTTATGATAGATGATTGGGAAGGATAGAACAGTTACGAATATTACGAGTTACGAGTACATGTGCGATAATGGTGTTTACGCTAGGCTACTCGGGTCGGGATATAGCAAAGATACAGCTACAGGTTACCCCTCTGGGCATCCTCCTCATCGTTCTTCGGCACGCTAATTAACTTGGGTACGGTGACAGCATTGAGATTTCGGAAGGCCTGTCAGGCGATTAATAAAGCATAACAGATTATGTTTTTACTGATTGACACTCACATTTGCGATAGCACCTTCGGGTAGCTTTCCATTCCACTTATCCTCGACTTTGCTGATCTTACCCTGCTCATCTGTATGGATAGCAACAACACTTTCAATAGTCTGCTCCTTTCCAATCCCCTTGATGACATATCTTGTCTTCAGATCCATCAAGATAGGATTGCCAGCATCCGTGACCTGATGGTGCAGCCTCTCGATTTCCGAGAATGCGCTCTGCAGACCGTACCACTGTGCAGCGTACTTGTCGCGACCCTGAGCAATAGTAATGGGGTCCGCAAATGTGGCGTCGTCGCGCCACAAAGCGAGTTTCCGTAACGAAGGGCGACCCGCGAAGAGATCAAGGACAGAGCCTACGATAGTGTTTTGTTGCTCTGTGAGTGTTACCCCAGACGCAGTTTGAACGTTCTTGTTCTCAATGTTGAGGTTGGAAGTATCGGTTGCCATGTTCGCTTTACTAATCCTAGAAATCTGCAAAGCAGAAATAGTCGGTCTGGAGAAAGTAGTTCTAAGCGTCTGATGTGTGAAGGCGGAAGTTGGGCGAATGAGATTCAGCATGATGCGTGCAAAGCGTAAGTATCCTGGTGGGTTATTATATGCTGCGTTACTGTACAAGGCCCTGTACTCCTTTATCCAACCAAATGATTTGACTTTTCATTTTGCGTCATGATGATATGGGTGTCTTATTCTAGGTGCGCAGTTTCTGTTGTGCATCGATGCATTGTTCGATGCGAACAAGTCATGACGTCAAAGGTGAGATTGAGCCAGGCGATCTTGCGGGTTGGGGTGAGCGGATAGCGGGGCGGGGCGAGGGTTGTTCCGAGAGCCTAACATAAATATATTAACGAGGCAGGAGGCACCCTCTCAGGGAACTAGAATAGCCGGACAACTACAGCCACGCCCAAATTCACCACGTCCGATTCTATGACAACCCCCGACAACTGTAAGTAGTTTAGGATTTGTATATTTGCCAAAATTTGCTAAAAGTGTACGGCTCGCCAGGGGGAGTCGTATACAGTTTTTATACCTTTGAATCGGACGTGGTAGTTGTCCGGCTGTTTTAGTTCCCCGAGAGGCACCCCCATAGCGCGGGCGATCGCCGCTGCCGCCGCTGCCGCCGCTGCACTCGTCGGAACCGGCGGTTGCTGCTGTAGTTGCTGCTGTAGTTGCTGCTGACCTGTCCGCAGATGTCAATATATCTTTTCACAACAACAATACTATGAAAGTACCGTCGCCGCGGCCCAGCGTGACTGTTGATATCAGAAATGTCCATGCTAGTCAGAATAGGAGTGAGATCTTGAACATACTGCCGCCGCCGGTTCCGCCACGGCCACCACCGCCGCCACGTCCGCCTCGTCCGCTGCGCCGTTGTTCTGTGACTCAAAGTTAGCAGATAATACGCGATATAAAACCAAGACGCGACGTTGCAGGAGAGTGATGGGAAGTGAAGAAACTACTTACCTCGGCGAATTCCCGCAATGATGCTGAGACGCTGTTACAGGTGTTAATGAAAGAACAACCCAATGGTTTTGATAAGGTTGAAATGAAGAATGAGATCGAAAGGCTTTATGTAGAACTTGGTTTTCATGGAATCTTACTTGGCTTTCACCGAATGCGCGCATGCCGCGCTCGAGGTCGGAAACCTCCCTGTTGTAGGGGCACTGGGCAGCGTAATGGCCGTATGTGCGGCAGATATTACAGCTTCGCGCCACTATGTCTATGTTAGCAAAATTCTATGAAGTGCATAAAGAACGAGGATAACGAATAGTTGCACGGGTATAGGAGAAACATAGTAAAGGAGAATAAAGAAGTAGGCGTATACTTACTTGTATCTTGCGTTTGTCCTAGGTCTACAAAGTTAGCATACAAGTATATTCTAAGTTTTGTTTAAAGTAGCTATGCGAAGAAGATACAGCGACCCTGAGGGAGCACAAGCAGTATGAAAGAAATTTACTTACTTTGTTGAGTTGTCTATTGGTCTGGCAATCCCGTGTTAGCATAATCTCATCGGATAGAAGGCTTAGTGAACGATGAACCTGCACTGCGGTGACGACAAAAATGGTACAGGCGATTTCGGATTTGGATAGTGAGATCTCGAATATAGATTCAGGCGAATATGAAACGGAAGAGCTTCTCGGGCTTGTAGCGCGAGGGTCGGGGTACTTACTGTGTGAGCTGCTTTGCTGAAGGAAAAGAAGAACAGGAAACGGGCGCCAGTATACACATTCGAGCGCTAGCGTGGAAACATAGTGCATGGTCAATGCTTGTGTGTATGTTTGAGGCTGTGCAGTCTTAAGGAAGGCGCAAGCCGAGGATCCCAGGAAGGTCTCAACGGTTAGAAGAAGCAGGGACTTCGAGAATGTCAGTGGCAACTGACTGGTCAAAGGAAAAGATGGGAAATGATACAACTAAACAAATGAGGATTGGGAGTAAGGTGTGTTTTTTAGAAAGTGGCAGAAAGCCTCTATCTATACTAGATAATATCCACCGGGCACTTGCCCGTTACTTGAGATATTATGATGTCATGATGTCATTACCCCTCGTTGCCCTTTGCCCTTACCAGATATCTCAGGTAGCAACTGCTCCTTTTCAACAACAACCTGTACTGAGAAGAAGGACACGCAAACTGATAAAGGCAAGTCTGTATAGCAATTACCTTTCGATGAGTTTATTCAATGTCCATAAACAGTGGATGATGCGCCAAGTCTGTGGGCACCGTCTCAAAGCTCGCTTTTGCGTGAGAGGCACGAGACAGGGCTCTACGTGTTTCTCTGGTCAGGAAGTCGGGCATAAACATCCCGCTTCCGAGGCCTGTTAAGCCTATATACATCCTGCAACACTATCCATACGGCGAGCCAGGGTCCTGTCTGTACATAGCGGCTGGCACCGGGTACCTCGCAGCAGCAGCAGCAGCAGTAGCAGCGATGCAGTTCATGTCTGTAAGCCCGGGCACAGGCTATGTCACATGATCTGCCCTACTATACTCTATATATAATTACCCCTAGTTACTCCAGATACATAATACACAAAATTTCACCCATCTTCTGCCACATCTCACTGCTTACAATATAGCTACGTAGGAAACTTGTTTGATCATACTACAGCAGGTGTGCCCTTCTACTTTTCATGGCCAGCAGTAGCCACACTCAATATGAGCTCTTCTAATCCAGACACATGAACACATTCGATCCCATGCTCCTCGAGCTTCTTCCTCCCCTCATTCTCACCCACGAATTTCTCTGGCTCTTTGACCCCGAGAAACACCTTCTTGATCCGCTGCTTGTCATCCTTCCCTTTTGTTCTGATAATTCGATCTGCACATGGCATATTGCCACTCAATCGAAGATTGCATGGCTCCATAGTAGTGTAGATGACTGTATTCGGCGGCAATGCCTCGCCGACTCGTTCCTCAGGTAGGTCATGTTCCCGAGCAAACTTGAGAAGACAGCATTGCTCGGCATGTGTGTTTCCTTCGCATTCAAGCGTATAGCCGCGTGATAGAATATCCCCCGTGTCTGCGTCGACTAGTAGGGCCCCAACTCGAAAGTTTGAAGGTTTTGGTGGCGATTCTTGCGCTTGGTCAAGGGCCAAGCGCATGTATTGTAGGTGGTCATTGGGATCTGGGCGTTGAGCTGGTAAGCCGGAGTCACTCCAAGTCCGCACTGGGCCTGTATCGTACCCGAAAAATTCCGATGTTCCCGACATGGTAAAGGTGAGGGTGAGGGTGAGTGAGGGTGATGCAATTGGTGTTCTGGCCGCTAACGATGTGAGTCTCTTAGCTCCGCAAAGTCCGAGCGTCGCGCTCACTGAATCATCTACCTTGAACGCGTCCCATTCTGTTTTCGCACACGCGCTCTCACCATTATGGCACGGAAACAACGCAATAGCGCGCCACGTGAAGACCCAGTCGAAGATGATTTCGTAAACGACGAAGAAAGTGAAGGCGAGGAGGACAAGATTGGAGAAGAAGATGGCCCGCCTACCATCGATCCGTATGAAGTGCTAGGACTCGAGACAGACGCTACGGCCGACGATGTGAAGAAGGCATATCGCAAGTTGGCGCTCAAATGCCATCCCGGTATGCGCAATTCCTCCTGAATTTGACATGCTATCGCTAACTCATTCGAGACAAGGCTGCACCCGACGAGAAGGAGGGCGCCAACAAGGCATTCCAGGAGATTGCGTTTGCATATGCTGTGCTCTCAGACGACCGCCGACGCAAGCGCTATGATGTCACGGGCAGCACCGCCGAGACAATGGAGGATGACGATGACTTCAACTGGCTGAACTTCTACCGCGAGCAGTTCGAGAACGTCGTCAACGAGGAGGCCATCAACCATATCGCAAACGAATACAAGGGCAGCGCCGAGGAGCACCGAGATCTAATCAAGGCTTTCAAGAAGGTCAAGGGGAACCTGGACAGAGTCTACGGCATTGTCATGCTGTCAGACATCCTGGTCGACGATGATCGGTTCAGGCAAATCCTAGGCGAGGAAATTGAGAACGGCACGCTTCAGTCATACCCAGCCTACGAACGGGAGACAGATGAGACGCGAGAGAAGGCCAAGGAGGCAGAGAAGAAGAGACGGGAAGACTTTGATAAGCGTCAGGCTAAAGAGGAGGCCGGGCCCGCGAATGGCAAGTCCAAGCCAAAGCCAAAAGCCAAGAAGGGTGGTGCAGACGACATGGCAAGCCTAGCAGCTATGATACAGCAGCGTCAGAAGGCGCGCCAAGGCAACTTCTTTGATTCGCTAGAAGCCAAGTATGCACCCAAGTCTCGGGGCTCCAAGCGGTCAACGCCGATGGAAGAGCCGCCAGAGGAGGCATTCCACGCCAACCGGAAGAAACAAAAGACGAATTCGCGTTCGAACAAGGCCAAGGATGATAGTGAAGATGAGGAGATGGTTTCAGGTGAAGAGGACATTGGTGACTCTGAAGAAGAGGTGGTGGCTCCGAAGAAGTCAAAAGCGAAGCCCAAGGCGCGGAAACGCGGTCGAGTCTAATACTGTGGCATGAGCTTCGATGGCACCACTTGTATATGGCGATGGATGGATGGCGTTCAAGGAACAGTATACCACGTGCATTCATGCGATGCTGTCCAGGTTAATAGAAATGGTACTTCGGGCCCGGAGGAGGCCTACGCTGAGCACGACATAGTATCTTTGGTACGTGCATTTAATCAATCACTTGCCATGGCTCATCGCTGCGTTCGCTATCTCATGTATGCATGGCTGTTTGCACGCTCCTATACTGCAGGATCCATTTTCACTCTATTACCACACTGGGACCACCTCATCATGGTCTGCATAATGACATACTGATGAGCAGGTGCAGCGTTTACGAATACGGACCAAACGAGGCACGGAACGCTATGTACACGTTGTTATTTTTACATCACTCATGACCATCAACATGCCCCTTCTGCATTGTCTCGAGAACTTTACTTCTACATCTTATCATTATGCGTATACTAGCTCTCTTCTCTCTTTTACTTGTTGGCAGAGCAACTGCTATTCCTCTCTTTTATTCATCTACTAGAAATTTAGAGCTCTCGCTACTGTGCAAGAAGAAGTACGTTGCAATCGAGTTGATGCTATTCATCAAGCTTTGGAAACCTAGTATATATACCTCGTGTCATACTATATTACGTGTGTACTGCTTAATGTTGGTAAATTTGGAGTAAGAGAGAAGAAGTGACGTCAAGGTTGTCAGCGCGCACTTTGACACGCGGTAAAACAAAAACGAGAATGATCTCATTTACTAAGAATTTCTAATTAAGCAACAGCTGATTCGCCTAATCTTTGAGCTCGTTACCTAGACTGATCGCTTCCCACGAATCACCGCTCACCTCCACACTCACGTCGCGTTTCCACGCTTGATATAGCCCTTGCGCTCAAATTGCCTCACGCAAACAACACACCAACAACGTTAGCTTATAATTTAATCCGTGCGACTATCCACATTTAAAAGCTGACCTTTCACTATCACTCTTGGTACCTCGCCCATATAAAGAGGAAAGGCAAACAGAATGTCTGGAATAGCACTGACCAGTCCGGAACCACCGACAGCGAGGAAGGTATGCCAAACAGCAGGAGAGCAGACGTGAAGTTACAAAGTCGTTGATGAGAATGAACAGGGTCCAGCAAATTCATCCCCAGTCTCGCAAGGGTTCACAAAAGCTCAACAACAAGGAAAGAATTCTATCTCTCAAACTCCCTCAAAGGCTCAACAGAAGCGCAAGATGTCGACTACGAAGAAGTTGCACAAGAATGATACGCACCATCGGCGCAAGAGTACTACTAGCGACGGTAGCCCGATCCCAATCAACAGGAGGAAGATGGGCAATGAGGTAACATACGTCTGCGCAAGCGTTGACAAACGAGACTAACATAGTCGTAGGAACAGTCGCCGATGAAAACCCTACCCATGTTCAAGGAGGAAGGGACTGATGTGTCTACCCTCCCAATGGTACCATCTCAGAAGCAGAAATTTGGGAGTGCGACGACCAGCGAGGTGGTGAGTCATATGATCCTCCAAATCCCCATCACAACCGTACCAGAAACTAACACTAACATCAATACAGCTTACTCCATTCTCACCTACCATCTCACGCTCATTCCCATCGCCACACGGTCCATCAACATCGTCTCCGCGGACCCTTCAAACACCCATTCCAAGCAAATCAGACGCCAATATTTCCAACCTCTTCTGCTACGTTGTAGGCAAGCACCCGACCCTCTTCCCCACTAAAGACGGAAGCACCGCCTGCATTCTCAAGTCCTCCCACATCGACGCCATTGCGCACGCCATGTGGGACGTCGCCTTCAAGCACGGCGGCATGTTTCAAATCGCTTGCAGTTACAGCACCATGTTCTCACCAAGCAAGCTTCGGATACTAGCTAGACTTAATTTCTTGCCCAGCTGGTGGTTCTTCAGGGAATTGATGGTCAAAGAAATACCGGGCTTTGGCGATGAGGAGAAAAAAGAGGAGCGCCTTGGAGGAGCGATGGGAGATGAGAAGTTCTTTGTGGATGATCGCGAGATGAATGCGGTTATAGCACAGGCGGCTAAATTGTGCAGGGAGGTTGAGATGATGCTGGTAGGAAGATCGAGGAGGGATGTGGGTACGATGACCGAGGTGGAGGATGCATGGGGAATCGAGGGATGGAGTGGTGGGGGGTATGCAGAGGCGCAGCAGTATCTTGATGGAGAAGAGCGTATGCAGGAGTGAGATAAAGCAGGGAGAGTGGTGGAGGAAGATAATGACATGATCGCTAGGTCTGTACATACCTAGTGTCTGTAAGGAACTCCAAAAGTATTCATGATTTCCGTCTTTGAGTGTGTATTGTGGCTTTAGAACTCACTTCCCTTTGGATTTGAGTGACTTGAACAAGACAGAACGACTCACTATCTGATATGATCACGCCAGTCGATTTGCTGTTTGCAACGCCGTCTTTGCGACTGCGTGGGTCTTCGTATGGTGAGCTGTTTCGAGAGATATGGTCAAATTAGAGAGGACAGCTGGGAATGACCCATCCGAAACGAGACAAGCGATAGGGAGTTGATCGATAGCGGGAAAACGAAATAAAAGCAGAGCCACTTCTATACAGCTTGGCCTTATGGCAGACTAGCCTTCGTATATGTTATCTTGGTTGTACGAATCTTGCAAAAAACTTCCAAATGACCATTAATCTGGAAGGTCATGGCATCAAGATAGACACGATCTTTTCCGTCTTCTCTTAAGAACCAGGCTAGATCTAACCAGTCGTAAATCAATTCCGTCCGTACTTCCCAACCACTTAAAAAAGCTTAGGCACAAACATTGGCGTCTCCCTCTTCCACTTCTGGTAATCCTCGCGATCACCATACCTCTTATCGTATTTGTTCTCACTTAGCGGCACCCCGCTAACCTTGAGCAACAGAAAGCTCACAAACGCAGGGCTAGCCGCACACATACCTGCCACCAACATTTGTCCAGAAAGGCCTCCACTCAAGCCCAAGGCAGCCTGTGCGGGTTGCCTAACAAGCAGACCAGCTGCCGCAATAGCAATACCGGACCAGAGCGTAGCTTCACCGAAGTAATTGGGATGTCGAGATTTTGACCATAAGCCACGGGTTAGGAATTCTTCGGAATGCTTCTTCTGCTTCTTTTCTTTGACCCACTTGTCCTTTTGCCGGTCAGCAATGACCTCAAAAGTCAGACCGAAGACAAAGGTAGCCAGGCCAATGATATCGGTAAGATAGGGTTTCGATGATACAGCTTGACCGAGGAGAGAAGTAGCATATGCGGTCCTTGAAATAGAATTGACCAGGATAACGGGAAGAGTGCAGAGCGAGACCCATGTCGCTTGAGCGAAGAAAGCAACCGAGAAGGCCGGCGGTGAGGTACGAATTTTGTCGAAGCGCGAGTCTTCGCCTCCGTCGCTCGAGATGCGTCGGAAGAGATATGTGCCCACTGCGGGATGATCAGTAACCAGTTATAAATGCACATCTGTAGGGCAAGAATACATCTTGTAGCCCAGATTCCAACCGCGGCACTCAATAGTGCTTGTCTCCACCACCATGTTCCCTGTCCCAGTCCCTGCGAACTCAAGTACTCTGTCAACCCTCCGGTCACCGTACCTGCAGCTCTCGCTCTCATGTAAGGCAGCATCAGACTCAATGCTGTGCAGGAAAGATATGTGAAGCTACCGCTCAAGTCATAATATTTTTCTGTCTGTGCTGCGATGGAGGGAACAGCCACGGCAGCCTGAATACCATATGCGAGTGCAACAGAAGGCACAAGAGTACGTAGCAGAGGGCTTTTATACGCGGTTGCGCGCAGTAAGGTTTGCAAGAGAGTCATGGGGGGGTAACGTCCTGAAGCCTCACGAGGTTGAGGTCTAATGAAAGCTTGATGTGTTATGTGAAAGTCGAAAGTGAGATCTTTCAATTACTTTATGTATCGTGTTGGCCAATCTGCAGCTGGCGGAGTACCGAACAACCCAGTATGAGGCGCATATCTAACAATGTCAGGGTCGGCCTTACGTTCGGGTGCTTTGGTTCCATTATGGTTGAGGATCTAGACTGGCGGTTACAATCGATGCCGTCATTTCTCGCTTGTTACTAACCGCGACAGGGGTAGGCTTCCACCTAGATCGGAGCATTCGGACACCGGCGGCAATGCCTTTGGCCGACCTACATGAAATCCAGGTAGTTACTACACCTATGATACATACCGTATCGGAGTATAGGAGGCCAGGATTGGAAGGGCTAAGGCGCGGAGGAATTATTCAAGGGAAAATTGGAGGGTGAAATGCATATTGACACATTGCTATTCGCCGACTCTTGCCCTTGAAAACGCCATGCAGGTACACAGCCGAGCCATACAATGCCAACCCATGGCATAGACACGCCAGCAAACCTCAATCTCCAATACGCAACCCCATAATAACATTGCAACATCATCACAAGCCCAGCCCCATCCCTAGCAGGTGCCGGCTCGCGCTCTTGCGAAGACTCTATCTCCGGAACGCTGCATCCACCTCCTTTTCACTCCAATCAATCTCCACCTCGCCACTATATACATCTTGATTGATCGTCATCATCCTTTCGGATACCTTCCCGTACGTCTTCTCGCACTCCTTCAGCACCTTGAACACTAGATCTCGACTGATGGTTGGGTCATCCGCGTCACCAAAGTGCTTGTCAACCCGCTTCTTCAAGGCCTCGATGCCTTTGCGCAGGTCTTTGGCATCATGTGAGTGTACTAATTTCTTGAAGACAGATTGGGAGTGAGACGAGCGTTGCGCGATGGCTTGGGCACTTGCGCCAGGCTGAGACAAGAGTGTTTCTGTCGATTCGATGAATTCCTGGATACAATTAGATATTTCCGCGAAGGAGATACAAAAATGGACTTACTAGTAGCTTGCCTAGCGGCCTTCGAATGACGGCATCGACATAAAGTCCCATGTGCTCATTGTACTCATCTTGAGCCTTGCCCTTCCAGTGGTCCAGAACCGAAACTTGACGCGCGTCGAGTTCTTCCATGTAGTGATTCATGTTCTCAATAAGCAGGATATGGTAGTTCAACGCCTCTTTGTCCTCTGGGTCCCCTTGACCTTGCGAAGCCATGACAGTAGGTGACTCCTTAGCGATGACCTTCAAACTCTCAAACATGGCTTTGTTTATCCTCTGGTAGCCGTCGTTCACCATCCGTCTAATTTCGAGCTGGTCTCCCCCTTCGGATGCTGTTGGCAGCATGTTTTCGATAGCAATGGAAAAATGAGGGAAGGTCTTCATGAACGAAATGACACCCTTGCGCTTCTTAATTTTCACCTTTGTATCTTCGATGGCACGTATTTGCTCATCTAGGAAGCGGCTGAAGAGTCCTTGCAGACGCTCGTGGATCTTTTGCAAGTTTCTGGTTAGAAAGTCTTGGTTCGTCTCTTCAATGTCAACCAGCTTTCGGTCGACGGCATATAGAATGCCTACTCCTTGTCTATGCATAGTTAGTAAGAGCATAGTATTTCGTTACAATATCACTCACAAAGGATCAGATTTCGTAGCCCAGTCTACGAGACTCTGAATCTCAGCAGGCCAGAAGGAGAAGATCTCTTCCATGACACCAGTAACATGCTTTGCCATAGCTCTGTCAGCCTCAAATTGCTTCCGTATCCAGAGATTCGGTCCACGTCGCTCTTCTGGAGGTGCGGCCTGCACAGCATCAGGGAAGTCGAGAGAGTCGGTAGACGTAGCATGGAAAAATTCGGTGATAAAGTTTTGCTCTGTGAGAAGCACTGGGCCAGTGTCTTCTAGAACACGCGCGAAAACATCAAAAGCATGCAGCTTGCCATCTTGTGACACCGGCTTGGCCTTGCCTTCTTTGTCGCCAGAGGCAGATCTCAAGCCACGAGCTAAGGTCTGACTTCGCTTAACGGTCAGCTTCCTTGCCGTACCTGTGATACTTTCCGGCTCTTTTTCTTGCGCAGTGAAGAGCAACTCCTGTTCTTCGCCAGTGGGCTTTCGAGCAAATTTCCTCCATGCCAGTATGTTATCTCTAACTTCTTGTTGGTACAATTGTGCTGCTTGGTCCTGGTACATGCGAAGTAAGGTGTCCCATGAAGCTCTATCAATTTCCTTTGCAAAGAGCATCACTGGACTCAACATCCAAAGCTCACTCCGGCCTGCGTCATGCGCGTCTATGTTGTCCTTTAGCGATGGCATAGAGCCCTGGTCAAGGCTCGAAAGCGCATCCTTAGTCGACATGAAGGCTGCGCCGAACGTAATGTTCATGTGTTTCTTAAGCCGGTCTAGAAACATAGCGCCTTCACCGAGGTATCGATCTCTTTTTTCTTGGAGAGCTTGCATCGTTGCCAAGTCACTATTACCAAAGCCTGCCCTTGCATTCATCGCGGTAAGATTATCAGTAGCTCCTGAACGGCCTCCAGCAACAAATGATGGATCAATAGTAATCAGCGCTTTATAGAGTAGGACCAAAGAGGATTCGATGTCCTTGAGTCCGGTTATCTTGCCAATAGGAGCCCGTCTTAGAGGTTCGAGTTGATCCGAAGTGATGGAGATGGTGTCGACTAGCTGTTGGAGCTCGTGCTGCAACAAACGCTGGTTCGCTGTCTGTACCTGCAAACCTTGGCTCTGTGCTTCGATGAAAGCAATGTCGTCATTCAAACTGCTCAATTCGACATTGTACAATGTCAGCAGACCTTCCAGCTCGTCACATTCTGCGATTGCGCGATCCAGCATGCGTTCCACAGCTTCAACTCGATCATCCTTCTGTTCTAAATGATTGAGCCAGCTTCCCGCTTCAACACGCGCGATTTCGCCTTTGATATCTGTTTCCAGTGATTCAATATGCTTGTTAGAAAGCTCATTACTGCCCCAACCGAGCTCGGACAGTATGCTTTCGAATTCCAACCCCCGCTCGTCAATGATGCTAGGGTCTATCCCAAGTTTTGAAATGTTCACAATTTGTTGATTCGATCGGCGTTTCTTGCGTCGCACTTCAGGTTCGGGTGTTGCCTCTTGAGTCCCTACCTTTTCTGGAGTTGGCGGCGCGCTTCGCTCTTTTGTTTCCTGGTCGGCGGTAGGTTGTATAGGTGTTAACGGACCTGACACAGTCACAGACGGGACCACCTCAGTGTTGATATGTGGCCTCTCTTTCGATGACTTATCTGGTGTGGGCTTGGGAGCTTCCTCCAGTTTTTTCTCGGCTTCTTCTTTGGGTGTTTCCTTGGGCATTTGTCGCTGCGGCACGAACACTGCGCTGACACCATCCGGTTCATCTGACTTCTTTGCTTCCTTGTTCAAAAGTTTCGCAGCAGCACCACCAGCACGAGGCTTGAAAGCACCTGCAGCTGCTGCAAATTTTCGAAACTTGTTAGCAGCCTCGTTGTTAACCAATGGTTTCTTCACCATGGGGCCGAGGCCAGGCCGATGGGAAGCGTCATTGTCTTTCTCCTCTGTTGGTGTAGAGACCCCGTCTGACTCGGATACTGCTGAAGAGGGTTGCACTATAGGTGCCGCCACTTCAGCTGGCGCAGGTACTTCTTTCTCAAGTGTCTGAGGCATAGGCGCTTCTTGTATAGGCGCTTGCGGCGTAGATATTTCCTGTATAGGGACTGGTGGTGTAGGAGCTTGCTGTACAGGCGTTGCCGCCGCTTGTGTTACAGGCGCAATCGGTATTTGAGGCAGTGGTGACGTAGGCGGTGGCGTAGGCTGCGAGGCTGCATAAGAAACATTTTCTTGAGAAGTAGGTTTCAGCCTTTCTGGTATTTCGGGTCGTCTTCGGGGCGGCACTTCCAATGGTGGCGCAGGAGATGCAGAAGGCGTCTGGAAATTCGAACGTGGGTCTGTGCCCTGACTATCAATGCTCCGTTGCGACATCTGGGAGGGGCGCGTTTCCATGATTGGCCTTTTTCGCTGAGGAGGTTCCTCGGGAGGCACATCTTCGTTCCTAGTAAAGCTTGAACTAGCATTGCTTTGAGCTGTGCCTGGTCTCGCACCGCTCTGGGCCGTGCCAGGTCTCAGACCTCTCGGAGATGGATCTCTCGGATCTCTTCTGGGCGAGGGATACCCATTCTGTCTGCGCTGATCGGGTGGTGCGATACCCGGAGCTACACCATCAAAAGACGAGTTGTCAAGGGATCTCTCCGACCGTTGAGACTGAGCGTCTCCACGGGGCGGCCCCCGACCAGGACTCAGACTAGACGGGAAGTTTCCAGAATCCGGTGTTCTAGGCTGCCCAGCAAGCTCCGGATTTGAGGACTGTGGCGTCAGATTTCTCGCCACGAATTGTTGTGTTGGTAAGGGGCTCTGCGCCTGGCCACCACCACGCATCCGCATCGTCTCTCCACTAGGCCGTGAGCGAATGCTGGGATCCATGGATTGCTTTTGCCTAAGGTTGGGCATGGATGGCGCAGCTGACATTGAATTGGGTGGGAATGGCGGGGGTCTGCGGGCATCATCGCCTGTGCTCGGCCTGCTGCCAGGGCGGAGGTCATCATCCGGTCGTGCAGGTCTCCTGGGAACATTGGCCTCTCCAGTAGGTCTCCTGAAGTTCGGGTTTACTCCCATAGGCGGGCCCCTTCTGTTTTCACCAGCCAAGGGTGACGACGCTTCTCCAGGTTTCCGTAGTGGACCCCCAGGCGACTTTGGAGGCATTGGTCTCTGATCTTGCGGGCCTGAACGTTGTTGCCCTGGGCTCGGGGCACCTTGACCACGGCTTGCAGCACGACCCTCGGGCGTTGCTAGATGAGGCTGGCCGTTTGTCAAAGTTCCAAGCTCCGCCGCGCTGAAGCCAGTCAAGACAGGAAAATCTCCTTTAGTGTATTTGTTGTAGATTTTGACCATACTTCCGATGAAGAACTCTTTCTCTTTGGCAGTGCCAGCTTCCCAGTAGTACGGTTTGCCAATGGTGACGGTGAAGCCCTTGTCCCCTGCCCACTGCTTACGCTGCGCCTCCTCGTCATTGGCTGGCTCCAGATGTACGTAGTTCTCGACGGCAGCGAGTTCCTCCATGGGCCAAGATTTTCCAATAGAGAAGGTACCGTTGGCGTTCTCTCTAGCCTTGTGCAGCTTGACTCTGCCCGTATTTCGCACAGAGATCATGATGATTCGCGCCTTCTTGTTGGAGGGGGGTGCGCTTGGTGGAGGCGGGGATTGGGGGTATGCGCCATCTTCGGTGACGCGGATGTGAGTGATGTACGATTCCTGAACTGGGACATGTTAGTATCATGCAGATGAGGCAGCCAGATGTAGCACAGCAGGCAGGCGTGAACTATGTATCCCGAAGGCTATGGGGCAAGTTCAGGAGCACGTACGTTGTCCTTGCTCGTCTACCTTGGCGAAGCAGCTCTCAGTGATCCTTCGTCGCTCGTCGTCGAATCGCTCGGCACGGGACATGCCAGATGGCGCAGAGCTGGAGCTGGTGGCGGACGGGGGGCCTCTGGGACCTCCAGTGGGCGGGCGGACCTGGGGACGGTCACCGGGCCCGTTGGTGTAGTTGCGTGGTCTCCCCTCCATGATGGTGCTCTGCAGTTCTGCAGCTGTTCACTGGCTTGGTTTGACAGGTGCGTGGTCTGAATAGAGCATGCGCCAATCACTGCCGCCCGGCGCTAGCGAAGGCGTCTCTGAAGGCTGCCATCAAATGCGAGCCGTGGTAGTGAGTCTTGCGATGCGGCGGGCGCAAGGCGTCCGTACCTAGGCGAAGTTGTGTTGGGCAGCAACCGTCCGTGGGCAGTTTGGCAGTCTACTATGTAGCAGTATGCGAAGCACCAGAGAACAGTGCGCAGTGGGTTGACTAATGCCGACGGCGCGTTGAAAGGACGCAATGTCTCACGGTGCGGAGGGCGACGTCGCTGGGCGTCGTGTACTGGATATGAGACGGCAGGCGCGCGGGACAGGGATCACGCATCCGGCCTAGCGCCGTCCGAGGTACGAAGTTACTGACTGCCCGTCACTTTTTTTCTCGTCCAGCATTTGCTACCCGTATATCACCACCACAGCCCACTCACCGCACCACTCCACCCTCCACCACCCCAATCCCGCTCAATGGCTACCGCCAAGAAGGCCGCCAAGCAGGCGAGCGGCCAGAAGAAGCAGACGGCGGCATCTGCAGTAGCTAATGTTCAAGTTTCGCTTGCGCTCGTCCAGACGTACCTAGAAGAGAAGGGGGAAAAGAGCGCTGCTGGCAAACTCGAAGAATTCGCACAGTGGAAGGGCGCCAAGAACACCCCGGATTCGCCCGAGCCAATGGATGTGGATGGAGAAGGCGCATCCAGCAGCGATGGTAGCAGCGATGGTAGCAGCGATGGTAGCAGCGACTCCCGCAGTGACTCCAGCAGTGATTCCAGTAGCGAATCCGAGGCAGAGACCAAACCGAAAAAGGCCAACAAGGCTAAGACGAAGAAGGCGCCTGTAACGGAAGACTCTTCTAGCTCTTCCAGCTCTGATTCCTCCAGCAGCTCCGGCTCGGACTCTGACTCTGACTCTGACGAGGAAAGCGCGCCGGCCAAGGCGGAGATGAAGAAAGCGAAGAAGGTGAAGTCGGTTTCTTCATCTTCGTCATCTTCTTCGAGCGAGTCTAGCGATTCCGACAGCAGCTCTGACGACAGCTCTGACGACAGCTCTGACGACAGCGCCGACGTAGAGCCAGCCAACGTTCCTCTACCCGACTCTGATTCCTCCGACGCATCCAGCGATTTGGACAGCGATTCCTCTAGCGACAGCAGCTCAGAGTCTGAGGCTGAGAAGAAGGCAAAAAAGACAAAGGGTAAGAAGGCTGCGTCGGTCGTATCGTCGTCCGCTTCCAGCTCTTCGGATTCTTCAGATTCCTCCGATTCCTCCGATGATAGCGGCAGCGACTCGGACGCGGCACCGGCAAAAACGTCCAAAACCAAGAAGGATGGAAAGCAGGAGGCAGCACCATCCTCAAGTGACTCCAGCTCCTCTGATAGCTCTGACGACAGCTCTGACGACAGCTCTGACGACAGCGATTCCGATTCCGACTCTGACAAAGCAACGAAATCCAGTGCGCTCGAGCACAAGACCTCAGCCAGTGACTCGTCCCAAACGCTGCCCGCAGCATCGCCTCAGCCGTCTAGCAACAAGCGTAAGTTTGCCGGTTCTCCGTCCGCAGACGCTCCCAAGTCGAAGAGGAGCCATGTAGAGAACCGCTTCCAGCGCATCAAGCCCGACGTTCAGGTTGATCCCAAGCTCGCAAGCAACGCATATGTTTCGTACGACTACGCCGACCGCGCGCACGCCAAATTAATCGTCACCAAGGGCAAAGGCTTTACCAAGGAGAAGAACAAGGGCAAGAGAGGCTCTTACCGCGGCGGGATGATTGACACATCGGGTGGCAAGGGCATTAAGTTCGAGGATTGAGGACGAAATAATTCTGCCCAACAGGCGAAAGTCTCTGTTGTGTCACGTATACGATTCCTCAGCTAGAATGGGTTTGCTGATTCGGCCCATGAAGCATACCGATTCGGCCCAATGCGCTTGCCGTGCCGGGAATTCCGTGTAGCAGTAAGAGACGCCAGATTACATAGGGTAGTCGTAAGATATGGGCGCGTGTATTTCAGGCGAAATGGGCGTTTAGTGTACACCAAAAGCAGCATACCCTACACTAGCGGTACTTGCATCAGACCTTGGGCGCATACGAGAATGGTCTGAAACAAAATCGGATCAATAGATTATCTACTTAGTTCAACCGATGAACGGGGCATGCACACTTTCTGATACTCACATGACAATGAATCATGTCCGCTCACCATTGCTCATCTACGCACATGTGCTTGTCGCGCTGAAGCTCGATGTGCAGCCTTTAAGATTGCCGCAAGCAGGGTATGTATGTGTATGTGCTTGGCCAGCGTCAAGCTATCCATCCCCTGCGCTTGCAAATCTTTTTGCATGCAAAGTAGGGAATCCTGCATGAATTTTTCCCTATCTAACCCCATCTACCTTCCACTCAAGCCTTCCCCTGCCCTCCTCCCTCCTCAAACTCAACAGGGAGATTCATGCCCACTCTCCTCGCACTTAAACGCACCCGCTCCTCCTCAGTCATACCCATACCGGGATTATAACGCTCTAGCAGCGTCGCATACATCCGTTGCGCCTGGACGTATTGTACAAACTGCTCGCCTAGCTGCATCTGACCCCCTGTGTTTGCATGTGGCCGCGGTGTTGAGAGGGTCGAACGAATGCGTTGCTGAAGTTTGGACGGTGCGGACAGCTTCTGGTGCTGTGTGCGCGTTGTTTGGGGCGTGGAGGGGAGTTCGCGGAGGAGACGGCGGTAGAGGGAGAGGATTTGCGGGGCCGCAGGCTGGGTTGCCATTATTTGATATGTTAATGATTCAATTGGAAAGAAACAAGAGTTTTCTTCTTCCTTGGAAATATTGGGATGGTAACAAGGCACGCTGTCGAGGTTTTGTCGATTTCCTCGTTGTGATATTGGAATCAGTTCGCCGCGGAGGTCTTGCGGCGAAAAGTTGCAGGGGCGCTTTGACCAACCATGAACTTTGCGATTGTCTACCACTGTTTCCCCCAACTGGTTTTGGGCCTGCTTGCAATGAACAATGAACAGTCTGTCGCAGACACCGCGGTATATATGTCGCCAGTGCGTTAGACATTATTCGCGCAAACGTCCCGCGGTCATTGGATCGTCACGGGCGCCATATCCTAGCCAACTGGCTAAAGCATCGCACGATGGACTACCAAATGGGAAGATACGACTTAAGAAGCACTGGGCCGGTGACGTCAACGAAAAGTTCATACAAGAACGGCCGAATCAAAGTCGACTGCACTTGAGCAAGACGCAGAGTAGTTATCAGTTGGACTTGGACCGACCAGTGGTACAACCTACGCCGCTAAGGGGAGCAAGACCGCGTGTCCCAGATAGACCAAAAGTGTACATCTCAGCTGCAGAGGAACTGAGACGATTGTCACAAAGCGAGCTGTCCCTGAGTTCGACGACAGCAAAAGAAAGACGAAGGCTGCAGAGACAACAGGAAAGGGACAGCATAGTGGTGTCAGAACATGTACAGCCAGATCCGTCGGCTGTAGTGGAACCACCCAATCGGGAAGTGCAAGAGATATCTCCACAAGTGAGAGTACGAAGACACCTCGTTGCACCCATCACGAATGCGCCCGGAGGAGAGACCCAAAAAGAATTACAGCCATCAACACCATTACCGCCCCTAACCTCAAGTTCTGAAGGCGAACTACCACTGAAGACTAACCCCAAACTCGATATACACGAACAAGTACCATCTGAGCATGCCACAACTTATGTGTCGTTGCATCACAACAACCTACAAGATTTCCACTGGTACTGGGAGTCTCTCCCACCGACCATCGCACAAAGGTCACAAGCAAACCATTTCTTCACAAACCACGGCAAAAATGCCAAGTTACTACGAAGTGTAGCGCAGTTTCGCCTCTTCCCAGAGTCCGACGTACCTGAAGTAGCTTTTGTCGGCCGCTCCAACGTAGGCAAGAGCTCTCTACTCAACACCATCGTAAACGCCGATATCAAAGCGCTACTCGCACGCACATCTGCAACTCCTGGCTTCACCAAAACCATGAACCTTTACGGCATTGGTTCCGGCAATGGCGTGACGATTAAGCAACAGCCCTCCGGTCGCGACAAGATCATCGGCAAGAGCGGTCTAACCATTGTCGACATGCCCGGTTACGGTGAGGGCTCGCTCGCCGCCTGGGGTACGGAGATTCTAAAATATATCCGCAGCCGTAAACAACTCCGCCGCGTCTTCGTCCTTATCGACGCCCAGCACGGCATCAAAGATAAAGATCGCTCACTACTGGCTACCTTGCGCTTGTCGGGTGTTAGCCACCAGGTCATTCTGTCCAAGCTAGACAAGATTTACATTCCGCAGGCCAAGGAGATCAAGCGCTACGATGGCAAGTCGCCCCGCCGTCTGACGCCCAAGGGCACTCTCACAGGACTAAGAAAGACGATGGAGGACCTGAAGGTTGATATTAAACCCCCCGTCGGAGGCGGCGCTCTGGGAGAAATTCTCGGTGTGAGCGCTGAGACGGTTGTAGATGGAAAAAGATTAGGCATTGATCATCTGAGGTATGCGGTCTTGAAGGCCGTGGGTTTAGACGAGACATTCAAAAAGGATGTTAGTACGCCGTGGTGCAACGACAGCATCGCAAACAGACCAGGCTGGCGTGTTAAATCTGTACGGATATAATAGTCAGTCTGAGAGGTCATCATGTGTTTGTTTGGAACAAGAAGCGAACGTTCAACACAACTCCTCTGTTCGTTTGTATGAACCGTGGAAAAGTTGATCAGAAGGAATATTTGATACCCGCATTCGCCTTTCCCAGACACGATTCGGTCGTGGGAGGGTTCTGAGATTTCCCGTGTTGCTTTTGAGCTGACGGATGCTCAGGCCGATGTGGGTGGGTAGTGGAGGCGTCTTTACCCCGATCTATCTGACGGTTGGATTGGTACCATAGGCGGGCAGGACCAGGTGGGACGCAGGCCAGGAGAGTGCATGGCAAGCGGTGTAGAACACCCCCACTATACGAGCATTTGGTGCACCCGCCGATCCAAGCCAGTAGGTTCCCCCAAGCCGCTGATTGGTATTTGATGGCAGTCGGCAGGGGGTTACAGACTAGGGTTAGTTGGGCAGACATGGCTGCGCCAGCGAATGCGTGTTGTGGATGCCCTGCGTGCGACAAGCGTTATAAAGGGCCGATGCGCCATTGATATAGTGTACCGTAGCTATCGTGTCCACGTTGTGCTGCACCCCTCTTTCTATTGCAACTGTCCTTGCTGGAAAGTGTCAGTCTGCCCTGTTGCCCTGCTGCCTCACGAGCCTCAATTGCTCATCCAAGCTCCCTCGTCCTTTAGATCCCCCTCCCTCCCCCACTTAGATCTGCCGACCCCTCAATTGAGCTTAGCAAAAGCTTGATTTGGCCACCTCCGCCACAACCACCACAACCACACCCACAACCACACCCACAACCACAATGTCCTTTTCCGCAGACAAGGTCAGCCACTTGAAGGGAGCCTTCTCCCAGCGGCGCTTCTCGAGTTCAAAGGACCCGAGTGAGAGCGAACTCGGCTCGTCCATTCACCGACAGTTCCGCCAGTCCCATGAGGGCCACAAGCCGCACGCCGGTCTCGACGCCACTCGCGCATCCACCGGTGTCGTCTGGACTTCAGAACAAGCATACAAGCATGGTTTCCTCGAGCACCCAGAAGAATGGGCCAATTTGGGTCAGGGTGCGCCAGAGGTCGACGATAGCATCAAGGGCTGCTTTGAGAGACCGAGAGAGGTTGACATCAGTGCCCATGGCCGAGAGTATGGCCCCACCGCTGGTATCAGGCCGCTGAGGGAGGCCGTTGCGACGCTGTACAATGAACACCACCGCAAGTGGCGCAAGAGCCAATACACATGGGAGAATGTAGGTCAAACTTCCACATTCCTTCTCCGTGTACATTCGCTGACTGCGTTGAGGTCTGTATTGTACCTGGTGGACGTGCGGGTCTGATCCGTATCGCTGCTGTGCTCGGTAACTGCTACTTGGGCTTCTTTATTCCCGGTATGTCAAGCCTCTGCAACCCCTTGGTCTGGCACTAGGGCTGATAAACATAGACTACACTGCATACAATGAGATGTTGTCGCTCTTCCGAAACATTGCCGCCATTCCCGTCCCCCTAGGCGAGGCAGACCAATACCACATGTCACCCGACAAGATCGCAGAGGAAATCGCCCGCGGTACCTCAGTAATCCTTACATCCAACCCGCGTAACCCAACTGGTCAAATGGTGACCAACCCCGAACTCGCCCAGATCCAGAACATCTGCCGCGACCGCGCTACTCTCATCATGGACGAATTCTACTGCGGATACAACTATACCACCAACTGCGATGGCACTGTCATCTCAGCCGCCGACAATGTCGAAGACGTAGACGAGGATGACGTTCTCATCATCGACGGTCTCACCAAGCGCTTCCGTCTGCCCGGATGGCGTGTAGCGTGGGTCATTGGACCCAAGGAGTTTATCCAGGCCATTGGTTCGTGCGGTTCCTACCTCGACGGAGGCTGCAACGTCCCATTCCAAGAAGCCGCTGTCGAGATGTTGTCGCCTCCTCGCGTGCGTAACGAGATGCGCGCTCTGCAGATGCACTTCCGCACCAAGCGCGATTTTGTCATTGGCCGTCTTCAGGAAATCGGTTTCAAGTTTCCATATATGCCAAATTCCACTTTCTACCTGTGGCTCGATCTGAGCAATCTGCCCGAGGGCATCAACGACGGTCTCAACTTCTTCCAAGCTTGTCTTGAAGAGAAGGTCATTGTCGTTCCTGGTATCTTCTTCGACTTGAACCCTAGCAGGCGTAGGGATCTGTTTGACTCGCCGTGCCATCACTTTGTACGCCTGAGTTACGGCCCCAGGATGGATGTGCTGGAGAAGGGACTGGATTCTATTGAGAGGATTGTAAAGAAGTAAGTTGCTGTTCAAGTCCAGCTGTTGGACCAGTTACTAATGAATGAGTAGATACAGAGAATCACCACAGCAGCACCGCGCCGTGTCGCACAGGCCTCGTGGAACTGGCAACTAGACGCTAGACATTTTATACAATGGTATGCTTGAAGCACATCAAGTGGGCGACAGACCTTTTTTCTGTAGCAGAAGCCAGTACATTACATACATAGCGAGCTCAACAATTGTTTATATACATACTATTCTTGTTGGTGTTTCATCGTATGCTAAACATGCTCTCGTGAACCTGACCCCTGTCAAGTGTATTCCTAAAATTACTTTCGCGCCTGCTTGTCTGCAAGGGCACCAAGGGTAGCCCTCAGATGATGACATGTCAACATGGTAAATTTGCTACACGACATGACTACAGTGTCTGTTACATATGGACAAGGTTTCAAATACAGTCTTATCATATTCCTACACGCCCGGCAGTTGTATTAACAAGCGAAACGCAAAAATAAAAAAACATCAACGCAAACTGACAAGACACACTACTCGACAGGCTCCTCTTCCAGCAGGACCTTGAAGCTGAACGGCTCAAACGCCACACCATCACCGATAAAATGCTTGCTCATAGCCTCGACCCAGTGCAGACGCAGCGAATGCAACATGGCGCTCGTGCCCTCCATGACACACAACACCGCCACGGTGAGCGCAAACCAAAAGTAAAACACAAAGACCATGATGAAGGCGCCTGCGACGCCCGTGAAGGCAAACGCATTCTTCATCGTCATTTCCCAGAGCACAATCGAGAGACGCTGATGAGCGAGTGACAGCGCCCAGAGACGGAGGTACGAGGCAGTGTGCGAAACACAGTTGAGGCAGAATTCTAATGGAGGAGGAAAAGGCGTTAGCATGATATACTTTTGCACTGCTTCGCAAGAAAAAAAAAGAAAATCAAAAAGTTTAGGTGGAGTAAAACTTACCGATAGTGTGAATGACCTGGTGGATCATGACTTCACTGAACTCAAATTCCTCATGTTCCTCGCCATGGCCAATGTCTTGTGTGATCATGGCAATGCCGTCGTCGTCATCCCCGAAGCTCTCACGTCCACCGTTCAGGGGACGGCCATCAGTCTCGTCATCGTCATCGTCCATTGCGCTAACGCGGGTGCTCTCGCCGATGTTACGATAGCCCAGCGCGCGAGCCTTGTTGTTCTCGTAGCGAAGGTAGAAAGGTTTCAAAAACAGTAAGACGGGAACGCAGGCAAGCGCCATGAGCAAGAGGATCACTTGCACAGTTGCTTGGCCAGGGTAGAGCGGCGAAGTTCCAGCCTCGAGCGTGCCTGGGCTCAGGAACATGTAGATCAACATATTGAGCAGACTGGGCGGGCTCTCACCACGCGCAGGCCAGTCGATGGTCCACTTGTATACAATGGTGAAGGCGAGGTACCCAAAGATGGACTGGAAAAATATCATACCAGGAACAAAGTTGCCCCAAATGTCGATCTTGGTCTTGAAGTAGCGGGCGTTGACAAGCGACCACATTAGCGAGAAGGTCATATGAGTCCAACCAAGCAAGATACTGAGCTTCATCTTGTAACTGTTCGAGAACAAAAGATCGTTCTCGGTGTCGTGCCAGCGGTAGTCCAAGCCAAAGGGGTATGTGTAACCTTCCACACGGGAGGATGTTGGGCCCTTGCCATCATTGTCCCACACCCACATGGACTTAAACCAGGGCAGTCCAAGAGAGAATGCGTCACAGTAGAGAAGACCGGTGTAGATGGAAAAGATGCCCATCATGAAGACAATATATCGACCGTAGAACATCATTGAAAACAGCTCATCGAGCTTGCTGCGCTCCAGTCGTTTTTCATAGTGAATCATAGCGCAAGCCGCCAGAGTAAGAATGACACCGTGTCCGGCATCACCGAACATGACGGCGAACATGAAAGGGAAAGTGACAATAGCTGGCAGAGCAGGATTGACTTCACGGTACTTGATCGTTCCATAGGCGTCGATGATAGTCTGAAAACCCAGAGTGAACCTGTTCGACTTGAAGTATGTTGGTGGCGTCTTAGTCGTCTTGATCTGGTTGACGATAGTAGGTACGGAGAGACCAGCACGCTCGTTGATGTCCGACAGGGTCGATTTGATCAATCCGAGGGAGTTGGTGGGAGCCCAAGCTTCAGCGATGAGCGTCTTGCGTTGATGGTCGTACGAGAACTTGTTCAGCGTTTCATAGGTAGCCTTCTCTTTCTTGATAACGACCATCCAGGCTGCGAGGTTTCGTCCAATTGCAGTCAATTCAGCATCCAGTGTCGACTTTGTGTTCTTGAGTACGCTAGCGAGATCGCTCAGGCGGGTGTTGACCTCACGGGTCTGGTCACGACGTAGCTCGCTGTTCTCGTCCACGCTGTAGAGGTCGGCACCGAGTGACTCAGAGATCTTGCGAATCTTCGCGATGATCTCCTTGCCGTGGGCGAAGATGATGAAAACATTCTTGCTAGTCTCCTCGTTGTTCTCAGGGTTGATGATGGGCTCAGGAATCTCCGACTGGTTCATGTACAGGTTGCCACGGAGGGTACGCCACAGGATGCGCTCGAAGGCGGCGATGCGTTCGCGAGGGATGACACCGGCTACGAAGCCGATGTTCATGCCGGTAAACGAGCGCTCCGCGCCCGCATCACCATTTCCGTTCTGCTCGACATCCTGGAGTAGCGGCGCGTCATCACCATCGACGGATTGCCTGATTTCCTCCGTCTGACCGCGAGCCCTGTCGAAGAAACCACCCGCCTCTCTCAATACCCAGCGCCACTCTGTCAACTCCACCTCGCGCTTCTTCAAAGTCTCGTAGCTCTCGTTCAACGACGAGATTCTCTGTTCCAGGCTTTGGCTCTTGTCTGCAAGCTCGTCGATTTCAGAGGCCGAGGGCGCGGTGAAGGGGTTGTTGAAGTCGTAAATGGAGCGCATCGCGATGTTCGACTTCTCCATCTGGGCGCGAAAGTAGCGCAGCTGTCGCTCCACGTTGTCGAGGCGCCGGATCTCCTGGGTAAAGGTACGTTGGAAGGCGGTCGTCTCCGAGTTGAGCTAACAGATCTCGTCAGCTCCATTTCTCAGCGCATCCGACCCGGAGCTGCACAGGGAGCTCCAGACCATGTGCATGCATACTCACATCTCTGAAATCCATGACTCCGAGCTCGCCGAGGCCAGACACGACCTCACGGCCAATCTCGTTGGCTATGTAAAGCTGGGTCAAGGACATGTCCGCCGAGCGGAACATGGTGTCCTTGGTTGGCGCCATGGTGGCGATTTGAGAGACAAGTCTTCGTGCGTGATGTGCTTGTCTCGACGTCTGATGGGGGCGCGACAGGTGAGATGGTGGTTGATGGAGAGCTGCCTCGACTACTTGCCATGATGCGAACCACACATGCAGGAGCTTAGCGCCTTGACGCGCCAAGCCTTGCTACTGATGTCACCAGCTCATCCCAACTATTGCCAGCCCCGTTAGACACAAGAAATGCACCTCAGTCGCCCCAACATCACAAATAGAGAGACTAGTGTTCGCGCTGGTAACAGAAGATGGTGGGTGGCAACCAGTGCTATTCGTCTAGATAATTAACAATCACGACTGCAGACAAGCCCCAGGCATCCTTTCACACAGGATGCCCGTCTTATCCCAGTATCCAAAAGCACGATTGCCTGTCATGATACAACAAAAAGTACAAAATGGCAGACCAACAAGTTGCACTGACGGAGAAAATAAAGTTGAAGCTTAATTAGGACATCGTAGAAATACCGGAATCGAACCTCAGTCGCCGATGCCGTCGCAATCGCAATCGCAGAACGCCATGCACACGTAAGCAAATCATCTCTAGTCCCAACAATGAAAAACAAGACCTGGAGTAAAAGGCAAAAAGTCCGAGCCTGCTCCCCCGAAGATTTGATATTGTATTTTTGGGTTCCTCCTGGTCAAAAGAGGTTTACCAAATGCGTTGAAAAATGTGCTTCGCCTGAACACCATGTATCGTAACCAAAAGTAAACCGCGCCAGGCACGATTGCAAAGAATGAAATGTTTCGTTATGAGCAACAAGTGAAATGCAACACAAAAGCTAGCACCCACTGAACATAGGATATGCGAGTCGTCTACTGCTGCGGATAGTAGGCCGCCGGCTGCATCTGCTGAGGGTAATAGTAGGCACCATCCGGACCCGGTGTCATCATACCCCCCATACCAGGTACCGCATAGCTGGGCTGGGCGTAATTCTCCACCGCTGGAGCAGGATAGAGCTGAGTCGAGTCTACATAGTATGTCATACCGTTGGACTCGTAAGCCACCATGTTTGGTGGGCCTGCAGGAGCCGGTGGAGCGGCAACAGGAGGGGCAGATACTGGCATTACATATCCGGGTTGTTGCGCACCAGGGACGAACATAGGTACCATACCAGCAGGTGCCATATACTGTGGTTGAGGACCGTTCTGCGGGTAGTAGTAGCCTTGTGGGACAAAGGCCTGTGGTTGGAAACCAGGCTGTGCATACGGCTGGAAAGCGGGTGCGTGAATGGCGCGCTCAGGGATATTGTTGAGAGGCGTTCCTGTAGATACTTGGCTTGGGTACGAAGGATGGCGTCCGTGTTGGTAAAACGATTGGTCGTTTGCCTGGCCAGCCCCGTTGATGTGTGCAGGAACCTGTTGGTGGAATGGCTGTTGTTCCTGTTGTTGTGGAGGGTTGAAGCTCATCGACGCAGGCGACTCAATACCAGCAACCGACACTGTTTTCTGTGGGCGAGGCTGGTGCATTGGGAGCTGGCCTTGCCAGTTCTCGCGGAATGTCGGCTTCTGTGGAAGAGGGTATGGTGGTTGCACCGCGCCGTTGGTGGGCGATATCATTGATGGTCCGCTGGGCATCCTGGGACCGCCGGGCGGCAGGCGTACCACAGGACGGCTGGGGTCGACAAAGCCACCGTTTCGTGACATGATGGATCCAGCAGGGGATACTAGGTTATCGCGGCCCATCTCTCGTGCAATAGATGAACGCCTGCTCATTGCAACGCTGGGTGAGTACACGCTTCCCCCGTATGCACTTGTGCGCCTGCTCGAGAAGCCTCCACCAAAGGATCCAAATCGGCCACGACCACGACCGAAGCCCTGCTGGTTAGGTCGAAGGGCCCTTGGGATGAAAATAAATGAGCGCTCGGTAGTTGGGAAGATGTATCGTGGTGGGGTTGGTGGTAGTGATATACGAACAGGCTTGTCGCGGCGGAGGGGCGGTCGGTGGTTCGGAAGACGAGTGTGCTGCTTTATGGGGACGTTCTGGAAATGTATAGGACTTTTCATGTTGGGTAAAAACACCCTGACCATGGCGTTGTGGGTATGTACCGTGGTTGAAAAGTTGCGAGCCTGCGAAGGTTTCTGGGCCGGACCCGGCGGCACTCTCGAAGCGTAGAAGTGGGCATTTGAGGCAGGCTGATTAGAAACAGTCGAAGGCGGATGGGGATGTGCTTGAGAACCAGGAGCGTTGACCGTCTCATGCAGATCGTGCTGCCAGGGGGAGTCAGTGGCTTCCGGAGGCTGCGGTCTCATGCTACGGCACATGTCAGTATTATATGAATTCAACATGTCGGCATTGTGACGTACTTTGCTGGGGAGAATGGCCCCCCGATGGGAGCACCCCGCCCTCGACCACGGCCAGCAGACCGGAAGCCGTTTTGGCCAGGAGCATGCCGCTGGTCATGCATAAAGAAGGCGCCGCGGTTGGGTATAAAGGCTGGATCCGAATCACGCTTTTTCTTGTACTCGTCGTGTTCCCGCCGCCGCCGCTCTGCCAGCGTCTCTGCCCGCGACGAGGGCGCACCGACAGCGGGTGCTGCCTCTCCGGCTGCCACGCCCGTCTCAAAGTCGACGACGTCGGTCTCGTTGCCGCCGTCGACAATCTTCAATCCGTTCATCATCATTTCCGTCTCCTTGAGGGCCGAGAAGGCGACATCCGAGCGGGCTATGGGTGGGGAGGGTTGGCGGTTGCTGGCGCTTTGCCGGGGCTTTGCATCCCGAGCGCCGTTCGCTTTTCGCTTGGGCTTCCCTTGTGTTAGCGAGGGCGCGCTGTCGACTTCGCTCAGGTCGCTGTTGTCCGCGTCGGCATCCTCGTCGACGTCGCTCAGGACCGAGGCGTCGCTCTGGGAGTCGTCGGCCAGGGTTGCCACCGACTGGCTCTCATCCTCGTCATCCGTCCGCCTGCGACGCGCGATGTTGGTGGTCCTCTTGCGGGCGGGAGCCATGGTTGCGGGGTTTGGATGGTGGGCGAGGGCGAGGGCAGGGGCGCGATAGAGTCGGCGTGGGGTGGTAGTCCTGGATCGACTCGTGAACGGCGGAGCGATGACTCGGGTGCGGAGAAGCGCTGGGAAGGCGATGCCAGCAGCGTATGAGGCGCCAAGGATGCACGTCTGAAGGCTGCAGCGATTGCCGTCGTGATGAAGCGGGGTCGGCTATCTGGACTGAAGGCTGGAGTGGTTCGGCCAAGGTTAGGTGATGTTCTGATGCCTGAGAAAATAGCTATGACGGAGCTTGCCGTGCGGGAAAGCCTGGTCGCGGAACCGGTTGATGCGCGCTACTCCACACCAACAACACCACGCCGAGCAGTCAACGAGTCATCATCACAACACAATCACTTCACCACTTGCAGTTACGCTTTGTTTGAACTTTTTGTAGACGCAAGGACTAATTACATTAGTACTGTCTATCTGTGCACAAGCTTCAGCCCGACAAATGCTGCCGGACCCCTTCCCCTTTTCCTTCCCCTCCAAATACCCATTCCGTCCACATTCGTCGTGAACCCTATCCTGCGCCATCCCAATGCTCCTCTGTTGGATGCTAGTGACGAACGCCTATAAATGCCTCGAGACCTGCGGGTATAGACAGGGGTATGCGTGCAGACGCTCGATAATAACGAAAGGAAAACATAGAGCAAGAACACGCGCTTGTTATACAAACATCCCATGATTCTGCGACCAGACATGGTATTGGTCTTGGAAATGAAAACAAACTTGCTCAACAAGTGACGCTGAGCTCGCTGTGAAGAAAGTAGAAAGCCTCTCGTCGACAGTGACGTTGAGGAAATTAGTGTTGGTTTTGGTCGTGAATGTACGTGCAGTTGTCCCCCTTGTTGCACTGGCCCTTGCTATAGAATTTGCACGCAAGCACCTTGTGCGGTGGTTTATGATCACGAATCTTGGCGCGCTTTCCCGGATTGCGATCGTTGTTGCCGTTGCTGTCATCGCGCTGCCGCTTAACCCCGCCGTTGGTTTGCTGATTATACTGTGACTGATGGGTAGCGGCATCTGGGATCTGTTGAGACCATGGTGCAGTGTCAGGCTGCTGGGACTGGGGTGCCATAGGAAACGGGAACGGAGGATATCCTGTTGGTAGTGGTGGCGGGGGAGGAAGGGCGCCTCCGGATGCTGCCTGCATGTTGGCGATAAGAGCGGCAATGTCTAGTGACATGCCGGGCGGCTGCATTGGTAGCTGTGGCTGTGGTGGTGGCGGAAAAGACACAGGTGGAGCTGATTGAGGAGCAGCTTGGCCGTTGCTAATGGAGTTGAGTATAGCCTGCAGATCCCAAGGAGAAGCTGTTGAAGGCGGAGGCGGTGTGTACACGTTCTCAACAGGTACTACCGGCGTAGGAACTGGGGGTGCGTTTGTTGCCGATAATTGTTTGATGATATTTTCCAACTGACTGAAGTCTGGTACAGCCGCAGGCATTGGCGCCTGCGGGCACTTGATCAACATGCTATCGGGTGGAGATCCAAAATGGACAACAGCACTAGCCGATGCATTCTCTTGTACTTGCTCCGATGGCTCTTTTGGAGACGTTGGAATATCATCAGTGTTAGAGTAGTAGACAATCAACGTAGCGTTTTCGCGCTGCACGTTGGCTTCCTTTTCAGGACACGACGGCTCTTTATAGCCACCCCCAAATGGCATGTAGTTGCGATTGCGCTCCTCGGGGGGTACAACACTAAAGTCGACCAAAGACGGGGGATTCCAAGACCGCTGCTCAGTCTCCATTTCCTCGTCGTCATCGTCTAGATCGAGCTCCTTGTGTTGTTTGAACATGTGCCCTTCTCCACCAATGTCACCAGCATCTCGAACAAGGTGATCCTCTTTATGATCCATCTCTTCATCGTCGGCCTCATGGTCGAAATACTTTATCTCAACCAGTGTGACATCAGGCCGCCAAGAGACACGTAGATGCCTTCGAGACTCTTTTCGTTCCCGCTTGGTCTTCTCTTGCTCAGTCTCCATAGGTAGTAGCTTCTCAGATTTGACTGGCGCTGACTCCTGCTCCTTGGGCTTTTGAAGTGAAGCCATGGTCTGAGCGAAGGAGAACGCGGGTTTTGATGCCGCTGCAGGCTTCTTCTCTTTTATTGCTGAGGTGGTATTTTTGACCGTAGTGGCGCCCTTTGCACCTGTCGTGGAAGCTGGTGGTGGTACCGACTTTTTCGCGGCCGCGGTGAGGGAAGCAAAGATACCTGAAGGTTTATTGGTGACTTGGTTGACACGTGTCTTGACGGGAGCCGGTGCAGTTGCAGCTCTCTCACCAGGACGCTTCTGTGAAGTGGTAATGGCAGAGGCGGATACAGTCTTCCCACCCGCGCCTGTTGCGGGGTCCTTCTTCACATTGGCGGAAGTTTCGGGAGTCTTTGGTTTTTTTGCCGAAGAATTGTCAATTGCTGAGCGGCCCGCGGCTTCTGTGGCAGGTCTTTTCACGCCTTTATTCTCCGTTGGCTCGGCCCGCGGCGGCGGACTTACTTTCGCCTTCTTAGAGTTGGCCACAGCGCCATCCATCACCTTTTGTATGAAAGCCTTGTGTTTCTCATTTGCGTGTTTTTTCATGGATGTAAGTGCCTTCACAAGCTTGGTCTCTTCAAGGACCTCAGAAGTCAAGGTACCACATCGCGACAGCACCTCATATATGACTGCAGACAGGGGCCCATCATAGTCCTTACTACGAAATCGGTTCGCCAAAAACTGATAGCAGAGGTACAAGAAAGGCTTAATATGCCCCAATTGGTAGAGCACATCAGGATGCGCAGACTCAAGGGCAGCCCCAAGGGCCGACTTGAGAAGGTCACGCTGACTAGTAACCCGGCTCTTGAGCACGGGCAGCTCACCTGTCTTGTTCAACTCCTCTGCTTCCGTCACGGCTCTAGTGTCAGTTCGCCACCGCTTCTGAATAGTGTTGAGGACTTCCCAGATCTCGCGCATGCTTGTCTTTATCTGATCGGAACTCGGTGACGATGTCGATGGATACCATGTAGCTTTAGTGACATCGTAGCGTACAGCTGCGTCTGGGTCTTCTGGCCTTGAAGCGGGTACCGGCATCTGCTCTTCTTCTTCGTCTGATGAGTCGCTGTCATAGTCGGAGGAGTCTGTCGTGGTTTCACTTTCACTGACTTCTCTCCTCAGCTCTGTCGGCCTTTTAGTGGACTTGAGAGCTCTCGACTGGGACTTGTTCGCCAGTTGTTTCGCCCGGAGCTTTTTGCTGTCAGCCCCAGCTTTCTTTAAATCCTTGAGTGACTGTCGAGCAATGTATACTGGCAGCGCGGCTACGTATGTGTTAGACATTACTTTGGGGCAAACAGTCATGCATTTAGGCTTACTTCTATTGGTAGCAAGATGAAACGGTTCCGAGCCCAAAGTCACGAATTTATTCAATGGGACAGAATTAGTGGCTTTCGCCAGAGCAGCCTGATCAACAACATGGAGTCCACCCGATTTCCTGCCTTTTGGAATCTCATACTCAGGAATAGGCACCGGCTTCACAAAGGAAGTTGGTACGGGACGCTGCTGAATGAAAGTGTCTGCCGTGTTTTTTGGTGGCTAGGCTTGGTTAGTGGTTGTTCTAAAATTGAAGAGTGAAGGTGCTTACTTGTTGCGGGGTCGCTGTGGCTCGAGCTTGTTGAAGCGAGGCCACGTTATGCTGCAAAGCTTGGGGAGTCACAGTACTTCCATGGCCTTGCGGAGTGACAGTGCGCATAGGCATCTGATACGGTGACTGTTGCTGCTGTCGGATTGTACTAGGGTCTAAGCCCAGCGAGGGATCCACATTTGACGGCTGTCCATAGCTGCCCAGCGTCGTTTGCTGAGAAAACTGGGCGCCGAACTGGTAGGGTGAAGCAGTGCGGAGGCCTTGGGTTTGGCCACCGTATGATTGGCTGATGGCGTTGAAGGGCTGTTGCTGGTTGAAGGAACCATGGTGCCAGGCTTGGCCGGCCGATGCGTTGGGTGGCAAACCCGAATGCTGGTGTAGCTGGGCCTCCCACGACGGGGTGCCGTAGCGGTCGACAGAAGAGAAGAGATGCTGGTATGGAGCGTCGTAGACGTTTTGACCCTGGATGGGCACTTGGTCACTCGGCACGTGATTAGAGGCCATGGTGTGTGGCTTTGCGAGTGGATGGGCTTCTTGGCTAATGGATGTGTCAGCTACCAATTGCAGGGTTATGATTGGCTGGGCGACGCACAAGTGTCTGAGACCGTCAAACAGGATTGAATTAGGCGGCTATGCAGACGCACTAGACGCAAAGTGGATTGGCGCAGTCACAAGTGTGAAAGGTTGCCGGTTCAGGGAAATGTGAGAAAGCTGCCGGTTGTGGCGGTAGCGTGAGTTGGTGTGAAAGGTGGCCTGGGGCCTGGGGCCTGCAGTGCTTTGCAGAGCGCGACCTGAGTCTCTGTCCCTCGGGTTTGGTGCGGGAAAGTGACAGACCTGAGGCTGTCTCACGACGCAGTGCCCGTGTTGCGTGTCCCCCCGGTCCGCGATGCGCAGATTTGGCCTTTATGGAGACGGCACTTTTTGCGTCGCCTATTATGCGATGACGAGCACACGGCTTGGGCGTCACTTGACGATTGCGCGCACCCAGAGCACACCACACGCGGCGCCTGTGCCTGCTTGACACGCTACCGTCTGTTGCCTGCGAAGGCAGCCGAAGTCCACGATGGGCCTGGATTAGTAGCAGAAGAAGTTGAAGATGATGATGGTTTGGTCACTCTGCCCTCCACAGCCGCACGCCTGTCCCGACAAACGCCTCTGCCAGCCTGAGCGCACGCTTCCCCCAAAGCAAGGACTCGAAGTAGAATCTAGCCTCAGAATCAGATGCCCTTTATTAGGTGGGCGAGAGTTCACTGAGAAGTAGCATGAGTGTCAAGAGGGAAGAAGGGGGTTGGGGGTTGTTGTGGGCGAGGTGAGTTGAGGAGCGAGGGAGCCCGCGAAGGGGCGAGCCCGTTTTCAAAGGCCGCCTGCCCGCCAAGTAGCGCGACGCGCTAGCCTCAGGTGGGGCAGGCAGCCACGGTCGAGCATCATCATCACCAAAGAAACAGAACTGGTCAATGACCAAGGGCGCAAGCAGCAGACGTGCCACCGTGTCTTCTTTGACCTCTGCCTACAAACGTGCACACCTACCGCCGTGTATAGCAAAGACACTGTGTGCATGCAAATAATTCGGTGCAGCGGCGGGCGCCAATTCCACATCCGATAATAATGTCTCTCTCTCTGCGGGACCGCCAGATAGGTACTGCTTTCTGCTGTCCCATATCTCCTACCACGACACCGCCGCTGACACGCAGACAGCGGCCATCAAGCGCATCCTCCACTTGAACGCCCCCACCACAAGTCAAGACGCCCAAGACGACGCCAGCAATGTCGCAGACACGGCCGAAATCCAGTGGAAGGTGCTCATCGTCGACTCGGACGCGCGCGATGTCATCAGCACTGTGCTGCGCGTCAACGACTTGCGGGCTGCTGGCGTACGATGACACCCTCCAAGCGCCGCCACACAGTACTGACCGCCATGTAGGTCACCGTCCATTTCAACATCAAGGCCAAGCGACACTCGATCCCCGACACCCCAGCCATATATCTCATATCCCCCACATCCGAGAACATAAACCTTATGGTGAAGGACCTCCAAGAGGCAATGTACCAGCCGGTGTACATCAACTTTCTCTCAAGCATACCCCGGGCACTGCTCGAAGACTTTGGAGGACAGGTTGCGGCTTCGGGTGCTGAGCACATAGCTCAAATCTATGACCAGTAAGAGCCTTGCCAACCACATGCAGAACCTCCACTGACCTAGTCCACCAACATCAAGATTCTTAAACTTCTCTACCCCCAATAGCGACTTGTTCTCTCTCAATGTCCCAAACGCGTACCGGATAATCAACAGTGCAAACACACCTGACCAGGAGCTTGATGAGCTAATCGATCGAATAGTTTCTGGTCTTTTCTCAGTGGGTCCGTAAACCCTCTCCGATTGGTATCGACTTTTGTATAGACACACACTGACTTGATACGCGAATCTCCAGTGGTGACCATGGCTGTAGCTCCAATCATTCGCTGTCCAAAGGGAGGTGCAGCTGAACTCATCGCTGCAAAGCTAGACAGAAAACTTCGCGACTACATCCTCAACAGCAAGGAGAGTTTCTCTTCAGCGGCCGCATCGCCGCGGCCTGTACTCATCATCTTAGACAGGAGCATAGAGTGAGTGTATTCACTAAAGCCTATGTCACATAAGCTGACGAATGCAGTCTATGCGCGCTCCTTGGCCATAGCTGGATCTATCAAAGTCTCGTCGCTGACTGTCTTCCGTTCCATCTCAACACTGTAACTCTTACGGTTCCCTTGGACAAGGAAGACCCATCCAAAGGGTAAGGTACTTGCTCCTGACATATGAGTTTCCAACTGATCCATCAATAGTGTGAAAAAAAACACAATCGACCTTACTGCGACCGACTACTTCTGGAGCCGCAATGCAGCCCTGCCGTTCCCTGAGGCAGCTGAAGATGTCGCGAAGGAATGGCAAACTTACGAAGAAGAAGCGAAAAAATTGACCAGCAACACTCCCTCAAAATCTTTAGATGACCTAGCCGAGGCAAATTTTGCCTCACACTTGAAAGGTGCAATTGCTCAGCTGCCCGCACTTCAAGAAAAAAAGCGCGTTTTGGAAGGACATATGGCGATTTTGGAGTCTTTGTTGGACGGCATTCGCAACCGAAAACTCGACGAATGGTTCCAACGTGAAACTGACCTAGCCAAAGAGACACCGGAGAGTGTCTTGCAAATAATTCGCGGAGAAGGCGGCAACGATCCAACAGACAAGCTTAGATTCTTCATCCAATTTTATTTGAGTACAGCGCAGGAGCTTACGAGAAGTCAATTGGAATCCTTCGACTCGGCTCTCAAAGCCGCAGGAGCAGATACTAGCGCTTTGGCGCATGTAGCCAGCGTTCGTTCAATCAGCAAAATGACAACTATGGCTGCACCTACAAAGCCTGCACAAGCTCCTGTGTCTAACCTTTTCGGCGGTCTATCCAACTTGAGCTCAAAGCTCAAGGATGCGGGCGGTTTCTCTGCTAATCTGGATATTTCCGGTGTACTGAGTGGAATCAAGCAACTCATACCGTCTAATTCAGACCTTCCAGTTACCAAGATTGTTGAAGTACGGAAATCCCCTTAAACTCATTGTTGGCCATTGCTAATGCTCTCAGGCAATTTGTGACCCATCTAGTGCGACATCCGCTCAAAGTGCTATGACAGAAAACTATCTATATTTTGATCCGAGGTCATCGAATGCACGCGGTACCGTGCCGCCAACAAGCCAATCACGGAACCAGCAACAACAGAATCGAGGCCTTGAGGCTACATTTGGCCAGAAGCGTGCTGCATTCACGGAAGCTATCTGTTTTACCGTAGGCGGTGGTTCTATGGTAGAGCATAGCAATCTCACCTCGTGGGCTTCAAGAACGAGTGCAGCCGGCAATGGCCTGAGGCGCGTGGTATACGGCAGCACAGAGCTTTACTCTGCGAACAAGTTCATCGAGGAAGAGCTCAACCCTCTTGGAAAGGAAACGACCTGAGTTGTATCAAAAAAGAAAGTAGAACGAGTTTTCTGTTAGATGCTTGATAGAGCATGATGTGTTAACGATGGAAAGCCGTGGCACATGCCATAGCACATACAACCCCGCATGCAACTCACAAAATCATTGCACGTTTTCCCATGTGTACTTTTTCTCCCCCGGCCCCCTTTCTAATCGAAATACCTCATACAAGACTTACTCGCGCGTGGCAACAACAAAAAATGGGGGCTTCGAACCTTGCCTCGCATCGAAGTTTCATGTATTTGATGAAAAGTGCAGCTGTAGCCGAACAGGAGGAGGCAGAAAAACAAGGTAAAGCTCAACATGATCTGAAACTCGACAACGGGCATAATCGGGTGGAGCACGCGACTGCATGCATGTGAAGGGAGGCCCTTGTTCGTTTGATCGACGGAAATCCAGATTGCCGTGGCTGGGGGCGTACTATATAGTATCTCAATATATCGCCTTTTTTTCAATCAACCCGAGACGCAGACGCCCCAAGTCAGAAGGAAGATGACCAGACAAGTTTCGAGATGCGCGATTAGATGCAGAGTCAGAGTTCAAGGTCAGAGTTGAAGGAAAAAAGCAGCGTGATGAGGTGACGCATAGAGGGTTTACTTTTTCTTTCCCGGCATGACGAAATTAGCGAGAGACCAAAGATAGTGACACAAAAAGCAAACCATACTAGCAATCTTCTAGAAGGACGCGTGGAAGCTTTTACAACGTGAAACTTGGGGCTTAAAAGTGGAGTTTTGCATGGGATTCTCTGCATGGACTAGGGTACTGATTGATGGGTATACATATGACGCTGTTACACGCGAGAAAAAGGAAAAAAATGGTTATGTAGTTGGTTGCCGTGAACCGAGCCGTCAGTTGAGAGGGTGTTGTTTGTTTTTATTTTTCCCACGTGGATGGGTGGGCTTGGACGTACAGGAGAATTTATGAATAGATATATACGATGTATGTAGAGTTGTCTTGGATTGGGTAGGGTTCGCTTGAATGTGGGTGGAGGACAAAAGGAAGGAAAAAGGTGATGAATCATGAGTTTTTTTTTTGGTGGCTTGCATTTCGTGGCGTCGCGTGGCTATACACGTGGGAAGTACTGGAGTGTGCGGTTTGATAAGTGTTGTGGAGATTTGTCGTTGTTCGCATGATCAACTGACTTCTAGATTGTGATGTTGGAAAATATGTTGGGAATTCAGTGATGGTGTTTGCTAGTTAGGGTGAGAGATACAGTCTAGTGGAGTAAAAAGAAGTGTTTGAATATACAACATACAGCACGCGAATGCCTTTCAGTGTTGGAAATCGGTGACTACATAATTATTTACAAATACCAGTCTAAAGGAATCTTGATGCCCATCCGTCTATAGTGTCGTGAATCTATACTAGCAACCCATTGTTCGTTTCAGTGACGTGAAGGTCCATATACCCGATGGTTTCTCGCATCCGTTTCATCACAAATAGCCAATCCAGAATTAAACTGCATATCCCCAAATACCCTGCCCTTTGACTGTAGAGTCCAGCTAACGGTTGGTTCGGAACCCCCAGTATAGGGGTTCATGCTCGTCAGAATCCATCCTCGCGCCAAAGGAGCATATTCCGCACCTCTGACTACCGCAGGGACGGCAATAAGAAGGGTCTTGGAATGCTCAAATGGTGCAAATATGATGGCTTTGCCACTATATGAAGGGGCTCCGGTGAAATTGTATGCCGATGACGACGAAGAGGGCGCGGCGATGATGAGTGGACCATGTGTGCGTTCCGAGGCACCCGATGGCCATGGAATACCGGACGATATGAGAGTGGAGAGAAATTGGACGAGCGATGCCATCGCTGCCTGACCTTCTGGCAATAGAATGAAATTTTCCAGGATGAGATGGGGGTTAAGTAGCATCTCCATAGTGTATGGGTCCATGTGCGTTGTGTTGTTCTCTTGAACGCTCGAGTGAACCTCCAACAACCACTGTAGTCCGCATTTGAGTACGCAAGCCAACGTCTGGATGAAAATGTTGCGCAAAGCTGGCGTTCGCGGGTGATGGGGCGCGCGCGAGAAACCCCAAAAACCAGATCCTGGTATCTGATATTGAACGCAAAAATCAACAATTGTCCGAGCTCGCACGACGTGCGCGGGAAATGAAGGGCTTGGCTTCGTACGGTGCGGTAGTTCCAGGAATACGAGGTCAATCTGCGCATACTCTGCTCTACCGTCTGTTGCTTGAACGATCTGGCTTGAATGTCTTGAGAATGGCGCTGGAGATGGCTTAGAGGCTATGACATCGAGGCTGGTTGGGCGACATAGCCATGATACTGATCCATCATGAAGCTGGAGGGGTGTGCCCATAGTGCAGAGTGCAACTGGATCTCCTGCCGCGATGCCAACAAGGAGTAGTGATCTAAGGCATTCGTCCTCAATGTTGGGCCTTGAGAAGGGGCTTGGAGGCGCCAAGGTGAGAGGCAAGCCCGACATATTCAGTGCGATGCATGTCTTGTCCCGATTTGCGTCTAATCTTCTAAGGTACTCGGGTAGCCGGGGGTTGCCACCGGCTTTCATGCGGAAAGTGTCAGAGATCAGTGGGGATAACGACTTGAATACTGAGACTAGGCTTTGGGGTGTATCGGGTCTTCGGAGAGCGAGTACATCGTTGTTGAGTGCATCCTTTTGTTGGAAGAAGTCCAAAAGCGAGTGAATCTTTGCAAATGATGGTGGTACGAAAGTGACGAGTTCACTAGCCAGTGCTAGTAAGTGAGTGAAGAAGGCACCAGTGAGCCGAATGATGGTCTGGACCTCGTCTTCATAATGTCGTAAGCAAGGGACCAAAAAGATGTGGCTTTGTCCCGACCTCATCTCATGAGCACACCATGCACGCTCAAACCATTCTGAACATAGGATACGTTCGAGAAAGTTTTTGAGCAGATCGTACTGCTGCATAAATGGTGGATCGAGTCCTGTGTTGGGTTGCTGGTTTTGAGGTAGGTTGGTGTAGTTGTATTGCTCGACATAGTAGCGTAGGAACTGTTCCTCGTCCGACGTAACAGCGATGTCGTCTAGCACTATAACAACTGTCCTTGCGTTTTTGTAGATGACATCAACGGCCCCGATCAGTGCAGTCTTGTCCGATTCCTCCTCTTGTTCAATGCATACTTGATCGAACCACAATCCCTCTTCTGCGCGTTTTTCTCTTATGACAGCCTGAAACAATGCCGCAGTGGTGGGCAATGGAAATTGTTCAAACTCCTTCTGCCAGCCGAATGGAAGATGCCCCACAGGAGTTATTATTCTGCTTGATGTGTTTGCCATCCCTCTTTTTCTGCAATAACTGAGAGCGATATATCCGTCTTCTTCTCCTTGAAACCCAACGTCATTGATCAACCGAAAGGAGAATGTGCTTTCCGCGTGACTCTTGGGCAAAAATTCTTTGACCAATGAAGGTGCAAGACGACCAAGATCCTGTAAGAGCGTAGTTTCCTCGATATCGGTGGCTGATGTCGGCGCCATCCATCTGTGTTGACTGAGGAGTTTCTCTCTTGCAGGTGACTTGACCACTCGCGCCTGAAGACTCGTTGTATCCAGCTCATCCTTATCGAGCTCAAGGAACTCGCACTGTCCAAACCGGGAGAAGTACGGGGATGGTGTTGGTAAAGCCATGTGAATGTACATAATTCAGAATTATGATGGTGAGACCGTGGAAGTACTTGATGGATAACCGATAGGCCTGGCGACATGGCATCCAGGTCTTTTTGATACTGTACACCACTCTTGCAAGATCCATGACCCTTGAGCCTTCTACAGGCATTCGAGATTTCCGACGCACAGGCGCGCACACGTCTTGGGTTCATCTGTAGAGGACGTGCCAGCAGGGTGGTTTGCATAAGCGTCTTTTGTCAGCCGCTCGTGCCAGAAGCAGCCGCCCGCGCATTAACCGCCGCAATGCACGTTTGCGGGGAAGCCCAGTGCCATGGCTGATTGACAACGGGGACTTGGGACGTATGAGGCGTAGTGGAGTATACAAGAATATAGTGAGATTGAGCGAACCAGATACTCGGATGCGTGGTGTGGCACGGGTCTCATGCAGGACGAAAGCGCAACGAGCGGGAACATGAGATGACGTCGCAATCATGGGAACGAGTAACCGTGATTGGAAAAAGAAAAAGGTTCGACTTGAAACAGTGATGCGTGGACTTGCTCGGCTCAACGTTCAGCTGGAAAAGTTCTAGAAGAAAAAAAGCAACGTGGTTTACACAGTCCTGCAATCTCCCACGGCACCAGGATTTCCGGGCACTGCTTCGAGTGCAAAGCCTTGCGATACAGTGTCGTGTTCTGTTTATGGAGCCGAGAGGCTAATATGTGCTGATGAAGTAAACGGTGCGATTGGTCATGCCAGTCGTGATCGATTCATCATCCGTTTCACGCCGAATCACAATATAGATTAAAATAGTCTTGCGACAAGAAGCTCAATTCAAGTACAGAGCAGCGAAGTGTATGTTCCAAGACCATCCTTCCAGGCTCCAGCTATGCTCATACCAGGCGCGTGGTCCTTGGCTGCCAAACCACAACCGTTTCGCAACACCAGAACTCAAATCTTTGGACTTCCGATTACTGGTAATCAATCGTACGCGACACTCATCGAACCCCACAATTGACAAATCCCTAAACAGACAGCTAGTCTATCTTTGCATTTGCCAGCCTATCGTTGGAGCCTGCAATGACGTTGGACATTCGGATGTTTTGCCGTTTGTACTTGCTGTGTTTCCGCAGTCGTTTCCGTGCAACCATGACTGGCACCGATGATTTCGTGACAAGATAGTTACTGAAGGATCCGAGTAGGACACTATTTCGATTAGCCATTATATCTTCAACCATAGACGTGGACTTACCCCTTCAAAGCGTTCCGGCCACGCGAACCAAGGATCACGAGCGTAGGATCCAAGAAATCAATCTGTCACTCACTGTCAGTACGTCGCCCAAGCGTCGACCATGTTTCGAGAAAAAAACTCACCACCTCAGTGATCATGTGCTTAGGACTCTTGCAATGGAATACCTCAACCACAGCACGTACTTGCAGACGTGTCTTCCTCAAAAGCTTGACGCATCGATCTGACACTTCTGCACAAGCCTGATATCGGTCTTTCTCAGCCTTGCCCATGGCCTTCACGTTTGCCTCTGTTGCCATGATTGAGTTGGACAGGGCCGAAAATCCCGGTCTTGCTGCAGGTAACCCATCATGGTTGGACAGTGTTTGCTTCAGATGATCTGACTCCTGTCGTCCGGTAGTGCCCTGACTAATTGGCGCGCCAGTAGCATCAGTCGTTGCGACCCCAGTCTCTTCATCAACAGCATACACGGCCAACAGAGTGTCGCCGTCGCGCAAAACTGTGCCGATAGTCCACTCTAAAGCGTATGCAGCTTCATCGCTGAGATCAGTGGATACGAGGTATACTCGCTGTCTTCTGAGCCCTTTGGTAGCATCCTCTGCAAACTGCACATAGTCACCTCTTATAATTTGCCGCACGCAACGGTGGGCTTCTGGGCTGGATTGGATAGGCGAAATGTTTAATGAGAGCTGTTGGGCGGACTTGATCTCGGCAAGCTCATCTTCGTGGTCTGAATGGACTGGAGTTGAGAGACCGGAGCCGCCTTGGTCAAAGCTTGTGTGAGGATGCACAACTCCCGATGAATTCCTTCTTGACATTCTCTCGCCATTCGGACCAGTGATGTTGATAGATGGCTCAAGCAATGACCGCACTTTGTAAGAAACGGCTACATCTCGCCCTGCGTCAAGTCAGTCGTCTCATCCTATGTGAGCATTGCATGTAATACGTACGCTCTTGTTCTGCCGCAGCAAGCAAGCTTTTAGCAGTAATGACTTCCCTCCCCATACTGTCGGTGCCTGCTGACGACTTCCTGGATCGCTGTCTGCCCCTCTCTCGTTTCTTAGTACTGCTCCACCCATCCTCCCAGTCTGAGCTATCCGAGCCGTTGTCACTGCTCTCAACAGCAGCGCTATCCTCACCATCGTCGTCGGTAGCTAGGCGCACACCTCCGCCTGGGGCGGCAGCAGTGCCTTTGGCAGGATCCGACCCTTTGCGGTTGGGAAGTGAAGATAGACCACCCTCAGAACGGGCCAAAGCCGAGTCAGATAATTTGCGGTATGCGGTATCCATGTCGATACGCTTGCCTGAGTCTGTGACGAAGGTATTGGATGAAGCAGAGGCGGGTGGTGTTGGGTTTAACATGCGCGTTGCTGGCGAAGCAGATCTTCCAGGCCCAGGAGAGCCAGACTTTGACCTGCCGAGGGGCCCAGCCGCCGAGTTGTGTTTGTCTCTTGAGTTGGATGAGGCAAGAAAACCAGTGGAGTTCCCATATACAGACGACATGGCGCGAGGCTTCGCAGCGGCATCCAACTTGCCACCTTGAGACACTCGCTTGGGCATGGCATGTGCGTCGATGGAAGGCAGCATTTCGAATTTATACGCTGATTCAGGATTTACTCGACGTGGCGATGAGGGCATTGCGAATGGAATGCCAGTGCTCCCACGACTCGAACTTCTGCGCTGCGCGGGTGCATCGACGTCCAACATGCTGCGGATGGGCGAGGCAGCCGATCCAGGGCTTTGCGCACGCGCAGTTGGGCTCTCAGCGCGACGTCCGCCAGGCCTTTGGTTGCCTTCCAAGAGCGCCACGACATCTCTCATCTCCTCGTCGATAGCGGCTTCAAGCGAGGCCATGGTGGCGGTGTTTGCGGTGTAGGAAAGTGGAAAAATGGTCGACGAGGCCAGGTCGCGTGGCTAGTGTGGTGTGAATTAAGCTTGGGAATATTCGCCGAAGAATGGCAGTGGAGCGTATTCGTGTTCGCGGGGTAGCTAGAGTGACAGTCGGTATCAATTGCCCAGGGCCGTACTAAAGCATCATAAGCCCAGCTAGGCGCTGCCGGGAAAATGTACCACAAACACAGGACCGGAACGCGCAATAGCAAAGGTCCGTCTGGAGAGATGTGGGGGAGCGCGTGATGATACTAATGGCAGTTGTGGGGTAGTAATTGCAGGGACAGGAGGGACTGGAGCTCAAGGGAATGGCAGATGTAGAGGGCTAGCCGCTGTCGGAGAACAAGTTGTTCCCTAGCAGATTGATGGAAGCGGACGACATATGGAAGAGGAACAGCGAACAAGAGACGATAAGGCTCTCAGGGACAGTCAGCGCGAGTCGATGGTCGCGGGTGCTCTTGGTCCAGGCGGTGGGAAGTGGGCTTCAAAACCCCTCAGGATCTGGCGGATTGGCAGTGCTTGGCAGTGCTTGGCGTGTGCAGATCACCGGCAACATCGCTGACGCAGGACGCAGGGTCTGTCTTGCGACGTGGACAAGAGCGGCTACTGTACCTTCATATGTATTGCATGCAGCACGCCGACGCCGAAAAGCTTCCTTGTGGCTTGATATCTGTCTGGGCACTTGATGTTCTGCCCATGTGTGAACTGAAGCCCTCCGTCACAAGCCGGGTGGCTGAGCGACTAAGCGGCTGGTAAGTGTGGCTGTGCCCCGGGTACCGCTGGCACTCGCCCAGTCTAACCACAATGTGCCATGATACATAATACTATGCACATAGTACACGTCAAAACTTACTACGGAACACATACAACATGGTACCGTCTACCGCAGTGGCAGCATTGCTTAATATATTATACATTCAAGACGCGCGTTCTCGGCCAGAGAACTGGCCCAGATGAAAATTGCTTGATTTTTACCTCTTCCTCGGCAAGACAATATTGGCTCGTGCAGCGACGCCCAACTTATGGATGGCGTTGCGCCTCTCCCAGATGCTGCTTGTGCCCTGTACCACGGCAATCAATTCCTGAGCCATGCGCTGAGCAAAGCTGCCTTTCCCGCTACCCATGTTCCTCCGCCTCGACGCAGCAGTCACAATCCACTCAATGGCAGCACGTCGTCGTTGTCTCTGCCCGAGTGGGACGGGGATCTGAAGCGCGACACCACCTCCTGCAGCACCTCTTTGACTTCGAATGCGCATCAGAGGTGCGACAGAGTCAATCGCAAGGGTGAGGTACAGGATGGGATTAAGTGGAAGATGCGATGGCGGGGGTGCGCCTGGGAGCAGAGGTCTTGCCGGATTGATGTTGGGGATGGATGACGTTCGTAGGTGTTGCAGGACGAGCGCCATGGTCTGCAATCTGCATTAGTTAACTGTAGGCTATGCTGGGTGGATGGCTGACCTACTCGCTCTGCAACGCTTTTTTTCCCGTGCTGCATGAGCAGATTGGTAACCTGATCGACTATCGGATCATGTCGGTGCTTGACATGGCCATCTTTTGGAAGCGGCAAGGAAGGCATCTCAAACTTCAGACCTGGCGTCGTGGGTACTTTTGAGGCAGTTTGGAAGTCTACAAGTCCCATGTCTGCCCCAGTGTTTCCGCTCGTCTGTGTCGCCATGGTAGAATAGGACCGGGAGCCATTCGGTGTCATGTTGGGTGTCGTCTTTGGCTTTTGCGAGTTGAGCTTGTCTTGCATAACTTTCGGCAGGTTTTCTTGTGCCGCCTTGTCGCCTTTGACCACCTAGCAGTTGTCAGTCTCCACTCTGTGCTGTTTGCTGCACATGACCTCACGTCTTCAATGGGCGTGCCCTGGCTCAGATCAGGCCCCTTCTCGCCCATAGTTTTCGCCATAGAAGCCGCCTCTTCGGAGACATGTTCGATCGGCTTCGCATCCTCTCGCTTCGACCGGTCAGCGGCTGGAGACTTGGTTGTATCCGAGTATGGGCGAGGTTGCGATGGGGTCAGCCGCAGCGTTGATCGAGTATGCCAATGTGCCTGGCATCTTGGGCGAAATGCGACTGTGCGCGTGAGCGCAGTGACGTTTAATCGTGGCGGCATGTTGTTGCTTGTGTAATGAGCATGGTCTTGGTCCCGAAAGTGACGCTGAATATTTGAGCCCATGCCACGCTACAAGGTCCGTGCGTTCATTACATCAGGAACACCAACGCTATGGCTATCTTCGACAACCAAATGTCGGTAATTCGACTAAAGGTATATTCTCTTAGCAAAGCAGCGGGAAGGGCCTCTTAAGTACTGGACTTCCGCGCTCCACTGAACTCGATCGCTAGTGTGCGTTTGGAAAAAGCTCAAATGGGTAATTACAGCCATGGACCATTGCGACGTATAGTGAAGGGTGAAAGGGAGATTTGTAGTATCTTGAAGAATCCAAGTGCCTTGAAAATTCAACAGGAAGTGTTGGGATCTTTCTATAAGGGTTTTGCACGCCGTTACATTGCAAAAGCAGCCACTCAAGACAACGTAGGAATGTTGGAAGGCTGTCATAGAACATTTGCACGGCATGCTTTCACCTGGCAATTCGACATCAGACTGGATTGGAATAAGGTCATTAATAGTCTTGGCAGAGGAAGCCATGTCACAAGCCTTCAGTTGTTCGTACCTCCCCCAATTGTTTGGCAGCTGACTTCACCTGGTAATATTTGGGCTCCTCATCTCTCCACTCTCATGACGCACCAAACAACAGCGATACTCCGTACATGCTCGGTCAAGTTTACAATTCGTCATTCTATTATCTTCACCTTAGCACTACGCCCATTTTATAAGTCACCCTCTGCAGCTATATGAACCACTAGCTGCAGGTAAGATGCTATCTACCGCTGTCAGATGAATTTCAAGTTGAACTCGCTAACTTGTTGCTAGATTCACAAATAGTCCGCCCGCTTGATTCGATCGCTAAGTGAGCGACTAATCGCAAGACGTGCTTTTCAAGACATATACCCAAATCACAATCATAATGACGGGCCGTGGTCGTGGTCGTGGTCGTGGTAGCCGTTCGGTCGAGGTCTTTAGGTAAGTATTATCAGCAGCTATTGGCACACTGCGATGAAATCATAGCAGTTAATAATTCCATAGCTATGGAAAGCCTGCCAACAAACCTAACCAAGAGGTCACCAAAAACGAGAGTGCGATGGTGAAGAACTCCCTGGCGACACGCTTCGCGGCCACCTCCCTCGACCCTGTACTGGCACGTCGACCTGGCTATGGCGCAATTGGGACGCCCATTATACTGTACGCCAATTACTTCCAGCTGAAGGTCGTCAATGGTGACACCGACTTGTACCGGTACTCGCTGGACTTTAGCGGAAGAGATCTCTCGAGACCAATAATCAAGCGACTAGTCGAATTATTGCTACAGACTCCTCCGTTCAAGACACTTGCCATTGGTACGGACTGGCAACAGAAACTTTTCAGCGCCAAAAAGATACCCCTAGAGGAGAGTTCTGCATGGGACACTCTGACGGATTCCCGCACGAGGAACACTTATAAAGTTTCTGTAAAGGAACTTGGAACAGTTTCTTTGGGTCAGCTCTCAAAAGACCTGAGGCAGTCAACGTCCACCTATTCGCTTAAACTCGAAACCATCGACTCTTTGAACGTCGTTTTAGCATACGGACCTAGCAGTGAGGCCAACATTACCACAGCAGCGAGAAACAAATTCTTCCCATTCAGTGATCATCCTAAAACGCAAATGGCAGATCTAGGCCATGCCCTACAAGCTCATCGTGGATACTTCGCTAGCGTACGCACGGGTGTCCACAGGATAATGTTCAACGTGAACGTTACGACCAGCGCCTTCCACAAGCCTGGAGATCTTTTAGAAATGATGGAAGAGTACATGGGTGTTTCTCAGACATGGGAGGATAAAGAGGTGTACGAAAGACTGGCGGCTTTCTTCAAGTATGTAAAGTTCGAATGCAACTACCTCCTGGACGAGAGTACCAACAACGATAAGGGCAAGAGAGAGCGGCGAATTAAAGTACATACCATTGTTGGTTTCGCCCCTTTCAAGAAGAACAGCACCAATATGAAGTTCCGAAAGCAAGATGCAGAGGGAAGAGTGACTACTCCCACGGTCGAAGAATACTTCAAGCAAGCACATAAAATCACGCTCTCTAGACCCAAGGCGCCTCTTGTCAATTTTGGAGAACCCGAGGATCCGAGGTGGATCCCTGCTGAACTGTGTAGGATTTTGCCTGGGCAGTTGGCTAGGGATACTCTCCTTCCTGTGCAAACAAGAGAAATGATCAGATTTGCGGCGCGCAGTCCGTGCCAGAACGCAAAATCAATCACTAGTGACGGGGTTGAGATTATGAAAATACACAGCTTGATGGGCTTGGGTATCGAAGTTGACCCTACCATGATTACAGTCGAGGGACGCATACTACCGGCACCAGCCCTAACGTACAGAAAGCAAACCACTTGTACTCCAAACAACGGTGCGTGGAATCTGGATCCGAAAAAGCTGGGCGACAGACCATTTTATATTGCGAAACCGCTCGGCCCTTGGCGAATACTCGTGATCAATTTTGGAAAGCGAGAGACAATCGCTGGCGGCATTGACGGACTCAAAATGGTCCAAGAGCAATTCACAAAGGTCCTTATTCAGTATGGTATGCAGTCTGGACTGTCTGGACAGCTCGAAGAGTCGTGCGTTGTCAGTCTCCAGCCGGACCTATTTCGCAACAATAAAACCAAGGAGATACGAGAACAGATGCTTGCAGCATGCCAGAAGAGATTTTTGCACAAGACATCATCCGACAAGCCCCCGTTCTTATTTGTACTGCTGCCTAATGATAACGCGGTGTTGTATGATTCGATTAAACTGCTCTTCGACTACAACTTAGGCATCCCGAACGTATGCTGCATCGGCAGTAAATTTACAACACTAGGTGCCCAATACTTTGCAAACGTTGCTATGAAGGTCAACCAGAAGCTGGGAGGAGTTAACCATAAAGTCGCACTGGGAAACTTGGTACCTTTGACGGCGATGACGATTGTATTCGGGATTGACGTCACGCATCCTTCCCCGAAAAGCTCGCAAACAGCACCTAGCATTGCTGGTGTTGTTGCATCTGTCGATGCGGACTTCTCGCAGTACCCTGGCAGTATGCGCACCCAAGCTCGTCGTGTAGAGATGGTTGAAGAGCTCGAGGAAATGGTGGTCGAACGACTCCGACTATGGCAAAAGCGTAACGGGCCAAACAGGCTGCCGAATAAGGTGATTGTCTATCGCGACGGCGTTTCCGAAGGCGACTACGACAATGTGATCAACAAGGAGTGTGGTGCTTTCAAGAGAGCGTTCGACCAGCTTTACGGGGCTGGGAAGCAGCCGCCGATAACATTCATTATAGTTGGCAAGAGGCACCACACGCGCTTCTACCCTACGCAGGTTGGGGACACGGACGGGAAGACTGGCAATGCAAAGGCCGGCACGATTGTTGACCGTGGCGTGACTGGAGCGCACCTGTTCGACTTCTTCCTGATAGCGCACCAAGGACTCGTAGGAACTTCTCGGCCGGCGCACTACGTTGTGCTGAAGGACGAGAACAAGATCGGGGCGGACGCAATGCAGAAATTGACATACAATCTCTGCTACACATTTGCTCGGGCCACACGGTCTGTGAGCCTGTGTCCGCCTGTATACTATGCGGACTTGCTCTGCGAGCGCGGCCGTGCATACCTCCACGACGTGCTAAAAGGCGGCGGTGGGGAGTTCACGCAGATGTCTTGGCACAGGGACGTCCACCAGGCCCTTGTGGAGACCATGTACTACCTGTAATGGAGGGGCTGATGATGGTTGAGGGCGACAACACAACACGAGGAGAGTGAGTGCCTGGAGTTATTGCTTTTTTTTTGGTGCTGACGCAACGTGCGCTGTCTTTCGCACTCGGTGCATTTGAGTGAGTGCGTCGGGTACAAGTACATACATAGTACAGTATATACTATGACATGTGCCGTTCGTTCACGCGTCCACCCCTCCCTTGCTAAGTGAAGGTGAGCAGCCAATCGGAGGGCAGCAGGGCCCGCGACGGCAGCAGGGCCCGCGACGGCAGCAGGATGACAAGACAAGTTGCTTCGTCCCGGCTAGAGACGGTCGCTGGCGATTACATAACGGTTGACGGCGTTGCTGCTTGCTTGCCTGCCTGCCTGCTTGCTTCTTCGCGATGCGATGCAAGGCGGGGCGGGGGGTGCGCAGGGAGGAGAGGGCGTCGACTGCGGCGCTTGGACTGACTGGACAGGCCGTGGACGCACTCGCCCTTCCCCGCAGTGGGCACTAGCCAGTCATGCAGGCTGGCCAGACAGGTGACAGCCAACCAGGCGTAACCTCCCAGCCACTCCGTTTCACCCCGCTGCAGCCCTGGACGAGACGCTGGCCGTTGACGTGCACGGCGGCCACGGCACAGCATGGGCTAGCTTATCGCAATCAGAAGGCGGGCGGCCCTCTATCGCTATGCGCGCAATCCCTCACCGCAGCGTAGTAACCGTCACAAAGCATAGCGCAAGGCCCGACTGCGACTATCAATCAGCGCGCGCGCTTTCTGCCTAGATTCACGCGTCACAAGGGTGGCCCGCCCTACACACCCCCCACGTGCCTGTGTGCCTTCACCGCATGTACCACTGCCCTGCCGCCCGTAGTTGAGACGTCGAGCCCAGTCTGCCAGTGCCAGTCCGCCGCCCGCCCCGAGTATCCTTACCCTTACCACCACACCCCCACCCCCCACCACCACCACCGATTGCGACAGCCACTGCGACTGCGCAAACAACATGCTCGACACAATGGATCGCGCCAGCTCATACGAACACGACATTCCGTCGCTAAGCGCATCGCTCGAAGCCTTCGACCCGGAGCGCAGTATGCACTCAGCCTACAGCGGACACTCCACCATGCACTCGTCGCGCTGGAGCGTGCCGCCAGACGACGCCGAATCCGAGACAGAGTCGGACGGGCCCTGGGCCCCGCCAGCCTGGCAGAAGTCGCAATCAAGCAATCACTGGTACCGCAAGTCGCTGCTGGGCGAAAGCGCACTGCGCTCCAGCCGGTCGCCCTTTGAATACCGCACCGACCGCGAAGTCACGCCCTCGCGCATACCGCTGCCAGAGTCGCCCTACAAGCAGACCCCGCGCACCAGCCCGGAGCCCATACCAGAGGAGGAACAGCGCTTCATGATCGACAGCATCGCATCCAGGCTGCACGTCGTGCATAACGTCCACAGCCCGTCGTCAGAAGAACCGCCACCGAGCGCAAGCACAGTGCACGCCGACGAGCCCGCCCTATCGCCCCACGACAACGCCGGATCAGCAGAAGGTTGTGAGTAGAGCCCCACCCAGCGCGTGCTGTGTGTACTGACAGCCGTAGTCATGCGTTTTGCTTACAGAGGAGAAGCAAAGTTCCGCACCGCCCCCATCGAGGACACAATCTCTAGCTTCGCCAGCGGCCTGAACAGGTTTACCGGGTCGCGCGCAAACCTCTTGTTGACCCTTGCTACTATTGTGATTTCGTGGATACTACTGCAGCCTTGGACAGCTACTCTTATTCCAGATGTCGCCAATGTCGCCAACATGGCCAAACAGTTTGAGCCGCTACTGTATGCTTCGGAAAATGTCATACCGCGTTCGCGCGAGCTCGCAGAGGCCAGCATAGCAGTCCAGGACCTGGGAGAGAGCGTCCGCGCGACCAACATGTCGGCTTCCTCGGTCATCATAGATCAATTGGATGACCTAGGCGACCACCTCAAGGTACTGGCAGAGAAGCTTACGAGCTTCTTTACAAACGTAGATGGCGACATGGACTCGTAGGTATAGCCTTCTAGAGCCTCATACATCTACTAACAGACCTAGCATTCTCATTACCATGGAGTGGGCAAAGCGAGAATTGCAGAGTATCCAAGGCCCCAAGATTGGCATCATCGATACTGTCATAGGAAATGTACATGGCGGTCTTAGCAAGATTGGCCTACTAGAGCAAAATGGCTCACCCACTGCTGTTGGCCGCGTGGTAAATGACGTTCTCGGCCACACTACACAGCAGCGTTCAAAGGCAACGCTACAGCGAACATTTGACTACCTCCTATCTACGTTGGAGGAGAACATTGCGAACGAGCTTGCACGTGCAGATGTCCTCTTTCAACTCTTCGAGAGCGTAGACCGACAGTTCCACAACCTACACCGCTCCGTCGCCAAAGAGGAGGACTCGCTCGCAAACAAGAAAGACGAGTTCCTCGCCTCCATGTGGCGCCAAACCATCAACAACAAGATGAAGATTAAGAAATACGAGAAGAACCTCAAGCTTCTCAAGGACGTACGCGCATCCACTCTCATCAACAAGTCTGAGCTCAAGACACACATCCAAGTCATCCAGTCCGTCAAGGACCAACTGGACAAGGCACGAAAGAACCTCATCAGCCCGCTTATCCGGCGCGCCCAATCAAACTCCTTTGGGCTCGAGCAGCAATTGAGCGACCTAACAGGCACCTACGGCTTCCTCAAGAACCTACGAGACGGCCAGAAGAAAAAAGTGCTGCAGCAACTGTGGGGCGAGCCCAAGCGACGCATCGCCATCACAGCAGGGGGGAAAGAAGAAGAGATTGACGACTCTGAGCAATAATAGCAGCCTCAGAGTCCTTTTTCAATCTTTCTTGTATTCTTCTTCTTCTTCTTTCCGTTCTTCCCTTGCAATTGTTGCAAACTCTTTATCTGGCATTTTTGTGCAGTCTTACTTTGCTAACTGCTGCCTTTTGAGCGTTCAAAGCATAGCGGCGCTGGGTTAGACAAAGGCGTGTCCGGTGTCGTGTCTGTACTTGGGCTTCTACTTGTGTGCTCACATTGATGGCGCAACGTTTTTGTTGGGTACTTGAGTGTCATCAGGGGCGCGCGGTAAACGAGGTGTTTTGGGCGTTTTGGACAGGGACTGCTTGAAATCAGCTCTCCAGGCGCAAAGTGTGGTGGGTGGGGGGGGGCAAGGGGGTGTGAGAGACGGACTTTTGGGTATTTGGGAATCGGGAATTGGGTATATTTGGCTCTGGATAGGAATCTAGGTCAAGGGGAAATGGAGTGTTTTTATTTTTGATGTTGGTTGTAGCATCGGTGCTTTTACTGCTTTTTTTTCAGGTACTACTAGGTTGAAATAAACTTGACGACTTGAGTCAAAGATTACATAAGATTGACTTGGTCTTTGCCCCCCTCCCGCGTGTCAGGCTGCATTCAGCTTGGTGAGCCGCCTTGGTTCTCCTTAGTAATTGCATATACTACGCATGTGCGTGGTAGGGCTGACGGGTAAGCCGACGACGGGATCCATGACTGCAAAGAGCCTAGTGCATTTTGCCATTTACATACATGTACTTGCCCCTTTTGCTGCTTTGTCATGCCGATTTCTTAGAACTAAGTATGCTTACAGATTTTGAGGATCCAGTCATTCGGTGCATGTGAAGGGAAACTCTTGGCTGAATGGCTTCTTCCTAGAGATGGTATCTTTTGTCATTATACCTACACAAACCCCTGAACATGTCTTTGTCTTTTTCCATTCATCAGTCTCGAGCATTACAATTACGTCAACCTCTCCGGACACTATCAATTTAACAAGCAAATAAACTGTCAAGAGAATAGATCCAGAGTCAAAAAAACAAAATAGAGGAGGAAATTCCCCAAGTGGAGAACATCTCAAACCAAGCCCGCTCTCAGCAATTTATTCCCAAACTCCATCAAAAAGTAATCCGCATACACCAGGCCATGGTCCTTGTACTTCTTATGCGCATGCTCATTCCAGTTGGTCGTGCTGTTCCTCAGTATGCACTCGAACCGCGTCGGCTCGATTGGCAAAACGTCAGGAATCACAACCCCATTCCCATTCGTCAACCCTTTCGCCGGCGCTTTGAAGGATGCAAGATCGCCGTCATACGACATTTCCAACGTCTGGCCCACAATCTGGATCGCGGTATCTAGGAAATCGATACCTGAAGACAGCTGCTCTGCGGTCGAACAAGGAAGTGCTTGCAGCGCTTGATGAATGATAATTAGTCCATTCGCTGTAATTACCCCCGCAGACACATCGCGCAGTGGCTCTTCGCTATCTTCCTGCGGTGCGTCAAAGTCCCAAACTGGCACCATGTGATGATGCCATTTTCCTTTTCCTTCTTGCAGCCGTTGGAAAAAGTACTGGGCGCATTTGATCGACGTGTCCAGAAACTTCATGCCTTTGGTCCATGTATACGTCTGCGCGAAACCGAGTATTGCCCATGCTTGGCCGCGACTCCACGTTGAATCGTCGTTCCAGCCTTGATTCGTCATCTTGGCTTGCGGAAGGCCGGTGTGGGGGGAGAAGTTTACGAGGTGATAGGACGAGTAGTCTGGACGCAGGATTTCAGTTATGATGGAGTTGGCGTGTTGGGTTGCAATGGCGATGAGGGAGGCGTCGTCTCGGGCGTGGCCGACATAGTAGAGGAGGTCGAGGTCTGTTGGTGATGGAACGTTAGGTTTAATGGATGGGAAAGCAAGCGAGGGGAGGTAATGGCTTACTGCACATGCTATCAATGATGACAAGAAAGTTTGTAGACATGTCTGTTATAGAGTAGCGGTCGTTGATTGCGACATCCCAACTCCTAATCGCCTTGACTTTATCATCGTATCGTGACGCAAGCGCGTATGCTGCATCCACGACGGACTGGAAACTCTCCTTGTTCCCGGTCAATTCCCAGTCTTTTTGTAGCGCGGGCTGCACGATGAAACCCATGTCATGTGTGTCTGTCCGACTTGACATTTGGTTTATAGCCACTCCATAGTGCCTTCCAAGTCTGAGTAGATGCCCTTGGATCTGTTCGCGTACATGTTCTGGAACCTCGATAGCCTGAGGGTATCGCATCGAACGTTCAAGGAGGGCGTATATGCAGCCAGGGAAGAAGCCGCAGGTCCAGAAATCTGCCTCTCGCTCTTCATATTGACCTTGTCCAGGGCCAATCTGAGGTACAGTGTGTGGATAGGATTGTAAAGGTGCCTAGGTATGTAAGCGGGGCTACTGAGTTAGGTGTCGAATGTGTGGAGGAAGGAAGGAGCGAGCAAAGAACCAGAGAGATATTTACTTGTTGCTTGAGACCTTGTTGCGCTACCTGAATAATCTTGGCAGCCATATTTTCAGAGTAGACGGCGCTGATGTCAACGTCCTTGACACTGCATTTGTTAGTTGGAAAAAAGGTACAGCGACTGTTGAAACCCGAAATAACATACTCACATCGCAGATTTTTGTAACGTTCTCATGCTCTTTGCTATATTATCCATCTAGAATCTTCGTAATTACGAGCCAAAATAATCACTGTAGACTACTGGTACGTTGAAAGGATGTGCTCTTGACTGTACCGTAAATCCCTGTTTGTTGCTACACGGCAACTAATAGTTTTTTTGCAAATCAGAAACGAACCGCCTCTTGCTAATCCAATATGGGCAGGAGGGAATTCACCAGGGAAATATATTCCTCGGTGCGTGAAATCGGATGTAGTGATCCGCGCAGCTGTCGCTTCGGGCAACGGGTCATCTCGCAGCGAAGACGTGGCTAAATAAAGTTGAGATCTTCTTTGTACCGATGCCCGATGCCCGATACCCGATGCCCGTTATCCCTGACCAGCAACTCTAATCTGATCCCATCTGGTTTCTAATTCTCAGATCGAGCTCGACTTTGTAGCTGCTCCTTCTTTCTCCGTGGATGACCTTCCAAATGGAGAACTCGCTCCTGCCACCTGTAGCTCTTGGAAGTTCAGCCATGACTGCTGGATTCTGCTTCGACAAGCGGGGTTGTGCAACATTTCAAGACTATCGAGGGACTACGGCTACATAGCCAGTTGTTTCAAAAGCCCCTCGTGCTAGAATTGTGCTACCCAGTGATAGGAAATGAGAAAAACTAAAAGTCTCGTCAACTTGGTATAAATTGTGTGTATTCACGGCAAATATTCCGATAATCCTCGATTTTTTCTCATTGTATGATGATGATGATGATTAAGTCATTAACTTCAGCCTAAGGATAAATTTCAACCCCCATACAAAGTACTAATTACAGATTTATGCATCGAGAGAGGGGTATACCTCATAATGCTACTTGTTAAGGGCGGTTCTACTGGAAGAGTTCCCTTCAGAGTGACAGTTGCTGAAACTAACACGCTTAGTCTCATGTCAAGGGAAGGTTATAGAAGAGGGAAAGGCCCACTGGTACCGTTATAAACTCATCGGATATAGTAGCTTGTATGTTTATATTTGGGGCTATCCACATGAGTTGATAGGTATGCCGACCTTCACGATACATTCATCTAATTCGTGTGACGTCACGACCTTTCGTCTGTACCTCCCTTGAGATGCGCAAGTAAGGCATGTGATTGGAATGGCCTGCACAGACGGGATGTTCCTGATTATAGGCGAATGATGAAGCGATGTTATTCAAGATACACCTTATTAGGTACAACTACGCGACCACGCATCACTTAAAATCAGCTTTGAAGCCCATCGCGCCCCGCATCTCCTCCAAGACTTGGGAAGCGTTAACGCAGATGACAAAGTTCTGGCCCGGAAAATCAAGCTACAGGATTTCCCCCGCACTTGACCATCCGAAAGTAGAATCGCCCCGATGTCCGCTCAACATCCGTGCGTTAACCCGTAAGCCGTCACATTGCACAACCATGTGAAAGCTACATGCCTAGCAAACCTTGATATTTATAAACCAATGCCAGATTCACGGAAAAGAGGGTCTCATTAGTGCCATCTTTATTGTACCGAGGTCGTACCGACTGGCCCAGAAAACTTAAATCGTTACCTTGACATGTCCGGCACCCAGCCTCGCGGTGAGAGCCATGGAGTTGTCAACAGAACCGGCGAATTCGATACCAGTGTGATTGCGCCTGTGGAGGCGCCGAAGCGATCACCATGGAAGGCGTGGATGTACCTCTGGGAGTGGTACCCTAAGCACTATCCCGAAGACGAGAGAAAGTTGTTGAGGAAGATGGATGCGTGTCTCTTGACCTTCTGCTCTTTCATGTGTAAGTCACTGTGAAAGCATCTAAAACGCCATGGAGCTAAGAGTCTCAGTCTTTCTCAAATGGCTCGACTCGTCAAACGTCAAAAACGCCTACGTATCCGGGATGAAAGAAGAACTGAACCTGCACGGCAACGAGTATTCTCTTTTTGATACCTTTTATAACGTCGGTTATCTCGTGTTTCAAGTGCCATCTCTACTGCTTCTATCACGGCCAAAGCTTGCCAAGTACTACTTGCCGACCATGGAAGTCCTCTGGTCAATTGTGACCTTTTGTCAAAGCCAGATGCGAAATCGACACGATATTTATGGTACTCGGTTTTTAATGGGTTTGCTCGAGACGCCAGTTGCATCCGGTACGACATTCGTTCTTGGCTCTTGGTACAGACCTGAGGAAGTTTTCAAGCGTACTGGTGTGTGGTACGTGTCAAACAATATTGCTGTCATGTTTGGTGGCTACTTGCAAGCCGCTGCCTACAATAATCTCAACGGGTGAGTGAAATTGAACTGAAATACCCTACGCGTCTAACAGCCCATGAAGCGTCGGAGGACTGTCAGGCTGGCGTTGGCTCTTTCTAGTAGACGGGATAATCTCATTGCCTATCGCGCTTGCAGGGTATATCATCTTCCCCGGTCTGCCTAGTAGTGCGAAGCCTTGGTGGCTCACGCCCAAGGAACATCAGCTCGCTCGTACACGCATGGAGACTGCTGGTGTTGCACCTAGCCAGAAACTGAGCTGGGCTGTCGCAAAGCGCACATTTTTGCGCTGGGAGTTCTATATGGGCGTTCTCTGTTATACTTTGTAAGTCAGCTCACTGGGCGCATGTCTACATCAAACATTAATTCACATATAGCTTCTTATCTTCATCTTACCCTCACGGTCAAATGGCTATTTGGCTGAAAGATCTTGCCGCCAAATCCCCGGGCGCCTACACCATCGCCCAGATAAATACGATTCCCACTGGCGCTCAAGGCGTCTCTGTATTTGCCGCCTTACTCGCCACTTCGCTTTGCATGGTGTATCCGCTATGGTCCATTTTCTCCATTGTACAAACAATTTACATAATCGCCAATATCTCTCTCTTGATCTGGAACATACCCAAGGGCTACCATTTCGCCTGCTACTACCTGCTCGGAGTCTCTGCAGCCATAACGCCCATTCTCATGCCCTTTATCAATATGGCGCTTCGCGACGATGCTGAAGCGCGCGCTATTACGGTAGGGGCCATGTTTACCGGTGGTTGGGCAGTGTCGTCTTTCTATCCCATCACAGTGTTTCCGATTATCGAAGGTCCCAAATGGACCAAGGGGTACGCGGTAAACCTTTGCTTCATCGTCGGTTGCTGGAGTGCATTTCTGATTATGCAGTATTTTTACAGGAAGAGCGAGAATAAGAGAAACTCTATGCAGGTGAGAGAGATAACGAATGACCATGAAGATGCGGTAGGATTGGACGTTAAGACTATGGCGGAGACTGACCATATTGAAGTTGGAAGATCAAGGTGATTATATGATACGTGGTACCTGATTGTTGTTGTTGGTGTCGTTGTTGTACATATATAGTGTCTTTGAATGAGACACTCTTCCGCTTCAATGTATCAAACGTGACGGCTGCGTTTACACCTAGTGCGCCTCGCCTAATTCTCTATATAAATAGATAAGTCGACCGAGAGATGCTCCTACATCATACACTACTTACTCTACAAATACAAAAAACTTAGCGACATCCAAAATGTCCTCCGAAGCCCACCGTATACCTAGTGTCCGAGTGCAAACTCCAGATTCAGACTCCGACTTAGACCTTGGTCTAACAATCCGCCCACAACGAAATTCTCACCTCCCTCGACGAGTTTATACCTCGCATCGCTCACCCTCTTATACGCGGATTATTCGACTAGAAGGCCAGATAATAAGTCTAATCTCGATTCTCCGGTTTCACCTCCGTTATGCACCTTACCCCGCGGATCAGACGCTTACTACATTGAAAGCGGGTCCTTTGCTCATGTTCTTTGATGCCGTTGAGGAGCTTGTAGTCTATATCGAACAAGGGATGGACTGCAGTCAAGCGAATAGCGCAGACGATCTCGTTAAACTGGCGCAGAAGCGGTATTTTCGCCGCGTAAGGAGGCAATGTGGGGCCGAGGAAGCAGAGAAAGAAGGACACTGGGCAAAGGTGCTTTGGTTTGCAGAGCTACAGAAGAGACTTGAAGATGAACGTTTAAACGTCGGCGAGGCCTTGAAGAATGGGTGGGAATGGTTCATAGACAGCGAAGGATTTCCAGCGAAGTATGGTGGAATGGGAAAATGGGCTTCAGTTTGGTGCGAACTCGAGAGTAAGAAAAAGGAGGAGTTTTCAGAGGTCTTTGATATTGGTGGCGGAGTGTTGAGGTCAATGGTGACAGAGATTGAAGGCATGTCGTTGCATGATCCAGAAACGCTGCTACACGAAAAGAGCGCTTGCGCCCAGGTCTTCGTCTCACAGAAACGGGCCCTGGACGTGCTCATGCCGCTCATGCTCAATCCATCTAAACAGATACTAGGAGACTGCTCGTTGTGCGATGTAGCATTGTTGAAGAAAGACGTGGGAACAACAAAGAATAGTCGACCCGTGCAGATTCTCTGTGGACATGTCTTCCATTTCTCCTGCATCAGACAGTACTTTGCAGCTCCACATACTTGGAAATGTCCAGACTCAGACTGCGACAAAAACCTTCCGGCAGCATTGCCGAACGAAAAAACGCCTTCTCAGGTCCTTGAAAGCTGCGATAAAGTCCTTACGTGGCTAGATGCGCCTGCTCAAATTACCCTCCCGGCAGAACCGCACTCGTACCTTGCCAAGTTGATGCTCATCTTCGAGCAACCGCAGAAGATTTGCGAGAACTTTTATAACTGGTTCACTGTCCCAATGGATTCTTATTCAGAGTTGGTAAGATTATCTGATTTGGCACTGTATCTCGCACGCGATCGGCTGGAGGCTGCCATTCGAGGCGATATTGTAAAGTTTCACGAGGTTGTGACAAGACAATTACAAGTAGGTGCACGAATCGAATGGTTGGAGTTTCTTGAGAAATGTCATCCTAGTTCGCCGGCGGTATGGTAGTTTGTATGCGCGTGGGGCATGGTACCCTTATGTACACAGTAACTACCTAGGTACTGTATAACTTCAGCATAAATGGCGATGTAGTTACGAGATTGAGTATAGTAGCTAATTGCGTACATGATGTTTCTTGTACCTGCATTGTCAATGAGCTGAAACGTCCTACTATTGCGATCGATGAACAGTTGATCATTAGCGGTGTGTGTGGTGTTGATCTGTAGTCCGGAATACCGGTACGTTTCATCATGATTATGATGCGAGTGTCGGTGCAAACTGGAAAATTAGATGCACGAGAACTATGTGACGTGAAAAATTAGGGAATGGGTGGCCTTACTTCACGAGCTACTGTACAACGCTTTCAAGATATGCTAACGCTTAGAGTGTCACGGAGCCTTGACGTGTGTGCAATCGCATCGTGGAGACCTTGTCGTCACTTCCCCACATAGCGTTGCAAATCCCATAATGGGAAATCCAAGTTTTGCATGTGAATTAGCGTGCTTGGGACCAATGATTCGATGTTTTCTCAGTATGATGCATCTCTGTCGTGTTGGTGCTTCACTCGACGTCCAATTAGCCACTCGCACCATTAGCCCTGCAGCTCCACTGCCCCGCTTGTCTCCCGGACCTGCAGTACGGCCCACCAACACCATCCAATGTTGTCTGTCTGTATATGCAACCCAATAAGGTGTTGTTGGAGCAGGGTAGCCAACAACGTGAGCGCATCGTGACTTCTTTCTCTGCCCCTTTTTTGTCATGGGTCCATCTGCAACGGCACGACGTGAGCTCAACAAATAGCGGGCCGGTCTTGGCGCGGAACTTACGTCTCTTTGTTCGCCAGCCAAGGTGTAAGAACGGAAGGACGCGCATAAGACCTGATTACATCATGCCTGTCTTGTACGACTTAATATACCAGCTCAACGTCCCAGTCCCCTCTTTCATATTGTGGAACCTTCTCCTTTCTTGATCTCAGACTCTGCATTTTCGTCGACTAAGAACCACCACATACAATGACATCTATTTGCTCCTCAAGAACGCTGCTGCGCCGCTTTGCGCGCCCAGCTCCACCCGCTTTCCGCTTACGTCCTCTCTCAAGCCCACTCCAACGCCGGAGTTTTGCCTCACACCAGGATGTAACATATCCGCAAGTTCCGTACGAGAAAGCCGAGAAAGTGGGAGAGAAGAAGTTCAGTCAATTCGATATTGCGGGAAAGGTGTTCGTGGTTACAGGTGCAGCATGCCGTCCTCCTCCCACCCTTCGAGCAGCTACTATGCTTTTGTAACCAATGTTGACATATAAACAGGTGGAGGTCGTGGCCTGGGATTATGTATGGCTGAAGGGCTCGTAGAAGCTGGCGGAAAGGTGCATTGCCTCGATCGGATACCGGAGCCACCTAAAGCTTTCGAAGAAGCTCAGGCGCGGCTTAAGAGCCACGACGCGAGTCTAGTATACCATAATGTTGATGTTGTGGATGAAGAGGCCATGCGAAAGTGTATTGCAGACATTGCGGCAGAGAAGCAGCGACTAGATGGACTTATTGCAGGTAAGAGATTCTCATATCTAATGAAAGCTACTTACTAACTGCTTTTCTTACAGCCGCCGGAATTCAGCAAGTAACCCCCGCGCTTGACTTCAAGAAAGAAGATATCGCGAAAATGATGGAAGTGAACTACACAGGCGTATTTCTGGCAGCCCGAGAATGTGCCCGTCAGATGATGCAGTACAAGATCCAGGGCTCCATCTGTCTGATAGCATCCATGTCTGGAACTATTGCGAACCGAGGTTTCATCGCGCCTGTCTACAATTCCTCAAAGGCTGCTGTGGTTCAGCTGGCGCGCAACCTAGCCATGGAATGGGGTAGGAAGAACCCAGACGGCTCAGGCGGCATTCGGGTCAATTCGCTGAGTCCAGGGCATATCGTTACTCCAATGGTACAAGCAAATTTCGATGCGGGCGAGGCAAATCGAGAAGAGTGGGAGAACAACAGCATGCTCGGCAGGTTGAGCACACCGGAGGAGTACAAGGCAGTGGGCCTGTTCATGCTGAGCAAGGCAAGCAGCTACATGACCGGACATGACCTGAAGATGGATGGTGGCACAACTGCGTGGTAAAAAAACGCCGCTGTTACTTGCTGGTGACTACTGTTTACGCGTTCTGAGCGACAAGTCCGGGTGTTTAGATGATTAGCAATTAACGATGGATTATGATATTCTTTTGAAAATGTCTCGAATAAGCATCGTATACTCATTAAGAGTTCTAGTAGGGAAAGTTTCAATACTTGCCGAGGGTGAAATGTTGTTGTCATGGTTGCCACATGTGAACTGAGTGCTGGAGGGCGCGTTCCTGCGTGCTGCCCATCGCTCTCCAGGGTCCACTTGCACCTTCCCGTATTCGCTCTAGCGCACAATCGGACCATCTGTCCTCCCGCGCCCTCTTCAGACAGCTGTACACTTCGCGAAGTTACCAGAGCACGACACGTTGAGCTTGCAAGCGCTGCAGCTTCCAAGTTTGATACCTACGACTCCAATTCATCATGGACCGGTTAGCGCGAATCCTCAGCGGCGTGCTGCTCTTCATCCTCCCCCTCGCTGCGGCCCTCAAGTTCGATCTTCATCCCGTCGCAGCACACGACTCTGCCAAGTACGAGCGATGCATTAGGAATTTTGTTGCGAGGGAACAGTTGGTCGTTGTTACGGCAATTCTCGATGGGTACAGGGGCGACGGACAGAGGGTGGACATGCATGTACGTTGCTTTTGGGTGGAATTGACAGGCCCGTCACATCATTTATAGGAAGAGTTGCTGACAGCGGCAATTTAGATTCGCGACGCAATGGGCAATGACTACCACCGACCCAAGGACGTAGTCGGCGAGAACCGCTACGCATTCACCTCGCACGAAGACTCGGCCTTTGATGTCTGCTTCGAAAATATCTTCACCACAGGCTCGTCCTCCAAAGCCATCACTCCGCGTCACGTTGAGCTCGACATTGATATTGGTGCCGATGCCAAGGATTGGAACACCATCACCGCCACCGAGAAGCTGAAGCCCGTAGAAGCGGAGCTCAGGAGGATCGAGGAGGTTGTAGGCGAGATTGTGACCGAAATGGACTACTTGCGGAGCCGAGAGCAAAAGCTGCGAGATACCAATGAGAGCACGAACGAGAGGGTCAAGTGGTTTGCGCTGGGCACTATGGGTATGCTCGTCGGACTTGGTGCATGGCAGGTTGTCTACCTCAGGGCATACTTCAGGAGTAAGCATCTCATTTAGATGCGACTTTGAAACCACAAAGAGGAGCGCATAGGGTGTCCGGAGGCGTTGTTTGATTAACGAAACGCCGGTTAGGACTAAAAGGATGAATGTGTACGAACAAGAACACAAGAGGGTTATCGGTTGCATGCTCTATACGGTGACTGGAGCGGCGTTGGTGGGAATTTCATATTAATATATCAAATCTACGTGCGCCAGTCCAAGATTCCATTATTTCTGTTTAGTGTCTAGCGCTTAAAGGTTTGGGGTGCCCAAGCTGACCATTACATGTTGCTGCATGTGCGGACCTATTCCGCTCGACCCTCAGGCTGCCACAGCTGACATAGCAATTTAGGATTATGTTATGCAACATAAGGTAGTCGCCAAATGCTACATCAGAAAAAGACAGCAAGCATTACATACTACCCTATGAGCATTCATGATTGCAACTGTCCACCCTTTTGAAAAATCCTTACTGCCATCATTTAAACCTAATCAAGAGATACGCAACCAGCCTTCCTAATGCCCGAACCTACTGCTTTGACACCTCTACCACACGGTACACAACCTGTCATCAGACACGGACCCCAAGCAGTAGTCTACCATATCCCCACCTCATCTCCTTCACCAACCCACCCAACCCTCAAAACAACCATTTCCCTTCCCGTCCACTCAACGTGGACCTCTGGTCTGCACTTCCATACCCAACACACAGAGTACCTCCGCCTCCTCAAAGGCAGCATCTTCGTGTACCTAGACGGCGAAGTACAAATCCTGTCTGCGAAAGCTGGTGGACTGGTGTGTCTAGGTGGTCATGGAGACGGCAAGTCGGGTTTACAGCTCACGGTGGAAAAGTACGCGAGACATGAGTGGGGGAGAGCGAAAGAGTATCTTGCGCCAAGGATTTCTGGTGGAAAGGTTAGCTCGTCTTGGCCGGAGGATATCGACGATGATGTTGTGGTGGAAGAATGGACGGATCCAGTGGATATTGGAAAAGCCCTGTTCTTCTGGAATCTTAACGGCATCATTCTAACGCCAAATTCTGCAAAGCTTTCGCCGCTAGAAAGACTGGCGAGGTATCTGCTAGGCGATTATTGGATCTCGTTCCAGCTATTTAGTGTGTTTTGGTGTTTGGATAATTGGCCGGTGTTTTTTAGTCTTAAAGGAGGGTTGGGGGAGCAGGGTATTACGATGGCTGTGCTTGGATTCATGCGTCTGGTAGGATGGATAATTGGTGTCAAGGCGGTGGAAAGCAGGAGAACGCCGTGGAAATTGTGGAAGGCGTATGAGGAAATAGCCGCCTGAGTAATTCAGAGCTTACCGCCTTCTGTGTAGAGAGTTATTTCACTAAATTTCTAGTTGCTGTTACTTACTGTACTTCTCTGAGATCTCATTCAACATAGTTTCACATGAAGAATTCAAGAATGATTTTTTTTTACGAAATGAGCAGAAAATGAACGTGTGGTTTTTCTTGTAATCGTGGCCAAATGAGTGACATGTCGTGTGTGCGCAGCAAACTGAGACAGAACATGGCAGCATTGTATCCCGTAAGCGTCAAAAGCAACGTGTCGATGAACAACAAAAAAGGAGTGTATGTACATTGAAAGCAGAATAAAAAAGAATTGTGAAGAGCAAAGCCCGATACGGGCTGTATATACCATCTTCGCCTCCTTACACGGTGACATACTGATAGACGACCGTGGTAACGAATGCCGTCTGAGGATCAGCAGGTTTCGTTGGCCTAGGAGATACTTTGGCAAAAGATATCGCACTGGTGGTGGCACTAGGCGGAGAGTTGGATGTAGAGACTGCTGAAGACACTTCCACAGACGACGACGCACTGACGACCCTAGATGTGGGCTTGGACGTGAACGTAGCGGAAGAAGCGGCGCTCACGTGCTGCGTGGTGATGGACCCAAGTAATGACATTTCAGTCTCTGGATCGGGCACAGGAGCCGCGGCCCCATCAGCATTCGTGGCATTCTTCCACTCAAACTCGCCAGTTGCGGCGTTGTAAACTCCACTCGTCCGACCGGCAGGAAGGGTCGAGTTTGTGCCATCTGGGCCAGGTCCATTGTACACGGGTGGGTTACCGTGTATCTCCTCGTTGTATTCAATCTTTCCGTTCCAAATAGGGACTTCAGTGTCTGATTTGGGGATGCTGACTGGTACGTTGAACACGGTGACGTTCAGACCTGCAGGTGGGTTATTGCGCGGAATCTCCGTAAAATCAAGGGCTTGGATGCGCCAGCTGAACTTTTCTTTTAGATAGGCTGTCACTGTCTCCTTATCCAAGCTCTTCAGCTCGCCGGCTGCATGTTTCTGCGCAAGCTTTTCCGTCAGCACGATATTACCCGTGGTGATAACAGAAGATGCTATGCGAGGAGAAGACATGGATGCGAGCTGGCCCACGTAGTTAGGGTCTGTAGGCCAGTCAACTGGGTTGGTACTGGGCTCGCCTAAGAAGGCGCGGACAGAATAGGAGATTTTAATGTCAGTCGGCATGTTGACTTGGCATAGCCAGTCTATGGCGTGAGCAGTGCCATTGGTGACGTTTCCTCCTGGACCTGGGTATGTTGCGTTAACATTGCTCAAGCCTTGGGTCTTGGACTTGTACAACTGGTTAATTGACGAGGTAAGTGTCGCGTTATCCGGACTGTTGGCAACCTCAGGGTACGTATATCCAAAGGATGTCCAATTTCTTGATGTAGTGGAAGTCCACATGTCACCGAGAGCATTCATGTGGAATGGTGCTAGTGGGGATGCTGTGCCAAGAACACTACCTCTGGCAACAGCGAAAGATCCTGTCGCTTGCTTGGCATCTTCGATCCATGTATCGGGATAGCGAGCTTGGTATATAGCCATAATTCGATCAATGTTGCTATAGACAGTGAGTAATAGCATCGATCGTTGCTTGGTGTTAAAACATACCAGTGATGGAACCAAAAGACCGCATCAAATGCCGACACTTCGATGATACCCATATGCCCTAGGCCGAAAACGTTATGTAGACCATCGTGAAGCGTTTCGAAGTTACCAATAGTTCCACCACTAGCCTTGTTACTCACTTGGCTAAAGGGTTGGTAGATAGTTAATAGCTTGTAAAGCATGTCGCGGAGATTTGGTTGCTGTTTGCCTAACCGCACGTTGACTGCATCATTACGGCTAGTGGCATTGATAGCATATGGGTTGAGCGGGTAACGGATGGTGTGGTTCCAGTCCTTGAATCTGAATTCGCTCTGATCGGAAGTTAGTACATATTTGGTAGTACAATGTCCGTCTTCGTCGACAACAAGGGATCATAAAAACAAACATACCAAGGGAGCAAAGTCTTCGCTCTTCAGTGGGTGAAAATCGTACCGGTATAGCGGGTTGCGAATTTCCCCTACAGTTCCGTTCGGAAAAGTGACTGTAGCCGTACGACAACGAAGGCTTTCAGGCACCACACCCTCTTGGGGGTTTGGCGGGTCCATCGCCCAGTCCCAGTATGGAAGACGCACTCGAGCCGCAATTTTCAAGGCCTTGTTACGGGCCTCGCCAACGGGGTACTCGTTAGCAATGTCCACAGCACGGTCGTGGAGAATCTGCTCGAAGAGTGCAAGATATGGCCGATGCCACGTGCCAAAGATGTTGGATGTATGAGGGCAGTAACCCATCATCTCCTGGCCAGGTTGCCCCTTCACCTTGTCCCACTGCCCAAATGGCGCCCCGTGGATTCCTAGAATCTGTCAACAAATGTTCCGATATGTTGAATAATATTCTTACCAGCTATCTGGTAGTAAGAGATCTTCTCAGATTGGTCCATAGCTTGAAAACGAGAAAATGCTTGCAAAAAGATGTTCCATAGCTCCCTGTCCTTTTGGAGCTCACGAAGTTCCTGCCTCGGATGTACCCCAGTTCCTTGCACGCCGACAACGCTGAAGTAGCTATCATCTGCCTTAACAATTCCGCATGAAGGACCATTGGTTGAGTTGGATGCGGCTTGCGTGCTTGTTAGAAGCGAAAGTGAGATAGCAAATGCAGTGAAGGAAGAAAAGAAGGACTTCATCGTGACCAGCCGCTAAAGAATGGAATGGACCTTCTAGGTCTGAACGAATGAAAAGTGCAACGAGTTGCGGAAAAGAATGAATGTCGCTGGGACTGAAGGAAGACTGAGCAAGTGATGCTGTGCATAGTATCTGTAGAGCAGCATAACCGAGTGAATAAGTAGTTCGTGAAATGAACAGCTAACCAAAAAGCCCATCGTCCCGCTCTTTGTGCGTGACGTGATAAGCCCTGCCACAGTAATCAATGCAATAGTATACTTATATGTGCCCCACAAGCATTTATCACAACGGATACGGCCTCATTCGCCAAAGAATCCTTGCTACGGGATCGCTCGAAACATGTTTATGTTCTTCGCATAAACTAGCTGAGGAGGGGTAAGGCTGATGGACACGATCAATCAGGAATGTAACACGATAAGACATACGCTCCGAGTTGCCTATGTCAAACAAAATTCCCGTTCCCGTTATCACTGTATCTCTGCTTGATTGGTGCAGCCTCAATTTTGCTTCGACACAACCTAACGTGATATCGTGTATGGTAGCTACAGATTTATGATGTGCCCGGGGAACTTTTTGTAAAAATATTTCCCAAACAAGCCAACATACTAGTGGTCGATGTGGCGCTGAAAGGAAAAGCTGGTGTTCATCGACCGAAATGGCAGTGCTGCCGCACAGACCCTCTGACAATGGTGCGACGCTCCCGAGGAGCAGATAAACGAGCAACCGAAATTCAGGCACACTTCGGCCTCGAGTGTGGCTGTGTAGGACGATAGACGGTAGTAGGTTTGTTGATTGCTAGCCGGCGGGGTCGTTGATATGCTGCAGGGAATTGGAAAGTAATGGATTGTCCTGAAGTCTAAGTATTGACACTTCCTTGTGTCTTCTGTGCTCAGACTTCTTTCCGAACTACGGTACCCATATGCCGGACAGGAAGTGCATCCGTTCTAGACTGTTTCCATGGTATCTGGTGGCATGGAGTCGTCAAGATTGTGAGCTGATATGCTCCAGTTTGCGAGGTTGTCGTTGTTCGTTGTGCCTTTCTTCCTTTTCTTCGAGCCTGCAGTATCGGATGCAATGTACGTCCTCGCCCATCGCTTGACTTTTATGAATCTTTCGGTCACAGAAACAGGTAGCCCACCAAGCTGAGCAACCGAGACACCGCTGCTACGCATTAGGACATCAATACTTGTCCGAGCGCGAGTGATGTTTGGATGTAAAGATTGGCCGAATACCTCGTTACGGAACGGCCTGAGTGCGATGTTGCGCAGGAGAAGAACATCGCCTACTCTGATATCATGTAGGTTTTGTAGAAGGGCATCTTGGGGATATTTTCTCTTGATGCTCGACTCTGAAGGTGGACGTAACCAAAAAGTGACTTTGAAGCCAGAATGCGTATCATCCGCCACGATGATTTCCCATAGGTTCATCTTGTATTCGCCTTTTCTAACAAAAACTTCACGCTGCTCCGCATTTGCTGTCAGAACGCAGACGAAGCTTGGTGTTGGTGTTTGAGGATACATGGCTAATAGACGCTCTGCGCTGGGTAAAGAACCAAGGGATGTTATAGCTATCTTCGATGGAACTTGATGGACCAAGGTGTGTTCATTGATTTTACTGGGGCTACTCAGTTCAGATGCAGTCGTCCCGAAAGACGTTGTCAAGAACGAGGAAGAACTGATTGTTCTTTCGGGTCCATTGTCTGCTATCTGAGAAGATAACAAGGTATCATGAAATATAAGCGAGTGATCAAGGAAGTCAGTAGTAGCGTCTGGCGGGCTATTGAAAGACATGGCGGTGTCAAAGTTGGTCGTATCTTCCTGGAGGAATGATGTAAATCGGTATACGCTGGGTAGTGACATATCTAACATGTTTTGGTCCATGGTACTCTCGGTAAGATGAGGCTGTGACCACCCGGTTCGAAGTCGCGTGTTCTTGGTTGACAGATAGCGCCACTTCAAGGCTTGCGTAGATTCTTCGGCCAATACAGGAACAGCTGCTGAGACATCAAACGGGGGGCAATCCTCTGCTGGCAATAATGTGCTGTCGCTGAAGTCCAGTTGCTCGCACAATGGCGCCCCGTTGAGCATTTTCAGCCTCATCCTGCAGGGCTACCAGACTTAGGCGTCGTGGGCAGGCGACGTGTTCTAGGCTAACGCGTAAGCACGTCAATAGAAAGCGAACTCGATGAGCTTTTCCAAAAAGTAATGGGTTGGTGTCAAATGGGAGTCAGGTGATGGCTCGGTGTGTGGAGCCGAATACCGGTAAGGGTCGAGTAGGGGACAACTGGGGAAGTCGGAGAAGGTGACGAAGTCCGAGCTCCATAGTTAAATCCGGAGCGTAGTCACCCCAGACATGCGCACAAGGCATCAACAATGTTTGGAAGAAGACTTTAAAGCCGCCTGACTTCCGCAATGCAGCCTCTCCCTTGTGACTACCTTGTCTTCCGTATTGGACGCTAAAGACTTACTCCGGAAACCCGCCAGGAATCCAGTGCACCCAGCATTCGGCGGCATCGTCATCGCGCGCCCACATCCCGCGGCTTGGCGATCTAATCGTAATATCTGATTTAAAGTCACTATGGCTCCCCCTAAGACCCCCCCACAGGCCGATCAACGCATACAGAGTACCAGCAATGTTGCGCAACCTCTCATACAAGCTGACTTCGGCGCTTTCTTCGCCCCAAGTGCCCACGGTGAAGGGGAGCGACGAGTTCACCACAGCCAAGAAGACGGAGGAGCTGTTTCCGACCACCGATGCCGCGGTAGATGGCGACGACTGCCTGCACGACTGCGCGAGTTGCAGTGTCAAGTACCCGCGCAAGTTCGAGATTGACGAAACCGAGGAGCTGTACGGACATGTGAAAGGATGGAGTACACACATGATTGTTGCGACTGGCAAGACCGACTGGGTGCGCGATGTTGCAGATGAGGAGGGGAGTATAATGGAGGCAGTTGGCAAAGGGAACACGAAACCAAGCAACGGAGTAAGTTGCCATGCCATGTTGCCTTTTGTCGAGCGAGCAATTATCTTGCCCATTCAAGCGCTGATCATGAAAAGAAACTCATGTTGTCCGCCTCCAACATGCCCGTCCCAGACCATTCCGACCACAGCTCCATGGTGCTCCTTCTCCCATCATGGCAGTTTATAGAAAATGTCACACCTGGAAATATTCCAGAGCTCATAACTAACTATGTAAATCCCGGTCCCACCAACAATACCCCTTTGCGCACACAAGCAGCGTTGGCGTCGCCGCCTCCGTCTGAGACGCCGTCGGATAAGCCTTCTTCCGCCGAGTCAGCGCCAACGACCGCGTCCACCGCAATACCGCAATCAATACCCGGGACTCTGCCGCTCAAGGCTCGCCCATGCCCGCACAAATATCTGATTTTAATGTGCAGTCAAAAGACCAGGGATGCACGGTGTGGTCAGTCGGCACCCTTACTCCGCAAGGAGTTCGAGCGCTTACTAAGGCCCATGGGGCTATACCGAGATCTGCACGACGAGCGACCGGGTGGTGTAGGAATATACTTCATAAGCCATGTTGGCGGTCACAAGTTCTCGGCAAACGTCATGATTTATCGACACTCCTCGGTCGCCTCTCAGCAAAGAGTGGCCAATGGCGTTGCTAACGGACAAGCCAATGGTGCACAGAAGCGGCTAGAAGACCTCAAGGTTGAGGATGACAATGGTCAAGAGGTCCTTCTGGATGCTAACAAGGAGCAAGAGGCAGAGGGTAACGGTGAAGCTGCACAGTGCATATGGCTCGCGCGAGTCAAGCCCGAAGACTGCGAAAACATTATCAAATACACAGTGTTGCAAGGCAAAGTGGTCAAGCCAGAGAGGCAGTTGCGAGGTGGATTTGACCGGTGTAAACAGTTGGCTAGTTGGTAATGCTGATCATCATGAACGTTTCATGATCGTCCTGAATGCGATATCCTTATGGAAATATAGACTGGTTCGCGCCAACCGCAATAACATTCCTCTCGATGAGGCATCAGAGATTCTACCATACCTCCTGCGAAACTTCTCAGGTCCAGAAAGCGTGGCATTCGATATCAGCTGGTGGCAACAAGCATTGCTTTTTTGTACGAATACGCAAACCGAAAACTCCTAAACACCAGAAGCTGCCCGGCTAATGAATACACTCTTGAGCGCAGTTAGCTCACCACAGTCATTGTGGCAAAACTCAGTGCAAGCTTGGGAATCCATGTCCACTAGTTCAACGCATGTATTGGATTCATTTGGAGCTTTCACGAACGCTAAACCTTCTCAAATGAGTAGCGCTTTGTCACAGGACCTTGAGCGAATTACTGGAATGAAGAATAATTAGTCTATATAGGCAGGAGCAAATCGCTGCAACGGGAAGAAAATACAAAAGAACAAGAAAATCAAAGTGCGAGTGGTAGATGAAGAGAGCTGAACAATCTCGAGTGTTTTGGCCGGATCCAGTTTATTGTTGCATCTTTCACGATATTTTCCATCAACTCCCTACGAGCACGTAGGCCTTGTACTTGGTCTCACAGCAGCATTCGACGGATTCGTCAGTCCACAGCCCGCCGCCGCACCACCAATCGTATCATCAATCGCCGCGTTGAACGCAGCACCACAGTTCGGATCACTGGAAACAGTGTTAGCAAGAAACTCCCTGTAATAATTCTCCGAGAGCAACTTACCTCGCACCACCACTAGCATTTTCAAACCACGAACATACATCATGCGAGAAGCAATCCTGTGTATATGCGTTGCCAATCGAGGCGCCTGAGCAGCCTGCTCCGCAGCGGCCGTTACAGCTGTACCTATGGAGTATGTCAGGTACTGTATGGATGGATATGTGGGAGGGGTGGACTGCGTACTCTCCACCGGTTGCGCTGTTTACGCCAAAGTTGCTGCCTACGATGCCGCTCCAGCGACAGGTCTGGCCGGCCGCGTTTTTCCATGTTGCTGTTGCCGTGGCGCCGAGTCTGAGACAAGATATCGAGCGTTTTTCCATGGCGGGAGTTGCAGAGACTTGAGATGCTACGAGAGCAGTAAGATAGAGGCTGAGGAGATGCATGTTGGGTGGTGGGTCTATAGGAAGCCGATTATCAGCGTTGGCGACGATTGTACTGCAGATTGTATTCAAAAGATTGTTTAGATGTTAGGAATTGGACTTATATAGCAGGAATAAAATGATGTAAAGAACATAATTTCAAAGGAGATTCAACGCAGATCTACACACCGCAAGTACATACTTCACCGCAAAGCCGGTAGCTACCTTGTAGCAATAATAAGACAGATGCTCTTGCCTCATAAAGTACAAGCGCCATAGACTACACATTCGCAGCTTTTCTAGTCTGTCCCTAGCCTCACCACACTACATTTCCTAAACGGCCGAGTATTCGGCCCTGTCCAGTTAGCGTCAACGTTCACTCGGTGTTGTACCTGCATCTGGCTTCTAGAAGCACGCAAACCAGACATTGTATACGGGATCCATCCCGTTTCTAGACTTTTAGATCTCGATGAAAAAGGGTATGACAGAACAATTGGGGTCGCGACATGCAGGGATGTGATGTTGCAATGATGGAGTTACCGAGGCTCGCGGCAGTTCATTCCAGGTATAGGCTGTCAAATGGAGCGGACATACCAACTATCCCTGAGCATTATACGAGCCTTTGTATATCGTGTAGGTGCGTTGTACGGCATGTGTGGCGTTTGTTGCTTGAGTCTCTAAAGATTTGAGGTGTCAAGGTTAAGACTTTACAACCGTTGAGAACATCCCTTTTGGCGCCATCTCATAGCGTATACGTATATACCTACATAATAATTCTATAGATTTATAAGCGCTCACATTACCGTCGCCGCAAGGCTCTCCTCCTTCACCCCACTCTACCTCCACTAGTGCTTTCCATTACTGGGCCTGCCTGTAACAATTGATTCTCTTATTCTCCCTCCTGGGTTTCCGTCGTATATCTACTGCTCTACTTTTGTCTCTATGTGATCATCAAAAGCCGCTACAGTACACCGATTCTGGACTACGCACTTCCGGCCACGCCGACAGTCACTGTTACCAGCTACTCAACGACCACTTCCGCACGATTCGTGACACTGGGAGAAACAAAGACACGAATACTGGATTATACGGTCATGTTAAGAGAAAATAATCATGAACAGAGCAGGTATGAACTAACACTGAATGCTGAAACAAGTACCACCATAGCTACGGAACGTAGGCATAAGGGGGAAATCCACGGAGATACTTATGCGATACCTAGCACTGATGCATGTGGAAGTCGTTATCACCTCAGGCATTATGTGCATCGATATACCAAAGGGGAGTATAGTGTTAAGATAAAATCTGACCAAAAACCTTGGAAAAAATTTGATCCCTTAGAGTCTGAAGAAAAGAAGATGGAAGCCACTGGAGACAGTCAGAATACCCGGTAGGTTTCGAGAGACGTGGTCGTAATTTTCTGCTTTGGTTATTTGGCTGTGATAAGCTATTGGAACATGGAAATAGTAATACGGACTCAAAAACCGAGGAACGCAGAAACGAGGCGGGAACCTGACTATGATTGCACCAAAACATCATCTCGATTCAACAATACCGGTTGAGGCTTTAGGCTTTTGTGAAGCGCTCCGCTGACATCAATGCTTGTTCTCGTGCTTCAGCTGGCACTGGGGATAGGTTTAGGGGTTATGACAGTACAACCCCCTTTTCCGGTGCCAAATCTGCCCCAGGGAAATGGTCGCAACGATCGTGCTCGAGTGAGGAGAGACAGCTAGTGTTGGTATGGCTGTATAGTACTATAGTTAGTAAGTAAGCTTGATTGACACCCAGATCACCTCATCACAGATCGTATTGTACGTTAGTGGTGGGTAAGTTGAGTGTCTCGAGATTCGAAGTCTAGGAGTACGAGAGCCGGTAGATATACCACCCACTAGCTCACCTTGGCGCTGAGTCATTGATTAGGTGATCCTATATCAATGACTCACTACGTACGGTTGAGCTGGTGGGTACGGTACGGTACCGGTTGGATCCCACTGTTGGGATCTCAACAGTGAGGGATATACCGTACGGTACAATCCCAACAATGTCGGGATTATACCGGATGGATACCATCCCAACAGCTAGAATACTTCCTTTTTTTTTGACACCTGTCTACGCAGAGCGTTTGTACTTTCATTCTGTCATCGACGTTTCTACATATCCTAGCTCCTGGAACAGGCGCCGTAAAAGCGAGAAAGCGAGAAACATTCACTACATTCTGCTTGAAATCGAGCCTACATGGTCAAATTTCTTTCAGTCACTTGTCTCTTTCGAATCATGGTGGTGTGCAAACTTCCATGGTGTAGCCAAGGCTCTTTCTACCAACCACCTTGAATGCGCTTCAAGACCGAAACAATAGTAGAAGCTTTAGTTTACGTGATGGAAGTATGTATTAGATCCTTTTTTCTTTTCACTGGATGAGACACTAAGACTAGAATCAGGGCAGTTAGCCCCCACTCCATAGTGCACAGCAGGTGCAAGGCAGCGGCACTTACCTCCTGTTCACTGTATTATGACGCCACCATGCCCAAGCGGGGTGGCATGCTGCGAGTCCGCTGAAAAGGATTTCCTATGATTTTCTTGCAATGGGCGATCGACGAAGCGAGCTGAGCGCCACCTCCGTAGGGAGTGTAACGGTGCTGTCCAATACGCGTTCTTGGCCCCCCATACGGTAATCATTCAACTTGTGAAACACGATTTATCGGCGATCCGACGAACAGGGTATTAATGGACGGTGATGGCTTCACGGTTTTTATTTGAAAGCAATCAAACTACGTTTGACTGTGTCTCATATCCAACACCGTGACAATTCAACATGTCGACACAACAACCTGACCCTATATTCTGCACCAACATTGGTGCAACCGGCGCCAATACGTCCAACGCATTGACTTGCTGCTCTTCAAGTGACCAAGATAGTGCGCTATGTCATTCGATATTCAACCCCCCAAACAACCACTACTTCTCTGGAAGTTGTTTCGGTGCCGGGCGCGACTGCCTTACCGAGTGTCAACACCCCTTCCGCATCTACTCGTCCAAATCCCAAAACGATTACGAAGACGGCAATGGTAGCGCACCTAAACATCGATATCTTACATGCGTCAACGTCCCCAATATGGCGGGGTACCTTCGTCAAGGGGTCCTGGGGGCGAACATCACATCGCAAGTGGAGCAGCACATCTCGCGGGACGCGACAGAGGAGCAATTACAAAATGTCAGCTATGCAGTGACCGAATGCCTATCAGCTACATGTAGGAATTCGAGGAGACCGAAAAAATGCCAAAAACAGTGTTCTGGGGTCAACTTGCTGAGAAATTGGACAACACCTGATATTCAAGGTATCGACCAATGTCTCGATACGCTGTGTGCGGGCGGATATGAATCCTTGCCATACGCTGATAGTGATGTCGTTGGTATTGGAGTAAGTTCTGGGATGATGCCCTTAACCGGTTTGTTCAACTGACACTCGCGGACAGGTGTTCGCGTCGTACATTATGCAATGCGTCGTAGTGGTTATACTGTGGTTTTGCGTCACCGCCTTGAACCCCCCGAGACTGCGAAAGAAGAAAAGAACCTCTGCAGAGATTGAAGAGCAGCAAGCACAGAGTCACCCAGTCCCACCACTTGGTACAGACACAAAAGAAAAACATGCCCACCGCCACAACTTCGCCTCTGTCCTCGTCCAGTTTCATAGGACGCAATGCTACTTCAGCGCCACAGTCCAGATCGCATCTCTCACCTACGGTATCTTCAGTACAGACATGCTCAACGTCTTTCTCCTGGTGCCCCTCGCCACAAATGGAATCCTTCCCATCGTATTCACCTACATCCTTCTCCTCCGCTATCACAGAGCCACTCTGGACATAACAATCCTCACAACAGTGTGCTGGATCCTAGCCTCCCTCGTCTACTGGGTCCTCTACTCGCACGTCATACCCATCAATGGCGAGATACGCAACCAAAACGCAAACTACAGTGCGTACGAGCAGTTCATGTACAAGCTCAGTGCGCTCGAAGCTTGCGGTGGCTATTCAGCGCTAGCAGTTTGTCCCGACAATTTCAGCCTGGGCAAAGATGAGATTGTTCGTGCATCGTGGAGGCTGAGGGCGCTGACGCCCGTTATATGGTCTTTTTCGTCCATTTGTCTGATTGTTGCGTTGGGCGAGGAGGTAAAGAGAAGGCGCCGCGAGTGGAAATACCACACTGTGGAGCAAGGGACTGAAGTGAAGGACGAAAGTAGACACGGGACTGAACCATACCACCACAAAGCCACGTCGGGGCACGAACACGGTACACATTCCCTGTTCAAGAATAGCGTCGTGTACTGCACAGTTACGGCATTGTTCTCGGCCTGTGTTGGCATGCAGCTTTCCTTGCTATCAGTGTCGTTGTCGCTCAAGATGACAAACGTACACAATTGGACGTTTGGACAAATTGTGGCCATTACTGTGTGGACGCCTCCCCTACTTGGCTACCTCTATGATGAGGTAAAGGTATTTATGCCGGAGAGGTTCAAGACTAGCACGGACGAACTGGATTAAAATGTTGTGCACGTCGGCTCATGTCGTGTGGGTGGCTTGATCTTTCAGTTGACCTCTCTGATAGCTTTTCATATTTTATGAGTGACCACCAAGACTAAATATGTGGATGCAGGGTTACTGGGGTTGAAGGTGGTATTCGATTTTTTGAATGGCTCCGACCAGCTCAGGGTATCTTCCTTTCAGCACTCAAACTACGTGAAACCGCGCAAGGTGGTTTTCTCTTCGCTCTAAATACGCGTCAACGACGTATGAAGTCAATAACCCGGTTCAAGGGCAGCTGCCAGATCCTCCACAGCCATCTTACTCATATCTACTACGCACAGGAAGTTTGCAGATCCGGTTTTCGCGTTCTTATGCACTGACCGGTATAAGGACCGACGGGGTTCTTTTGCGCGCGGTTTTGGTGGACTGAGAAATTTTGCTAGTCTGGTCGGTCACTGGAGAGGCAGGCTAAGGGGGACCGTGCTTTGAACATGAGGGGTACATGTGGCCCGGTGACTTGCATCAACCTGCAGCTTCCTTGACCTTGTTCGCGGCATTCGGCGGTTCGTCGATGAATTGCGGCGGTGCTGCGTCGTCCAGCATGAAGTTTGGCACGCCTGACGACTCTCCGATACCTTCAAAATCGACTTCATCGCCTAGCGCCTCCAGTTCTGCATCCAGTTCCGACTCATCTACATCCTCGGGCACATCGTAGCTGCGGCTTATAGCATCTTGTATGTCGTTGCCCATGTCCATGAGATCGGACATCTCATCTTGAAGTTTATCGATCTTATCGATATTGACCTTGCCGTACTGTTTCCGTAGCTCTTTTGTAGTCGTCTTCATAGCGTCGATGGTGGTCATGGTGTTCTTGAGGTTGTCTTGCATCATGCCAGCCTGCTCCATGTTCCAAGACTGTGCCTGCAGCTGGTCGCGCTGTGCCTCGTACTGCTTGCGCTGTTGAAGGACCTTGAGGGCCTTTTGCTTGATTGCCGTCTTGCCGGGGCCGTCGCGCATCTTGGAAAGTTTTTGCTGGTAGGTGGAAAGTTCAGCATTGAGTTTGGCGAGCTTGACGTCAAGGCTCTCTACGCGCGTGTCAATCTACAAGTGTTAGCGGAGAAGATGCATCGGCTAGGAGGTATAACGAACGTTGGAGATGGCACTGTTGAGCGTTGGCTTGGGCGCCGTGCTCTTTGCTCCGAAGAGGCGGTTCATTGTGTTGGGTGAGTATATTACTTTTTCTGGTGGAGAGCAGGGCCTGGTATACAGTAGGTGTGGGGTGAATGGTGGCAGGTGGCAGGCACCCGTATAGCGTTGTGGTCGTAGCTTCGGCAGGTCCCGCGACGGCTGGAACGTCATCGCATGTCACGTGCCCGCACTACGGCGACCGGCTGGCTGCGTGAAGCTGCCACCAACACGGCGTTCGGGTCGGCGTGCGGTGGTGTGCGACTCATGGCCTGCCGATAGATTGCCTGACATGTACTCCGTAGTCACATGCATGCTATAGTCTTAGCAATGCCAGTGACCATGAGACAAGGCGGCGGCATAGCAAGTGCAAGGAGGGATCTGCGACGTCGTCGTCCGCGCGCTACCAGTCCTACTTGTACGCAGCTGCCACTAGCCCCGTGCTATCATCTATCACCACCAGCTACGATACCGTCGCACAGCTTGGCTGCTTCCAAGCGTCTCATCTGCCTTTTTTGCCCGTTTCCCGTTTCCCGTTGCCCATTGCCCACTGTCCGCTGCTGGTGTTGGACTCGTAACGACGCGCCTCACCATTGGCAGTGCCTGGGTTGATTGGGAGTGCTGCGTGTCTTTCTTTCGCTTGCGGCTTGCCATTGCCTGCCTGCCCCGCGGCCTTAGGTATTCGCTACCAGGTACCTGTCCCACGTACGGTAGGCACTGCCCGCTACCAAGCAGTCGCTGCGACCCTTCCTTATAAATACTGCTAACTTCCCCCTCGACCCCAACGCAGCTTCCTACTAACATTCCTCCTCTACGGCTTCTCGCCCTCGACCCTTCATATATAACATGAACACACTGTAAGTCTATTCTTCTCTCTCACATCATAAGTAATATGCCTCTTCAGTATACTGAACTTTTCACTGTAAGCGCCGCATCAGGTCTTTTTCCCGCCCTTTACCTTCACGCCGTTAGTACGCAGAACCGAGACGCACAACTTTCCGAAATACAAGGCTCTATCAATCGCTTGGAACGTCAGATAACCCAGTCCGAAGAGCGCTTGGAACGTCGGATAAATCAGTTGGAACGTCGGATAAATCAGTCCGAAGAGCGGATAAACAACAAGTAATATCGCAGTCCCTCTAGCTATCTCCTCACAACTAAAGACTCACTATGTAATAGGCTCAATAGGCTCTCTTGGTTCCGTTGGTTCTCGCCACCCACCCGTTAAACAGTGCTCCTGCTCACAAAGGCCTACTCCCGCCTCCCGGCCAGATTTTGCATTGGCCTCTGAACTCCCCAGGCCACTTTTATCGTCACAGTAAATCTACGCATTTGCCCCGCCGCCTTTCACCAGCCTTCGAGTCCCTCGCCCGGCCCTTCTCCTGCCCTGCCCTTGTAGCCGCAAACACCGCAAACCACCATGTTTTGGCGCTTCGGCGGGTACGCGCAGCTCTCCTCGTTGGACAGCATTCTTGACAAGCCTGACGTCACTGTTGAGGAGCTGCTTGACGAGTCAGACTTGATCCAGGAGCTTAAGCAGCAGAACTCAAAGCTTATAGAATACCTTCGCGACGAGAATGTCTTAGAGCGCCTCCTTCGCTATGTCATCGCCTCAAGGCCCTACTCGCCGCCCGACGACGAGACAGGCACGTCGCCTGCTGCACACGAACCAAGGAGCCCCAGCCGAGCTGGCTTCTTCGGCAAGGTCAGGGCTCGCTCCACCTCGACCGCAAAGTCGGACACCGGCGACAGCGAAGAGTCCAAAGAGGAGCGTCAGCGCATGAAGTACGCATATGTCTCATGTGAAATTCTGTCGTCTGAAGTATGGTCCATATCTGAGGCTGTTCTTGAGAACCAGGACACACTGCGCCAGTTCTGGGCATACATCAAGCAGCCTGCGCCTCTCGACCCGGTGCAGGCTGGCTACTTCACCAAGGTGAATGAGTCCCTGCTCGATCGGAAGATGGAGGAAATGCTCGACTTCTTCAAGTCGCTCGACAACGTCGTAACAGATATGCTGCAACACGTCGACTGCCCTGTCATCATGGACCTGCTATTGAAGATCATCAGCCTTGAGAAGAGCGAGGGCGGACAAGGCATTGTTGATGTGCGTTACCCCACATGTGCCCACATGCATAGCTGACAGAGATACAGTGGTTACAACAGCAGAATCTCGTTCCCCGCTTAATCGGCTTCCTCGCTCCCGACCAGTCTACCTCCACCCAAACTTCAGCTGGCGATTTTCTTAAGGCAATCATCACCATATCTGCCAACGCTACCACACAGGATCAGTCTGTGATAGGGCCAAATGAGCTGACGCGGCAACTTGTCTCTGAGTCATGTCTCAAGCAGCTCATAGAATTCATGCTACAAGGCGGCAACCCTCTGACGGTCGGTGTGGGCATCATCATTGAAGTTATCAGAAAGAATAACTCAGATTACGACCTGGAGAACCAAATCGGACCCGTACCCAAGAATTCAGATCCCATCTACCTAGGGACATTGCTCCGCCAATTCGCAAATCACATCCCGCAGTTCATGGAACTTGTTAATAGTTCAAGTCAAATTGTAACGCAAACAGATGGTAGCACCACCAGGAAAAAGCGGGAGCTCAAAACGGCGTTTGGTGAGAAGATAGAGCCACTTGGGTTTGATCGCTTCAAGACGTGTGAGCTGATGGCCGAGCTGCTACATTGCAGTAACATGGCGCTGCTCAACGAACGCGGAAGCGAGGCAGAGGTTAGAAGACGTGACGCCGAGCGGGAGCGTCTGAAAGCTGACGGGAAACTGACTTCGGCAAACGCCGGTAATCTTGGTGACTTCTCTACCAGTGTTGATAGCCAAGGCTTTCATCATGCGAGAGCCCCTAGCATGGACTCAACTGCAGAAATCAAGCCTCTGCATGTGCAGAACAGCTCGGAAGATGACTTTGAAAAGGTTATTGCGCCCGAGGTCACCTCAGACACACCAAAGGATACTGCTGCTGAGAAGGAACAAATCGGGGAGCCATTGGAGCCTTCGCCAAAAGCTGTTCCAAGAGATGCATCCAACGAGCCACCAGCCGGCAAACCCGCGGGTGACGACGGTGAATTTGTTGATGAGCCCCTCACGCCACCCAAAGACATGGCAGCCTCTGCTGAGACGGTTACCTCTCCAGCCAAGCCTGCAGATGATGCGGAGTCTCCTACATCAGCAGGACTATCTGCCAAGGTTGGCGATCTTGGCCTGGATAACGACACCGTTATGAACGATCGTCAAGATGGACCAGAGCCTCTGAACACCGAGCAACCCGAAACTGAGACTAAACCCGCCCTACCGTCTCTTCTAACACAGCAACTCAACCAAACCACGGCACCTGCAAGTCTCGAACCAATCGAGAACCTATCGCCCCACCCAGATGATAAACCAGCACCATTGTTTGCGGGTAAGAACCGAGAAAGCAGCAAATCTCCCTCCAAAATGGACACCTCACGATTCACGGCACCTGCACCTGAATCAGACCTCTCGGAGATCACCCCTATCGATGAAACCCAAAGCGTACGCTCGGTAGTGTTTGGTAGTACCGAAGAGCCGGTAGGATTTGAGATCGACATTGACGGAACACCCGTTGTCGGTGATCTGTTGAAAATCACTTTTGTTGAAAACAAGGTCGTGCCTACTATTCTGGTAAATTCTTCTTCTAATTTCTTTCCAGCACTCGCAACTAATCGCCACAGGACTTTTTCTTCCGGTTTCCATGGAATAATTTCTTACACAATGTCGTATACGATGTTGTGCAGCAGGTCTTCAACGGACAGATGGACCGCGGCTATAACCGGCAATTAGCGATCGATCTGTTTGACAGTGGTGAAATAACCGGACGAATCATCAAAGGGCAGCAGGAGAGCGACAGGTCTCACAAGGAGACGCACATGCGACTAGGATATATGGGGCATCTCACCCTTATCGCAGAGGAAGTGTTGAAGTTTACAGAACGACACACCGACGAGGTCCTTTCACAGATGGTGTTGGACAAGGTCCATGCTGAAGACTGGATACATTATGTCGAACACATCTTATCCGAAACACGAGAGCGCGACAACGCCATTCTTGGAGGTGTACGACCCGACATGAGCGTCGGCCCTAGACAAGCCGTACTGAACGCCGTAAACGCGGCGAACAATTTCGGAAACGATAGTGGCGGACTCTCCAACGCTAGCCTCGCCAACAACGGCAACATAGGCCTCGACAGCATGGAGCTCACCAGTGCCGGTGACACTGGAGGTGGTGGGTACACCTTCAGCGGTGGCTCCTTGCTCAGTGGCTTTACTAACTCGAGTGACGAAGAAGACGAAGACATGGACGATGTCGACACCGAAAGAGAGCGAGAGCAACGACAGGGACCTGTCGACGATTCCGAACAAGTGGGTGAAATCTCATTTGACGATGCTGATATGGACTATCGATAATACACACCACCCCGATCCACTCACTACTGCCGCGATCCTTTTCCACCCGCGCTTGGTGCGTTTCCTTTTCTTATACTTGGTTGTATCATGAGATAGACAGGCAGGGGGATTGCATGCTAGATTAAGAGCCAGTCATCGTTTCCTCTGTACATACATTCCTTCGCATTCCAACAGGGTGTATGATACATGTAGTAATACGCATCGTGAGATGTGATTCTCTCATCTCCTTTGTTTGGTGCACGATCGGGTGACTGGCCTTAGTGTCTGGAATGTCCCCTTCGCTCCTATTCTCCACATACCCATGTCCCCTATTTCTGTTTTTTCTATTCGCGCGCGTTTGATTTGTTAGCGTTCCACCTTCACTTCACTGATGTACCTTGAGCTTGCTTCCACATTTTCCGACTAACATGAATTTTCAATAGCCAAATATTCCACCACCGCTTCAGATACCGCCATCACGAGCGCGTCGCCAATTCGCCCTCCGTCTAGCTCAGCGGAAAGCACAACTCGAATCAACTCGCGAGGTCGAAGAGGACCCGGACGACCCATCAGCTCCAATGACCCAAGAACAAGAAGAGCGCGAAGGCCACCAGCGTTTTGCCCGTATGTTCGAAGGCATCGAAGACTCCTCTGACGACGATAGTCTGCACAGCATTGAAGGCGTGGGCGATGATGAAGATGGCATGATGGGACGTATCGACGTTGAAGTTCAGGAGATGGGGAGTCGGAGCCCGCAGAGATTCGGTAGTCCAGAGAAGGATAAGGCAAGCAGTGGTGTGGAAAGGAAGGACAGTGGTGAGAGTGAGCAATCGTTCATTGTCTAGTTCTTAAGGTTTTGCTTGCATGTTTATTGGACATGGTACAAGATGGATTGATTGTGCAAATATCACGGCTTGGTGCCTCGCGTTGCTGACTGGCGCACGATGTTTGGCATAAGGTCACGCAGCATGGATGGACATGGCGTTGGTAACAATATATAGTTACGGGATACCCATCGGCTTTGATCACTTAGACCACATCCACGCGGGGCTAAACTTCTCATTCTCTGGTGATTTGAACATGGCTGTCATGTATACAGCAAACTACCAACTAATAATTATGGCAAGACGGTATTTGGTGTCTGAGCATACCACGTGACTCGGTGATACGCTAAATCCATAGCGCGTTCTCGTAGAGTTCATCCTCTTCAATACCAGATTCCACAAACAGTATTGCAACTCCGACATGTCGTTGCAACCAGATAGGGCGCGCCCGGCGTCTGACCGGCGTTCTTCAACGGCTCCAAAACGCACGTCCATGCTCCCGAAGCCGACCTCAGTCTTCCTGGATTCATCCGTCCTCATCGCCCAACACGCCCAACTCACCGGCACACAACCCATAACAATCGGCCCCAATACCGTTTTGCACCCGCACTGCAAGCTAAGCAGCGCATTGGCACCGGTTGTGCTTGGAGAAGGATGTGTCGTCTTTGAGCGAGCAAAAGTTGGCGTGGGAATGGGTGCTGAGCTCGATGCTGGGGGTCGGCGGAGCAGCGTGGCGCCCACACGCAGTAGTGCACATATAAGAGAGTCCATGCGTAGCGAGGGCACTTTTCTCGGAAAAAACGTTGTTGTGGAGTCGAATGCAATTGTTGAGGCTGCCGAGGTGGGTGAGGGCAGTGTGATTGAGGTTGGTGCTGTTGTGGGGAGGGGTAGTATCATTGGGAAGGTATGTACACCGCAATTTTTTGTCCCATGGTGTTGTTTTAAGCTAATACATAACAGTACTGCACTATCTCGTCGTCCTCGTATATACCTCCGAATACGCGTCTACCGGACTACACAGTCGTCTTCAGCGGGTCACAGCAACGGGTCGACAGAACGCTGCAGTTACGGCCCGAGATACTGGATGCGAAGATGACGGTCCATGCGAAGCAGTTGGATATGTTCAAGAAATTGATCCCGAACAATATTGCGAAATGGATGTAGTCGCTGATCTAAGCGTACACGGCATCAATTGTGTACACGAACGATAACGACAAACAAGCCACTATATCGGTACTCTATCGATATGTTTGCACGGAACATACTCGCTTGCGGAAGCATCTCACGTCAAGGGGTCATTGGACTTGGGCATGGCATTTGCTGTCTGCTGCTACATGGAATTGGGGATGGAAAGACAAAGGCATCTACACGACCACTAGATCTACCATGCTTTCAAACGGCTCAGAAAGTGATACATGTTGTAGTTCAACCCGACACGGATAGGAATAGTAGTGACAGGAGTGAAGATGACCAGAAGACTGATGTGGAAGAAAAATGACGACGATGACTATGGGGACATGCCAGCTTTGAAGCATGGTTGATTGAACAGGAGGAGTATAGTGTCATCAATCCTGTTGTATGTGTTGCAAATACGATAAGACGGAGTTTTAGCGGTAGTCTGCCTCCATGTTTGTGCTTTGTACAGGCAAAATGGTGCATAGTCAGAGGAACTCGTGTTATGAGATGTCAGGTTTAAAAATATTACATTCCGACACTGTTCAAGATGTTCCTGCAACTTATTGCCATCGAAGCGCGTCTCCAGGGATAAAGAAATTCGCATCTTCAAATGTAATTACGCGATCCATGTCCAGGAAATGAGAGTCCATGAGCGCATCCGAAAGATTGAGTAGGGATTGATCTTGTACACTCTGTTGGTTGCCTGGCGTAACAATATTATTGTACGGAGGGAGAGGTGAACCAGAAGTTGGTGTGGGATTGGCGCTGATTTGAGGAATAGACTGTGCGTGCCTGGGGTAGTTGGTAGGTACGTATGGAGACTGATATACCGAAGGAACTCCGCCTGGTGATGAAGAATGGGCAGTTGTCATCCGACCATGTTGCTCATATCTCTTTGGAGACGAGGCGGCTATGGATCTTGTCTTGTTCGAGGGTGGCATCTGCCTTGGACTCAGCAACGACTGGGAACTGTGGACACTGTTGTTGCGCCCATTGATTCTCATCAATGTCGGGTCGTGGGCAAGACTTCCAGAGCGGAGTTTGGGTGTGGCCGCATAAGTTGGGCTAGCGTACGTCTGTGGGTGCAATGTAAGCCCCGCATGGTCGTAAAAGTCAAATCTAAAGTTTGCATCGTTTCTGCAGGCCTCCAGTAATCGTTCAAGGTGATCGGCGTACATTCCAGCTTGATTGAAAGGTTTCGTCTGTTCCCCTGTTCTCCCTCTCCATCTTGTGGCCATGTCCCAGAGATCGTGAACTAGGCGTTGAAATTCGGGTCGTAGAGGTCGACGTGTGACATGGTGATCAAAAAGTAGCGCTTTGGCTGCAACGAATGCGCAGAACGAGAACTGTACGTTGACAAATGGTATCAGAGTGTGAGCAAGGAATTTACCAACAATATTGGACGTCTCAACAGCAGCCAGTTCACATGTTTGAATGCTGCATTCTTTCGGTAGCGCCACGAAGCCACTCCATGCACGAGGCGGATATCCTATGGGATGGTGAAGTAGGATCATCGATGTGTTGTGCGTAATGTGCGCCAACGTGAGGTTTGGGTCCATATCCACGATGGCTCTATCAGGTGAGATATTCGAATCCTTCCATCTAGGTGGCAAGAACATCTTCCATTGCACAAGCCTCAGATCGAGCTCTTTGAAGCGCGTCAACCAACTGAGGGCATGCTCTTTGTCCTGCCAGTTGATTCTTTGCTGGAGAAAAAAGGTGGTAACCTGGCTTAGACTCTCGGTTGCTTCAACGCAATACGCAAATGCCCCAAGCTTAGATGCGTCGATGTAACCATTGGCAGACATTGGACTGGCGCCCTGAGGTTGATTAACCCGTGGATCCTCATCGTTGTATTGTGCAGGCACGTCTGCTAGCGAGCGCCCTATCCGAGCTGCTGCTTTATTCCAAATACCAAAGTAGGGCGTTGTGACAGGTTCTTCACGCGTAAAGTACCCACCATCTGCTGGCAATCGGCGATGTACGTCATCAGCTGTCAGACTAGTATTCCATCCCGTAGACGCTGAACAGAAACGATCGAGCAGAAAAATGACCCAGAACAGTCGACGGCGCTCTTCCAGCTCTGTCCAGTCGCTTGAAGGCCTAACTAGACGCACGGGCTCCATGAGTGATCCGGCCTGCGAAGACGATGGCTCAGTCGTAAGCTGTAGGTAGTCAATTGTCCTAGTGAGCGATCCAATCAGTGGCCATGCTCTTTCGGGTTGGCCATTATTGAGAAGGTCAAATACCAGAAAAATGAGGGCCTGCAAGCTTTCAATGGTTACATTGCGCATCGCATGCGTCTCCACAATTGTACGAGAGACTTTGGTTTGATGACTTATCTGATCACTGTCCATGAATAGTACGTTGGCGTCCATATGGCGCAATGCAACAGCGACCAAAGCATGAAGAACGAGCGCATGCCCGGCATCTTGTGAGCCTTGGTGTACACGATCTTTAAGCCTTTTCTTGTGTATGTAAGGAATCCAATGATGAAAAGAGATGCAGAAAAAGTCGCAAACCTTTTCCAAAAGTGGCTGAGGTGGCAGGTGTTCTGCAATATCGACATTTTCAAACGAGAATAGGCGACTCTCGGTGACTGGCATCTCAAGGCGTCGCTTCAATGGGTTGGAAGCTGCACTCTCTTCTTCTCGTACCCCAGTCACGTTCTCTGTCGCTTTGGCTAAGCGGCGATACTCGGGCGGAGGCTCGGCGCACTGAGCATGTTCCTCAATACGGGGAGTGGCTTCCCTCGCGGCATCGGAATGTCCAGGGGTGATGGGGTGACTATTGGTAGTCGCGCCATCGCCTCTATACTGACTCCGGATTTCTCCTTTATCGTCTAAGAGTATTTTCTCTAGAAAGGCTTCTTTGGGTGAGATGAGGTTCAGTGTAGAACAAGGAGCACAACCATACCGACGCGACGCGTTAACGCCTCAACAGCGCCGGGCTTGAGGCCAGGCTTGTGTCTCGGTTGGTATAGGCATTCGGAAGCTTTGCCGAAAATCAGCAAGGCAACGTTGCAAATTTGCGCAATAGACTTACAAAGCCGTAAACAATGTGAACAAGAGGGTGTTTCCCGCGAGCAACGCAGCTTACGTTGCTTGCAGCTAACGCATGCGGGATTATCTCCCCCGACGGAGATGGGTCCGTCTTCTTCTCCCACTTGGCTTCCACTGCCAACCGAGTAATGAGTCCACCCAGTCGTCATCGCCGCGGCATCTCGAAAGCGTTTGTAGATAAGAGCAATGGTGAAGGATGCAAAGGACGGCGGGCATCGGGATAACTGATGGCTTCCCCACAGTTCAACCCCGCAAATATAGTAATTAGCTTGATTTCATCTCGGCTATTCAATCCACTTGTACGCACGGTTGGTTAGACGCTGACAATTGAAAGCTTCATGGATAAAATGCTATGGTACCCAACCATTGCAACTGGTGCGCGCGGGTACGCTACCGCGTTGGCGAGTACCGGTACCGGTATGGGCTGCATATGCAATGCACATGTGCCTAGCTGCTTGTCTACCGCGCTCCTGCACGACCACAAGACAAGATTTTGCATTGGAGTACCTGATCATCAAGGTTGTATCACGTTACTGTCCTGCATCCGAGACCATGATTACATAGGATGAACAATGACTCGGCTTGGGATGTGATGAAAAGAATGCAAAGACATTAGCTCTCTACCCGTCACCTCAATGTTGAACCCAGTTCACTGTCATTTAACGTGAATAATCACAAATTGTTTGGTATTCAATCTAGCGAAAACATTCGCAAACCAGTTGATCGTGCAAAAGTGGACATCGGTATATCTCTCTCCCTTTTCAAATAAACCCAAGACATTCGGCATCTGTGCAATACTGAACAAGGATTAATATAGGTAAGCAATGACAAAGACGTCAATCGCTACGCATGCGCGGACGTGTCTTTTTGTAACAAGCAAGAGTCAGATGCTACACAGCTTGAAGCTGTTGCTGAAGTCCGAGACACCAAGGAACGCCATAATAGGAGGAGGTTCGAGGAATTGAAGCAAGGCCTACAAAACGCAAAAAGAGCCATTGCTGAAGTTGGTCATGTGTTGTGTTGTAGTTATCTACCTCTTCCTGACGCAGAAGAAGAGACCAGTGCGGCCAAGGAACCACAAGCATCCTAGGAAACGCACCAAAGCAAGCGCTGCAGTGGCCCACAATAGAGCTTGGAAGAAATGGGCTGTTCGGCTCGAAGCACTTGACTATAATGATATTAGCAAAAATCGGAAAGAAAGAAACTGGCTTAAGCTTACCGAGAAACCGAAGCGGTCAAAGTTATCTTGGGTAATCACCACGGCGAGTGTAGCGTTGGAACCAATCCATGCCGTGCAGAGATGGGTACGGAAAGACTTGTACGAATCTTCAAGTGTCTTCTCGTCATTCTCGACAGGTGGCACGTAAGGAGCAAGAGCACGTTTGACAGTAGCCTCAAACTGGCTGTCAATATCGGCCTGAGGCAGATCCGGTTCCTCAATGACGTTGTGCTTGCCATCCGATCCCTTCTCCGTCTTCGCTGAGGGAAGTGCATCAGCTTTGTCGGAACCCTTGGTACCCCAAGAAACGTCGTGCCAGTTGGAGAAAGCGTAGACGTTGAGGATGTTGATGTAAGACGACATGATGAGGAGGTATTGCGGGAACGATGTGAACATGTGCCATGGGTCCATGTACAGGAATGATGCAACGTAGTAAAGACCGAAGGTTGCGGCAAGAGCAATGATAATGATACCAACACCATCAGAATTGAAGAATGATGAAGCGAATGCTTCTGGCGAGGAAGTATCGAGCTTCTGTGATGTGGGGTTCGTGAAAGCTTGGACGACGAGGTAGATGGACAGGATGACGATGTAGAGCTGGATCAAACCGAAGACACAGAATGAAATCAGGTAAGACCATCTCGAACCCTTTGGTCGATTACCGAAAGCCAGAATGAATTGCAGGATGAGGAAGCCGAGGTAGATGTATGTGACAACGGTGTTGAAGATGGGTGTAACCGTGTTTCCGAATGGCCAAGCATCTCTGTTGCCTGTCTTGGTGCCGACAAGGCTCATGATGACAACGGTGGTAAGCCAGAAGGAAGCCATGGAAAACCATGTCAAGATCGTTTGGAAGGTGTTGTACAACATTTGGATGTGGAAGAAGAACATGCGGATAAGGTTGTGGCCACTCTTGTACATGCGGCCGAAATGGAGCAGGGAGTAGATACCGGCAGCGAAAGAACCGTTCAACCAACGACGACGCTGACCAATGAGCTCTGCAGCGTCTTCGGGCACATCGGTCTCACCCTTGGAAGCCTTAATGTAGGTGAGATGCCACTTGGAACCAGCCTTGGCGACAAGTTCGAAACACAGAATACGATCCTCGGCCAAGAACATGTTTTTCTTGAAGATGTTCATGCCTTCAATACCCTTCTTTCCGAGGATCTTAGCGAGGGTATGGTCACCGTGGAAATACTGCTCGAGCGGTCGGCCCATGATTGCGCGGTATCGGTAGGCGGAGAAAGCACCGGGCAACACAGAGACATATCCAAAAGAGGATTCAAGAGGCTTGTCGAGAATATTACTGATCTTATACTCAAAGTTTTGCGCGGCAACCAGTGGGTTGAGAAGATTCTTCCAGCCCTTACCTAGACTAATAGTTAATAAAGGTTTCAAGGTGTAGATAGATAGGTGGAATCTTACCCAACATGGCGTGAATCTCACCACAAGCACCGCCGAGGTCCTTGTCGTTGTAAAAACCTTCCCAAAGAGCGAGAAGAGACTTTGGTCCAGGCTTGGTACCGGCGTCAAGCAAGATGCAGACTTCGGGGTTGAGAATGCGGCCAATGGCAGTGAAGAGCCATCTGTGCGAATTGATCTTCTTGCTGTTCTTTTGCTTCAGGCAGAAAATCATCTGAACAGGGGGTAGCGTGCTGGCACTGTCATCGTGCGGGCGGATGAGCTGCTGGTTGGGGGTGACGGACAATTGTGTGGTGTACTCGAACTGGAGGTTGTTAGCTGTGTAATCTGATGTGGCGGTGAGTGCAAGGTACAATGTGAGCAACAGTCTCATTTCCATCAATATCCTTTTTCATGATACCATCCTGGTAGATACCAACAGTGGCGAGCAGATCGAGCGTGCCCTTGTCGCAAGGATCGATACCGTCGAAAACAAGGCAAACGACAATCTTCTGCCAAGCTGGACCACCCTTGTTCCAGAATTCTGACTTCTTCAAATTGACAATGTCGCGGATATTTTGCATGACACCGTGCAGAGTACGGGCGGTAAGGACCTTGTCTTCGTTGTAGTAGGTGATGGCAATGAGGAGCTCTGTGTGGCGGTTGTACATGGCGGGACGCAGATTGTAGCCGTTCTTGAGGGTGAAGTCGTTGGGGTCACATGTCGCGGCCGTGTCTGGCTGCTGTCAGAAGTGCAAATGTCATGTCTAACAGCGGGACTTACATCGCATGTGAGTGAACTCTTCGCTGCCGCTCTCGAGGTCATTGCGGTACTTTGCCTGGATGGCGTTCTGGATGGCTGAAGGTACCGGGTAGTCGGCGCTGAGAACGGAGCCCTGCACAAGCTTGACCTTACGGGTCATGCCACGCTTGAGACCGCCAGCAGCTCCTCCGCCAGGCTGCTGTCGCTGCCTCCATGCCTCGGTTGAGCTGGTCTCGCTCCTCTGGTATGGCGAGGGTGCCCGCTGGGGAGCGCCAAAGTCGCCAGCTGGGTCGTAGCCGCCAGTGGCCGAGTAGACGGAGCCCTCGTGAGCCTGGCCGGGGTACTGCGTGGGCCTGTCGGTCGCGTACGACTCGGTCAAGCTGTAGGTCGAGTGTGGGCGGACTTCCGGGTTGCCGTAGAAGGGGTCTGAGTGGGCACCAGTGGGGTTCTCGTGCAGGAGCGACTGGCCGACTTCCTCTTCATCGTGGGTGCGGTCGTACTGCGGACACTGTCAGCCACGGCGTCTTGCTCGCCATCATCAGGGGCTCCTACACCGGTGTGCGGTTCTCCCAGGTTGTAACCTTGGGGGTTGGTGTTGTTGTACGCCATGACGTGCTGCAGTCCACGGGCTGGTCCTGCAGATGGCGATGATGGATGGAGCGGTGGTGGTGGAAAGCGGGTGAGATAGAAAAAAAGGCAGCGAGCAGCCAACTGGGGGTGTCGCTTGATAAAAGCAGATGAATGTCTGGGGCGCTCTCAGGGCTGAGAAAGCTGAAGGGACGCGCACTAAACCCCTTGGAGCGGGCACTGGGATGGGGGGCAGATGCGCTAGGCAAACGGCCGCGCTGAAACACTGGTAATTGGTCGACCTCGCGTTTCGGAATGGATGCGGGCAGAGACGCCTTTAACAAGAATGTCTTGGTACGACGGGCGCTCTGGGATGGGCGCACTCTACTCTTCAAGAAGTGCAGGCGAGGCAAAAAAAACCACGGCTGAGGCGGTGACCACACGACGGACGCACATGAGCCGCCCATCAGTGTTGTCTGTCAGTGTGGCACTAACTGGCCACAGCAGCTAAAATTAGACGGGGCCTTGATCAGCTACACGTTTGACCTGCACAGCCTCACCCAATATCCATCGACACCGCCGTCCCCGGTTGCGATGTTGCTTAGCCCACCGCTACAGGCTACACCTGCATGCTACATGTACTGCGCATGTCTGGCTGGCATTGGGATGCTGACAGCCCTATGTGGCGCGGTCAGGGCACAGAGACGCTGCATACTCCCTCAGTGTAGCTTGACTCTTGCCGTGTTTGCATCTGCGCTTCATACAACTACGCCTGGGCCGGCGTCTTCGTTGCAAGCTAGGGGCTGCATGGTACGTCAGCGACCTTGCAAGCTTATAGCTTATTGAGCTTGCCTGCTCCGCAGTTGGACCCACTCGACAGATGCTCAGGTTTTCCACATAGGGTTGCATGCGCTGGTGCTGTACCGGTATGTAACCCAGACTATACGGCTCTATAGTCGGAGCGACCAGAACTGCCGCCTCATTGGTACTGCCGCAGCAAAACCGCAGCCACTTCGGACATGCCTTGGGCGTGCATACACAGTAGCAACACCTTCATCTCATTCGTTTGCCAGGGTGTACGATTGCGACGCAATGACAGGGTCCAGCCGGTTGGCGAGACTCCTATCCGCGCTTGTGGGTCACGACTGTCGGCCTGTTCCTAGACCCTTTGGGGTGCATACTACAATTGCATACTACCCCGTACTTTGTATGTAGTTATGTTTGGGAGAGGGTGGATCTATCACATATTGTCATGATAGCCCGCTGTGTTGATGCAATGCAATTCGGGGAATGAATGCGGCAGCGATACTTGGCCATCTCCGCACCTACCTACCGGTAAGGCTATGACCACAGGTTGCGGCGGCTGCCGGCCGTGTCCGAACCACAATGCACGACCATGCAGCGTCAGAACTTTGCTGGAGGCCACGGCAAAAGTGATATGGAAAGTCAAAAAAAATAAACTGCCACACCTGAAACCCCTGATAACACCAAGAGTCATGCGTGCGCTCCTTCCCATCTCCAGCTCAAGCGAATGACGCGGGGAAGAGCACTTCGCAGTTCGCAGTTCGCGCCTTCCGTCATCCAGCGTCCCAACAGACATACCGGTAGTAATTACCTACTATCATTCTCGGCACACATCTCATTTATGCAGCCGTGAATGCGCACCTAACTATCGCTCCTACATTTGTAGTTTGCTCGCGTCTAGATACTCTTGGTCCATCTCAGCGCAGAACCTACCAGTCACGACAATCGCACCTGCGCTAGCTGAAGACCATTGCGCCGACCACATTTCTCACCATTACAGTACATCCAGTCGACCGGTACGAGCCGTCATGGCGTCAGCCGCTCGGCTGGTGGGCCTACCGAGATCAAGAGCAAAAGCAAAAGGCCCAATTTCAAACCCCACAGCCACCATTACCTCAGAAAAGCCTCCCGCACATGCCAATGTCAATCGCGAATGGCAGTTGCCTGATAACCCGGACTTTGCCCATCCGGATCATGTAGTACCACCACCCAGCTACCCGAGCGCTGAGAATCTCATTATCGTTTGTTGTCATGCCATCTTCCTTCCCGATGCAGATGCTCATGATTTCCCACTTCGCAGCCCTCACTACGAGGCTAATTGGCTTCTGGCCCCCTTCCAAAAGTCAGACGCGAAGGCGAACAAGATAGGCGAACACGAGACCTTTCTAGCACATGTCAAAGCGGGCATTGACGCCTTGACCGTGGGAACAGACGGCGAGCATCCTCCCTCGAGCCTTCTCGTACTTAGTGGTGGGGCTACAAAACGGCCGGAATCCCTCAAAACAGAAGCGCGATCGTACTATCATGCAGCACTAGCGGAAGAGTTAGCAGAAGGACATAAGGGTGGTGGTCGTGCCCATCGGTATGTTCACCGTCTCATACACATTGAGTATTTGATCCTGGCGCCTCAGCTTAACCCAGCCTTCTGGGTGTCACACAAAAGTCTTTGGTGTAATCCTACTGACTTCTGTCCAAGATTATACACCAAGGGCTACATATTGCTAGAGGAGCAAGCTACCGATTCATTTCAGAATCTGCTGTTCAGTATCTTGCTTTTCAGAAAGGCAACTGGTAACTACCCTAAGCAAGTCCGTGTCATTACCCATGCTTTCAAAGCAAAACGCTTCCTCGAGCTACACGCACCAGCGATCCGATGGCCAAAAGACCATATCCAGATCCAAGGGATCGATCCAATCATGACTATAGACGCACTAAGCAGTACACTCAGGGGAGAAGAGGAGTCTGGGTATGCGGCATGGAAAGCCGATCCCATGGGAACTGGCGACTTTCTAGGCGGGAAGAGACAGTTACGTGGATGGGATGCTAGTATGGCGACGAATCACTTCTCATATCTTGAAGATGCCATCAAGGAGCTATTCCAAGGCACAGCCTCGGACGATTTACCCTGGATAGAGTAGCTCTCCCGATCCATTAAACCCCACAAGCATCCGAGTTCATTCGTTGCTTCATCTAACAGAATTATTTGGTTTCCCACAAACTACTACGTCTTCTTCCATTGGTATCCATCGAACATTTTGTAACTTTGTCACGGGCAAACGCTCAGAACCCCCGTCCGGACATACCTGCACGCCACCTTTGCCTAGCCATAAAGGTGCAATGGTAACAATGACGGAATCGACAAGAGAGTAAGCAGGACCAGGGCCAAGCAAATCATTGATAACAAAGCCACCACCTTCAATCATCACGCTCCAGATACCATGCTGTTTCAATGCGTCGAGGATGATGTGCCACGAGGAGCCAGCCTCGCTAACATCTTTGGCCGATAATCCCAGGAGTAGGAATTTGCCCCCTACATTTTCGAGCGTCTCCCGTCGATCTTGAGGTGGGTCGACACAAGTGATGATGTAAGGTGCCTTTCCCTTTCCCTCTTTAGCAAGTCTCAACACCTTGCTCTCTTCGCTGAATTGCCAGCGACCATGTGGATCTATAACGACTGGCCTTGGTTGGCCAACAAGCCCTTCCCTACCATAGCCACCGACACCCTCTATTCGACAATTCAAGGACGGATTATCGGCAGTAGCTGTTCCTGCTCCAATCAAAATGGCATCATGTCTGGATCTTAGAAAATGCGTCATGGCCTTTGAACGAGGTCCGGAGAGGGCCGTTTGAACACCAGGAGCGATGGCGAGTTGGCTGTCGAGGGAAGTGGCGAAAGTCAAGGTGACGAAAGGCTTATCGATACGTCCGGGTCGTGCAAATTCTTCAGAGAAAGGGGGCGGTAGGTAGTCCTCAAGCTGATAACTATCAGAATCTGGAAATTGTAGAGCGTCCCGTACTGGTGTAAACATGGTAACGGTATCTTGAAGACCCTTGTATTTCGACGATAGTTTCCGCTATATTCAGACTGTTAAGCTGTCGCCTTGATAATGTGTCTTGAAGGTTTTCGTAGCACGGGTAAAGGTGAGAAGTTGGGAGTGGGACCCTCTACGCTGACGTGGCTGACTAAGGCAGTGAAGTGGCGCACTGGCTCCCCCACGTTGCATGACGGCCTGGATCATGACAGCCTACCCAACTATTCTTCACTCTGACGCACGTCTATTTAAACATTTCCTTTGGCGTTCAAGTCCGTCTCTCTTGTCGCTTTCTTGTAACTAGTATCTACTACGCTCTTACTGCTATAGCTAGCCGCGTTCCTCAACCCGCTGTCGCTTAGGTCCGACTCCCTCACTCGCGCCTGCAGTACGCACGCGATCACGTCTACGAATCTGCAGTAGCCAGGTCCTTGAGAAATACCGCCAAGATGATGAAAATATGGTCGATGGCAGGTCTTCCTGTTCCTGACGGAGGGCTTCCCAATCAGCTGCGATGCTAATACAGGCCACAGAAGAAGCAGCAGCAACAGGACGAAGCCGCGGCTGCTGCCTCAAACAAGAAGAAGAAGGTTACTTCGGCTCAGCTCCGTACACAGAAAGGTAGGCTACCGTCTGGCCCCCGCCACCTCGCGCGCAAGCGCTGACATGACTATAGATCTCGAAGAACTATCCCTCGGTACCACGATGAAAACGCACTTCCCCAACCCTGACGATATCCTAAACTTCGAACTCACTATCGATCCCGACGAGGGAATGTACAAGGGTGGCCGGTTCAAGTTCGATTTCAAGATCAATCAGAACTTTCCGCACGACCCACCCAAGGTCAAGTGCACACAGAAGATATACCACCCAAATATTGATCTGGAGGGCAACGTTTGCCTGAATATCCTGCGAGAAGACTGGAAGCCGGTGCTGAACCTGAACGCAGTTGTTGTCGGGTTGCAGGTACGATTCTCCGGGGTATAGATACTTGTACAAGTGCTGACAGGCGACAGTTTCTCTTCCTGGAGCCAAACGCGTCAGATCCGCTAAACAAGGAGGCTGCTGAAGATCTCAAGGCGAATCGAGAAGGTTTCAAGCGCAATGTGCGGGCATCGCTGGGTGGTGGCATAGTCAGGGGGCAAAGCTTCGATCGCGTCCTCAAATGAGCGGCGTCGCACATATCCAGGGTTATCCCACGTCTCGGACAGCGAGCCTGGGGCGCGTTGTCACGGAAGACGATATTACTAGTATCTGAATCTGCACCATAGAGTTGGTGTAGAGGACGCGCCGAGGACAACGGCTCGGGATATAACGCATTCGATACACGGGGACTGCGTATGTGGAGAGTGGCATTATGTATAGGGAGCGTGGCGTAGAACACGGGCGCATATATTGATGTGATGGAGCATTACCGTACACCGCGGTCATAGCTTCGGTAAGGTTTGTATTACCAGCAGGTGTAATTAAGGTCTGTATCCTTTTTGCTTGAGGTGTGTTTACTACAAACTCTTCGAATGCCCGACAATATAATGGGCGATGCACTTTCAATGAAGTGCACAGGCAAGGCATCAAAGACAGCACCAACTCATAGACCGCCACGCACTATACTACACGCGCTACACGTACTGTATGTATGACTGTGTCGAGCGATGGTGGACGGTGACACGAACAACAGCCGTCGGAGAGACGCATTTCTCCCCGAGGCCCCTCTAGCCCCCCTAGCCCCCCCTGCTAGAGCGCCGTAGCGGTTATATCGGGGCGGTTCATTGGCTGCGGATGCGAACGGCCAAATTCTGGGGCAGCGATAATCGGCGTGGCCTAAGCTCGCTCAATCGAAATTCCAGCTGTGGTAAAGTTTCGAGCCGCAAGCTTAAAAGCTCTTGTCCCCGCCAATTGATTTTCTGACCCCAAGATACCCCTCACACATTCACAATGGCCTCAAGACCTGTTTCCCGCGCTCTCCGCCAAACTGCACGCCAATTGGCTGCCACTCCTGCTCAGAAGCGCACCTTTGTGTCTGCTCTGAGTGCAGGTGCAAAGAAGGCTGCTCCCAGGGCGGCTGTCACCAGCCAATTCCAGCAGACTCGCGGTGTCAAGACCATTGACTTTGCTGGTACCAAGGAGACTGTGTACGGTAAGTTTGGCCTGTTGTGGTTGCCATTGAAGCGTGCTGACGACAACACAAAGAGCGTGATGACTGGCCAAAGGAGAAGCTCCTTGAGTACTTCAAGAACGACACCCTTGCCCTCATTGGCTATGGCTCCCAAGGTCACGGCCAGGGTCTCAACATGCGTGACAATGGCCTAAACGTCATTGTCGGTGTGCGGAAGAATGGTGCCTCGTGGAAGGAGGCCGAGCAAGATGGCTGGGTTCCCGGCAAGAACTTGTTCGACATTGACGAGGCTATTGGCAAGTCTACCATTGTCATGAACCTACTCTCAGACGCCGCCCAGTCGGAGACCTGGCCCGCTATTAAGCCGCAGCTCAAGGGAAAGGTAGGCATACACCCGCGGAAGACGTTGACCATCACACTAACGAGAATAGACATTGTACTTCTCACACGGCTTCTCTCCCGTCTTCAAGGACCTCACCAAGGTCGAAGTCCCCAAGGACATCGATGTCATCCTCGTCGCCCCCAAGGGTTCCGGCCGTACCGTCCGCACTCTCTTCCGTGAGGGCCGTGGAATCAACTCCTCCATTGCCGTCTTCCAAGACGTCACTGGCAAGGCCAAGGAGAAGGCCATCGCCCTCGGTGTCGCCGTCGGCTCTGGATACATGTATGAGACTACTTTCGAGAAGGAGGTATACTCAGACCTATACGGCGAGCGTGGCTGCCTCATGGGTGGTATCCACGGCATGTTCCTCGCTCAATATGAAGTTCTCCGTGAGCGCGGCCACAGCCCCTCTGAGGCTTTCAACGAGACTGTCGAGGAGGCCACACAGTCGCTGTACCCCTTGATCGGTGCCAACGGCATGGACTACATGTACGCTGCCTGCTCGACCACCGCCCGCCGCGGTGCTATCGACTGGAGCAAGCGCTTCAAGGATGCCCTCAAGCCCGTCTTCGATGACCTCTACACCTCCGTCGAGAACGGCAGCGAGACCAAGCGCTCGCTTGAGTACAACTCGCAGCCTGACTACCGCGAGAAGTACAACCAGGAGCTCAAGGAGATTGACAACCTTGAGATCTGGCGCGCTGGAAAGGCTGTCCGCTCCCTCCGTCCCGAGAATGCCAAGTAGATGCGTTTCTTGGTAATGGGAAAGAGGTTGAGCCTGGGATGGTAGAGGAAAACGATAAAAGGAATGTGTAGATAAGTCATGTCTTTGTTACGATTACGGGTTCTGTGGCGTCGGCGCGCTCTTTTTGCTATGAATGGAGGTTTCCAGCATCCATGACTAAATGAGACACGGAAGGAAGTTTAGTCTAAAAGCACGAATGATACCTGTTCACGACAGTTTTGTTCAGGCTTCTATCTTTGATACTGAACTTTGAGCAACTTCATAGAGGTTGTGTTCCTATAACCCGGTGTTCGAGATGACTCTGGCTTTTCATTCCAATATTGAATTTTTATCGAACTTTGAAAAGGTCAATACATGTAAACTTGTTACTCTAATATCGTTGGGCAATGGGTGTGGTAGGGCTGGCTGGCTGGCTGTGTCGTATCTAGCGTGACTGGGGAAAGTCCCCAACACCTGGGACTGTACTCGACCAGATGTGGTAAGTGCCATCCAATCTTGGGAGAGCTTGTGGTTTCCAAGCATTTGCTCACTCAGGGATAGGTCAACCTTAAGACGTATTCCCCGCATTCAAACTTACTCTGTTCGAGACGGTCCGCACCACACTCGGCTAGCGTTTACCTACCCCAGATTGTCGGGCATTGGGTCATATACTGGCGGCCTCACACACCAAGCAACCTGCATTTCTTCCGACGATCACCATTCCCTCATCCTTCAACATCTGGTATCCATCACAGTGGAAAATTATTCCGGTCACTAGAGAGGGATGCATCTTGCGTGGATCCGGAATTGTGTCACAACCCGGTGGGTGCACACAGGCTCTTAGACTTGATCAGCAGTCATCCTTCACCTCGAAGGATGCGATCGTCCACCTCGTTGACTATATACCCCGCAAAGCCAAGTGTAATAAATACGAGACATGCATATTCTTAATCGGTTCCACGGTATGCTCAGCCGGCAAGGCTTGGCTTCTTGTATATACACTGTGGTAATGCTGTGCAGTTCTAGTATATTTCCTTCAAAACATAACTGAACATGGCTCCAACAGTTGCAGGACCTGGCGACGGTATCATCGAGCGCCTCGTTGCTGCCGACACCGTGCGATGGTGGAATAAGCCTAACCTTCGGCGTCTTTACTTACTGCTTGTTCCCTTTTGTCTCTTCATTGAGTCAACGTCCGGATTTGACAGGTACTAAACCCCTCTTGTTGAAGGATGTAACTTTTCTAATGTGGCAAAGCTCTATGATGAATGGGATGCAGGCCTTGAATTACTGGCAAGAATATTTTGATCATCCTGAAGGAGGTCAACTTGGCTTGCTGGTTGCATGCTACAATTTGGGTGCAATCACCAGTATCCCATTCGTGGCGATTGTCTCTGATCATCTTGGGAGACGGAAGAGTATCGTACTTGGTTCTACAATTATGATCATTGGAGCAACTATGCAGGGCCTATCTCAGAACTGTATGTTTTCAACATTAAGCTTCACGCAGCTCAGCTAACAAACATGCAGTACCCATGTTCGTGTTCAGCCGAATCTTTCTCGGTCATGGCATCGTATACGCTATTATATCAGGCGCTGCCCTCCTCGGTGAACTAGGCCATCCGAAAGAACGTGCCTTTCTGGGCAGTCTTTTTAACGCCTTCTTTGGAGTAGGCTCTGTGCTTGGTGCAGGAATTGTAGTGCGCACACTACTTATTCCCAACGACTGGTCTTGGCGTCTGCCATCGCTCCTCCAGGCAGTACCGTCTGTCTTTCAGGTTGTGTTTGCTTTTTTGGTCCCGGAGAGCCCTAGATGGCTTGTTTCGAAGGACCGCAGTGAAGAGGCCCTCGATATCTTAATCAAATATCATGCCGAGGGAGATGCGTCTGCTGAGCTGCCCCACGCTGAGCTTGCTGAGATTCAGAAAGCTCTAGAACTGGAAAATGAGTCTCGTCAACGAGGTTGGGCTGAGCTTTTCCAATCCAAAGGCATGCGGCACCGCGCTCTTGTAGCGGCTGGACTGGGTATCTTCGTTCAGTACAGCGGTAACAACCTCATTAGCCAGTACCTCGTGCCGATCTTGAAGAAGATCGGCATTGAAGACAGCCATACACAGGTACGATACAATGTCGGTTCCGAAGCTTGGGGCTTCCTCATGGCCCTCGTGATGGCCACTGTTTCGCCTCGCTATCCACGACGCAGAATGTATCTCTTGTGCGCAAGCTGTCTCTTGTGTGTGTACACTGCATGGACGATTGCACAGGCTCGAAACCGTATAACGGGGTCTAAAGAAACTGGCTATGCAGTGCTTGTCATGATATTCCTCTACAAGCCCGCATACAACATTGCATACAACGCGCTTACCTACGTCTACATGGTAGAGCTATTCCCATACTACGTCCGCACCAAGGGTCTCTCATGGTTTCAGCTCTTCAACCGAAGCTCCGTCATGCTTGGCTCCTTCACCAATCCCATTGGGCTGCAGGAACTCGACTGGAAGTTTCTATTTGTGTATATTGCTTTGCTGTCCTTTGAAATTGTTTTCATCTACTTTCTGTTTCCTGAGACACATGGCAAGACATTGGAGGAGCTCGCATTCCTGTTTGAGAGCGAGAAGCAGGGTCGCGAAGCGCTTGCTGCGACTACGGCCAAAGTTCTCGGTCAGGAAGGTAATGCTGCCGAGATCCACGAAACGTTGCCTGAGAAGCAGGCTTATAGTAAAGCATAATGGTGGCTGAGGCGAGCGGGGAGACGTTGGCCTTGCGGATGTTGCATTTAGCGCCTAGGAAGTGGGTTTGGAAGATGGCAGGAAGATAATTGAATTCTGTCTGACGCGTCGGAATCCAGCTGGTCGGAAATGACGGGGCTCGTTTCACAAGCTATATGTATGGCTGTAGGTAGGACAAACTCTTGCCTGGTAAGCCATAAGCTTACCTTTCCGTCCCCAACCAATCACTCTCCGCTGTTCAACCACTACAGGTAATAGTGAGGCCCTAATACCGACCATACGGTCTTTAGAGTGTACGATCTACGTACCAGATAGTAGTCATATCTCCAACTCTGGATTGCCGGTACGCGTAGGAATTCCCGGACGAATAAAAAGTCGGTGGCATCGAAATAAACAAGAAAGAGTCAGTCATGGGCCAGTGAGCGGCCTGAAAGATCCCAATAGCCGCGGTCCAACATGGTCGATCAGACGCCATTGCTCTGTACACGTGTCAGTTAGAAGACATATCGAATGAGACAACGAGCCTCAAGCCTTCATGGTATCAAGGCAGTCCGCCAAGTGTTGGATGTGGAGAGAGGGCTGGTATTAGCTATCTCAATTTTCTATCCCATGTGTCTAGCATGTGATGGTCGCTCAGAATGTTGCTCAACATCACCTGCTTTGGCTGTGGAGTCCGTTATCACGTGAAGCTTGCATCATGCACGCAACTGCCATATTGGCATATATTTGAACATTCTGCACCGAGATCAGACATGCACGATAGAAATATCGAAGAATATTCGAAAAATAGATGACCAGACGACGGGGCTGAGAACTACTTGAAGATGATAGGCTGCTATAAATAAGTGGGGTTCTTTATTCGGCTCCGCGCCTAACAATAGCGGGGACCCGCTAACGCGCCCTTGCCACCCAAAGATGTCGAAACATGAATTTGGACACTTTGACAACCACCACCACCTCGCTAAAATTCATGCGATTGCCTCTGCAGCTAGAGAGGCGCATCCACATTCGCCCGTGAAGAGCATACAGTGATTCTTCTCCAATTTGCACGTCTTCGCATTGGTTTCAAGGTATGAAGGGCGTCGAAGCGCCTTCATCGACTGCCACATCGTCATCCCAAAGTAATTTATGGAGGGGCCAAAACTAAGAATAAGCCTGCATGCATACGATTTTATACCACGGCGCCAACAGGATACACTAAACTAGGCAGCCGGCCCCGCCAGCGGTTATACATCTGTTCTGTACGGCTACATCCTCCCCGGCCCTCCGGGTGGACAGGTCCCGAGGACTACGCCCGCACGCAGGTGTTGTGGGAACAACCCTCAGCCACCTCTCTTGGCATTTTTTTCGCGGAGGTTGAGCCTGGTCCTTGCACGTAGCTCGTGCCATGAATGGTGGGTGAGCTCGGTAATGCACATACTATCCAGAAGGAAGGCATATGCCGCAGTAACAACAGTGTTTGATGTTTCGAGCGTACTCCAATCATGGAGTTGGCGTGTGGAGGCTTATACTGCGGCTCAACACTGTTATAGTGTGTTGATGGGAAGTACACAGAATGTGCCTGCAGCTTCTTTCCAGTCGGGTACCTTCTCTACTGACCGTCTAAACTGGCTTGAACCAAGCAAGGACCTTCAGTCTCCTTCATTTTTTTGTTATCGACTTGTCAAACCATCTTAGTCTGCATTGTACATTCTTGTAATGCCATACCCGGTATCCGCATCGGGTTACACGCCAAACATGTCCCGTCCACAGAAGAGTCCCATGAATTGGCCCGCGTTCCCAGACATCCCAAGCTACTTAGAGACAAGTGATGAGCGTGCAACGGCCAAGACATACGGAACAACGCCAACGACACCAACTACGCCAGAAGCTCGTCCCACATACTTGAGTCCAGCTCGTGCCAATGCACAATCTGTCAGTCCTGCTGAGCAAAGTCCTACCACTACCATCGAAACTTCGAGCCAACGGTCGATAATCTGGCCGATTCCCAAGCCCCCACCAGAGATACAATGCCAGCCAGAATCTCGACGGCCAGCTCTTCGCTTCTTCCCTACCCAACGTCCACGAGTCCGCCTTGACAGCATTCCCTCGCTGCAGATACCTCACATCGACGAGAAGGTTGAGTCAATAAACGAGAAAACACCTATCAGCAGTATTCACCCTGGTCTTGGTATCATCAACGGACCACCGAAGCCACCTTCTATCGAAATATCAGCCCCCATAGACGAGGAAGCTGGAGAACCCCCAAACATCGCTGAGCGAATCGAAAAGCGACTATATCAATACAGCATCTCTGGAAATATCATAAAGCGATGGCTATTGGAAATCCTCAGCTTGGTGTTTAGTGCTATATGCATGGCCGCTGTCATCGGTGTACTTATATCATACAAGGATGATCCGCTGTCCAAATGGTCCTTAGCTGATAAGACTGGCTTAACATTAAACGCATATATCTCGATTCTGTCAAAGATGGCTGGTGCTGCACTCATCCTCCCAGTCTCCGAAGCCCTTGGACAGTTGAAGTGGAGCTGGTTCCAGCAAAACTCGAAACAAATGTGGGATTTCGAGATTTTCGACAATGCCTCGCGAGGGCCTTGGGGCTCTCTTCTCTTGCTCATGCGTACTAAAGGCAAGGCGCTTGCCGCTCTTGGGGCTATGATCACGCTATGTATGATGGCGTTAGATCCCTTCTTCCAACAGGTTGTCAGTTTTCCTGACCGGTGGGCGCTAGAGAAGGAATTGATCAGCAAGATCCCTAAGACTGTGAGGTACGACCCTGAAGTCGGGGTCGAGTTACTTGGAGGCTTTGAAAACGCATCAACCGACCCAGATCTCTTTCATCTCACGGAAAAGTTCGCCTATGGGAACGGAACCCAACCCGTACCCTATGGAAACGGTACTCGACCAGACATTCCCTTGGTAAGCTCGGTCCATATTTCATAGAGATTCTAGCATGGTGCTAACATACCATAATAGTCTTGTCCAACTAGTAGATGCACTTGGCCATTGTATGAGACTTTGGGTGTCTGCAACCAGTGCGCGGATGTCTCTAGCTATCTTACATACGCTTGTTTAGAGACAACAGTAGACTGGACTCATAACTTGGATGGACTATTCGATCTGCAGCAGCCGTATCCGAACGGAACCATGTGTGGCTACTTCTTCAACGCCACCAGCGATAGTCCAACCCTAATGTCAGGCTACCTCTTCAATCCAAATGACTCCTCCAAGGGCGAGGCACTCCTTACACGCATTTTACCTTTGACTACACTTACTACAAAACTACCTTTATTCGGGAATGGCTCTATCAAGTTCAACCACTTGCGCAATACACTAGCGGATGTGGTGATAGTTTCAGCTGAGGGAGGGACAGCGGAATCAGTATATCAGAACCGGCCACCAATTGCGCATGAGTGTGTTCTGTCATGGTGCGTCCAGACTATTAGATCCTCATACGAAATGGGACAATACAGCGAAGAAATCGTTGCCACGTATTACAATAGTTCCTCGGGACCGTTTCCATGGGTATCTGTCGAGGTATCTGATGAGTCCGGAAACTATACAGATATTGCCTATACGCAAGACATCAACATAGACAACGGTGCCAGTCCTGACGGACGCAACATCTCTGGTTATGGAACTTGGAACGGAACAGCCTTTTCCATCATACAGGGATTTAACGATATCTTCCCATCATACACAACGGCGATGAATGAGTCTGACGTTCCCATCTTGCGGTATAGGACATGGAAATCTAACGCAGCATGGAACCGGGTACTACAGTATAACCCTTGGCTCCAACCGAACGTTTCGACACACATGGACAGGTTTGCAACTGCAATGACGAACGTGATCCGATCTGCTCCCAGCAAGCAGATGGTTTCTGGAGAGTCATTTAGTAGAGAAACCTACGTCTCTGTTCGCTGGGAATGGCTCACCTTGCCCATCGGACTCTTGTTCATGAGTTTTATTTTCCTTGCTGCTACCATCTTCAAATCTGCAATGGAGAAGGAGCAGTTGGGTGTTTTGAAGAATTCGGCAATTCTGACTCTATTATATGGCGTGCCAGACAACATGCGAACGCAGCTCACGAGATCTTCGAGTACGGGGACGCCTCGCGCCAAAGCAAAGGAGCTCAAGGTCAAGTTGCATCCGAACATGGGTTGGAGAGTATCGGGCAACCTATTTTCACCTATTATATCCCGGCCGAATCAGCCGCCACCAGGATGGATATAAGGAACCCTTTTCAATCAGACAGGGCGTATATTAAGAAAAGACTAAGAAGTAGTTATACAGCCGGATACCAGCAACGAACGGAGCCTACCACAATTCAAAGGCTGAATCCTGCAGCCAAAGAATTGGTACGTGACTGCCAATCTGGTTCAGTCCCACTCTTGCTCCGACAAAATCTCGTAATCTTCCTGCGGGCCTAATGTATCCCTCAATGGTAATTTCCGGGAATGAAAATTACGCTCTACGTCGTGAGGTGTAAACACGGACCTTGAGACTTCTGGTGCAACTTAACGCCGGCTACCTCCACCAAATCGACGGCTTGCTTCTGGGTCCGCTTCACGCCGGCTACCTCCACCAAATCGACGACTGGCTTCTGGTTCCGCTTCGCGTCGGCTACCTCCGCCAAATCGACGGCTTGCTTCTAGTTCCGCTTCACGCCGGCTACCGCCAAATCGACGGCTTGCTTCTAGTTCTGCTTCACGCCGGCTACCTCCGCCAAATCGACGGCTTGCTTCTGGTTCCGCTTCACGCCGGCTACCTCCGCCAAATCGACGACCTGCTTCTGGTTCCGCTTCGCGTCGGCTATCTCCTTGAATATCTCTGTCATCGAGATCCACTGAATCTTCCACTTCATCCTCGACAACATCTTCCTCGCGCTTGCTCTCGGCGGCGATTGGTGTCTTAGATGGTATAGCTTCTATCACAGTATTCCTTTGGATCGTGTTGCGGAGAAGATGGGACAAAGAGAAGCTGTCACTACGTTCGATATTGGCATCTTTCACAGAGATGTCCTGATGACGCGATCAGCACGTCACTTGTTGTGTAATGGAGCAGCAACTTACTTGAGAAGTTGGGACTGGCGCGGCAAATATTGGCAGAACCAATGTGGCCATTAGGAAGATTGTTGAGCTATGCATGGTCGCGATGATCAAGACGATAGAGTACAGTGGGATTTGGTGGGTCCAATGGGGCACTATGTAGTCAAGAGAATGGATGTTGGCGCAGCCAAGTAAGATTTGAGGTTTGGATAGATGGCAGGCAGTGGGGCTCTGTGAACCACAAGACTTTGGATGGGGAAACCGCGGTGAATTTATCCCCAACGCAACGGGTCGCAGTATCATCCGTCATTACAGTATCGCACAATATGCTCATCTCCGCTATCCATCCACAGCGCTTCAACCCGCGGTCGAACTCATATTGATAACCGCCTTGGAAACCACCGATACGACGTAGGCTGCATACTTTAGGCATGCACCACCTGCGCGTCACACGGTTATGTGCAATCATTGGGAGAAGAGAAGGATGGCATGATAACTGGGCCACGGATTGGGCAAGCTGAAACGCAAAGGCCGACGCGACTGGAACACGAGGCGTCAGGCCTGGGAGCTTGAGGGTGCCCGGAAATGCGCTGTAATGGATAAGAAGACCCGAGCATTTTCATCACACTGAGTTATCACATTGGAAGCGCTCTAAAGGCTTTCCAAGAAGCGACCATGTAAGTACGGTTCATCACCTGTAACTCCTGTTCTTCATCAACCGTCAAAGTAGTTTCTAACCAATCGAAAGGTTCTACGGATGTGACATGGCTTGGCGGCGTTTTGAACCCTTGAATGGAGTTGAAGCGATTGGCTCTGCGCGGTCGGTACCTTGCGCCAATCAGCCGTTCCCGCGACCTAGTCATCGCACACGTGATCTTCCCAGCGTTACGCCCCTCCAATCTCACGGATTGAAGTCGATAAACATTCAATAAAAATCGCGGCACAGTTAGGAGAAACTGCCCTGCTGTTGTTCTCCAGGAACGGTGGTAGTGTTGAAACCCTTGTCCGGCGTCATTTCGATTGCATCGACTGGCACATTACGGCGGCACCCTCCAGTCGCAGCGCAGATTGTAAAGTCATTATTTTCTGTCGAATTACTTATGCTCCAACGTACTTCTGTTTTTTGCTTTGCGAGCCGAGCAACTATCTATAATACATTGGCACTTTCATGCGACATGCCGACATAAAGGATGGTAGGGCTCAATGTATGTATGTCTAAGGGATGAGCTCGACCAATTGCGTACAGCGATTACGCGCCTGAGGTCGACACTGACGTTATCATGGTTTCCAGTTCTGCACAACTGCTACATGCAATGCAAAGTTTATTGAAAACGCTTGATGCGATTCTGCACACCCTCTACGAAGTGTAGTGTAATTACACATGAGCTGCCGAACACACCGTGTCCGAACGGTATGCGCACGGTAATCACACAGTACCTGCATTATGATCTTACATTATGAAAGAGACTACTGAAAGGATTGACTTCCCATGTATCCCAGTATCAAAGTTTAGCTCTGTCAGCCACGACATATGTGGCCGATTTATCGACCGTGTTGGACTTCCCATGGCTTCACTGGGTCTGGCAATGCTGCTCTACAGCAATGAACCCGAGCGCCTCGTGTGTGGTCGTGTTTGATGGAACGATCAAAACTCGCATTGAGCACGATAGAATCATCGTTTGAGAAATTGACGGTAACGTTACAGCTCCGGCGGCTAATTTAGACTTGGCTCTTGCCGAGCGCATACATATGTAATTATCTACCTAGCCACGACCAGCTACCGGTATGGCGGACCAACCAGGGTCGCGGCGCTAACAGCTGCGCTTCCAGAGCCATGTGATAACGAAGCGCACGGCCAAGAAGAAAGCCTTGGGCTTACAGCCTACACATCATCCTGATGACATGGATCATACCCATTGTAGGTAGAGCCAAGCATCTCAGCGTTAGACCCAGATGTACGGGTCTGAGGCAGAAGTGTCGTGTGACTGGCCTGAGTACGATACTATTGCGATACGTAGGTAGCAGTTGCAAGGAGGTATCGAAAAGTTTAGATATCACTTACGCCTGTCTCAACACGAACCTCCCACGGTCCATGAATGTTCACTGTCATGGTGTGTCCATCGAATGCAGTCCTCCTATATGTGGGTTGTATACAGTGAAGACATAAGATCGACATACTTGGCTGTGGCCGTGGCATGTGAAAGACGACGACTTTCGGTATTTCACAAACATCACCCTTGAGACGCCTGTTATCAGGTCTTCAGGGGCTCAGGCTTCTCAAATTCTCGCACCACATATTTCGTTTGGAATAAAACGGCTTACTCGATGGCGGGCATCTGGGATGACTTTTTTCTCTTCATTTTCATACAAATCATAACACGACTTCAACCCCTGTTTTACGGTTCAAAAACTTACTTCGATGGATCATGGACACGATCGCTCGAATTCAGCCCGTGCCTAGCACCAGGCTAGCATTCACGATGACCAACGCCCTGCGGTCGAACGGCTACAGCAACTTGATGCTCTCAGGGGAATCATACAACATGACCAAATTTCATCCACATCAACTGGGGATGGCTCGCCTTTCCGTTGGTGCTTTTGATACTCAGCCTAGTGTTCTTGGTCGCGACCATCATCAGAACTTTGGGAGACACCGAAACAAAGCTTTTCAAATCATTTTCAAATGCAAGTTTCTTTGATACTTTGTACAAATACAATTAATCAGCGCCAGGGTATAATGCAATGCATACAATGCTGGATGCTCCTCGTCTTTCGCCACCGTCTTCGTTCCATGCGTACCTCGGCACAGAGTTCCTTCGTGTTCTAACATGGAATAAATAAAGAAAAACAAGAAACCATAAGACTCCAGTGCTGGATCGCTCTTCAAGTAAATATATGGTAGTAGCGATGCTTGAGTGTGTAGTAGGGACGTCCGTCCGTCGATGTGCATTCAGTGTATGGAGCCCAAAGCAGCGAATATTGTCCGTTTTGTCTATCCACTCTTCAAACGAGTCTCCCAATAAGCAGACTGCCATCGCTATCATTCGCTCTCAACTCCGGATTACGATACACTGTATGCGCCGGTCTCGGCACAACCGGCCCTTGGCTATCCCAACTATCTTCGCTAGGATTTCTTGTTGGCGAAGACGCAGGCGAAGGCGCAGCCGTGGGTTGCTGTATTTGGATCTTTGGAACCTCCGGCGATTTGCGAGGCTTTGTGAAGGGGAAGCGAAATTTCGGCCGCGCTGACTGGTCGTTGGGTAGAGGCAGAGCATTGACTGGCTCCAAAACACTGCACTCGATGAATTCTTCGCCGCGAGATGGTGATCTTGAAAACTTCCGGCTGGTAGTAGTTTCAGGAATGGATCCGCGATGCGCAGTGTCGCCTGCAGAGCTAAATTTGCGTGCGATAATGTCATCAAGTACGGACTTGAAGTCATCGAGGAAGATGGTATCAGATGCGCATTTGAAAACAAGTGCGAAGCGCCAGTACGGGTTTATGCCACTACTTGCTGTAATTTTGGCGGCACTTACCACTACATCGGTGAGTAGAAATACGATGGAGAGAAGCATACATGCCAGCATGACGCCGAATCTCCTGTTGATGCTGATCAAAGTCCAAATACTAAATGCATAAGTCTTTTTGATCGCGTAGATGAGCTTCCAAGTCGTAAAGATCCACCAGGGATCACGCACCAACGCTTCCCAGGGCCGGGTGCGAAGGTTTACTTCAGAGCCGACTTTGAGCTGGTTGAAGTACGCAAAGTTGGACCATGCCTCTACGAACCAAAAGGGCTGTACGCAGAGTAGCGAGACAATGAAAAGACGCGATCCCCAAAGCGGCAGAAAGGGCTTGATTTTGAGCCATGACACAATGTTGTGGAGGAAGTAGGAGATGAAGAGGAGGCTCGCTGTGGCGCTAAGGTACCATCCATATCGAGGATCTTCTATAAAGATGAAAGTGCCATGCCAGATTGCAAGAAGAAGCTGGTGGTGTCAGTTCTAGTACCTATACTATGTCAAGATTTGACCAACCTCAAGCAGAATGAGTTTATGTAACCGTATGCCAGATCGATAATTGCAAAATACTAGCAGAATCAAGATGACCAAGCTGCCTACGTTGAACCCTTGCGCCCATGCTTCGAGAAGACCTCCTTCAATGGACATGCTACCCCTTGTTGGTGGTGAGGTGCGCGTCGTCGCTGGTTCGGGCAGTCGCTTGCCTAAGGCTAACAGATCCATATTACTGATGAGCGGTACCATGGCTGCGTTCGTTGTTGTGAATCAGGCTGGAGCAAAACTCCAAGCTGAAGCCATGTATGTTGATAGTTATTTGGCAGACGACTGCCTGTCTGTAGGGCGGTGTTGTTGTTGTGGGGCTGACACGGTGACGGGCCGATGCCAACTCAAACGGAAGTGGCAGCAACGGGTTGGAAAAGGCGGGGGTTAAGGTTGCTTTACATGTGATTGACGTTCGGGAATACCGGTCAACCATGGAGCGATGATTGACTGAGCCAAGTAACCGATGTGGCGGTAACGGGGCGGTCTGGCAACGGACATGGCGAGGCTGTTGAGAGTGCTGACCGCAGTAAGTACCTCTTACTGGCCACGGTCTTTGGTCTACTGAGCCCCATGTTCAGCGATTTGCCATCGCAACGAACATTCTGTCCTCTAGGAGTAAAACCTTGTAATACTCCTACTACGGAACCAAAAAATGCCGTGGTGCTGACTCTTTCAATTCATCTGTGCACGCATGGCCGGTGACTGAAGACGATGCGTTGTCGATCGGCGGTGATGTCAGGCTGTGGCTGAGGGGTGGTGACAGGGGGCCTTGATCTGCTGTACTTGGTACACGAATTTGAAACTGCTACTCATGCGATGCTGTATTCTAAAGTTTTGTCAGGGCTTGCATGCATTCCAGCGTATGTTCTCACCTACTATTTAAATTAGCGGTCAAGCTATTCCTTTGCACGTGCGACAAAACCATAACATCTCCATCGGTGTGAGCAGGCTATTGTACAACTACGAGGGTAAAAATGAGGGCGATCAATACCATACGAGGCACTCGTGTAAGCTGTGGCTTTGAAACAGATTATCAATCCGTCGAGTCAAAGACAGAGGACGGGAACAACAAAATGTCTGCCCTTTGTAGTACACTGGATGATGTCATAGCTGTAGGATCTAAGGGTAAGCAGAGACAACCGGCAAGGGATACGAAGACCATAACGTACTGTATACGCAAAGCGTAAAATAATTGGCATCGCTTACTAGCTTCGATCGAGATGCTTCACCACCACAACTACATGCAATTCGTCCGAAAGGGTCTAGTATCTTGCGAATTCTCAATTCCACAACGCGATTGCACAGAGACAGTACGAGACTAAATTGCAGATTGAGTCATGATCAAGTTCTTCTTGCAATGGCAAAAGTTGAATCCAAAGTAACTTTATTGTCATCGGAATATACTCACACAACCCATCTCAGCTGACATTAGCCAAACGTCTGCTATACGAGGGAGCTCGTATTTACATACTGAGTTTGGGTGGGATTGTTTAGCTGATTTTAGTCGAACGCCACAACTTACAAGACTAGAGCCCTCTCATGTAGCAAAGTATGACATAGGTTCCGTCAATGCCACCTATTGACTTTCAAGCACCTTCTTCGCGCCATCGGCAATGCGTTTGACCTCAGCATGACCCTTCTTCACCACTTCCTCCATCTGCTTTTTCGCTTTCTGCAAATCATCTGGGAGCACCTCACGGTTCAAGCCATACTGCCTTAGCTTCTTGTTGTGATCTTGGCGAGCTTGCTGTATGACCTTATCTGCTCGTTCGGACGCTTTTACGGCCTCCTCGATAGCCGCACGGCGCGACTCGCCTGTGGGCGGGGGAAGTGGAACCTGAACCATGAGCGGGTTACTGGATTCGGGAGCGAGTGGTGTCAGCGAGTGCGGCGAGGCAGCAATGGCGGTGGTTATGGGTTTTATGTGCTGGGCCTTGTTAGCCATTGTTTAGCAGATTGTGGTAGTTCGAATTGAGCGTACTGCCTCCTCTCCACATATAACATTGAGCACTCGCCCTCTGGGAACAACTTGCGCAATGTCTCCCAATCTCACGCTCTCTTTGCCATGGCTTGCTGTGCCTAATTGCACTTTCAAGCTCTCCACGATATCCGGGTTGAGCCTCCCCCCGCTGCGCAATTGGCCCAGCTCATGCGTGAGCTTCTCAAGCGCCTTGAGAATTTGCGCTTCTAGCCCCGAAACATCGTAGGCCTCGTCGGTAGGTGTGGGCTCCCCAACCTTGTCGACGGGAGGTGTTGAGTCGGTGCGTGCATGCGCTTTATTCGCTTTGCCGGCTTTCTTCTGCAGCTGCGCGGTTATGGAGAAGTAGCGGGTAATGTAGGAGGGGCATTGTAGTGTTGATGTGCGGAGAAAAGGCCTAAATGATGTGAGTGCAGCTCCGGTTAGGTGTCTGCGCAAAACTGCAATTGGAGCTTACAGGTTGCGGCATGGCACCTCAAATGTCCTTGAAGATGCGCAAGATGAGCTTCGAGAGCTGAGTCGTAATAGGGCTACACGGGATATAGCAATGCGTGACATTTTTACCGACATTGAAGAATGGTGAGCTGATTGTTAGCGTCCATGTTTCCCAAGCACGGACGACACTGCACGCGACAAGGACGTCATTTGGAGGTATCTGGAGCATTCTCCAAGGTAGAAATAAATATGCCTGTACCTTTCAAGAGCTCGCGAGTAGCTGCATACGCGGAAATAGCACCAGAAACTGGCATCATTACAACTTATGTTATTCTAGAGAAAATGTGCATGTTTCATACTGTGATATGTGGGATGGCAGCCTCGGCTGACGCCGACTATCGATAACAGGATACGGCTACCACAGCCGTTCATGACGTGGGTGACATTGTCTTATTTCCAAAATCTCTCCTTGACTATCTTCTCACTACATCCTGCACCATCGCTAAGATACCCTGCATGCCCGTTTCCGTAATCCCGCGACCTCATACCTGCGCAGCCTGTCTGCGCGCAAAACGAGCATCACATGTCTTTGTTCCTCCCCAAGCGATTGTGCGACATCCTGTGAGGCGATATGGGCAGGTGGCAAGACAACACGACAAACAAAATGACGGGAAAATTGAGCAGGCATGGCCAGAAAATGGGCAGCAGGAGTCGGGAGTGGAGGAAGAGAAGGAAGAGGGGGCATTGACGCGGCGGCTGCGAAACATGAGTGAGGAGGCTCTTGAATCTGGGGGACATGGTGCGTTCAGGGCTGTAGAGGAGGCAGGCTTCAGTGCAGACCTAAAGGCCCAGCTGGAACAGCGCATCGCTGCTGCCAACCTTAGGTCTTCCGAAGCAGATCTGCCCGCCTTCGCTTCTCGCCACACACGCGACCTTGCCACAACCGACGCATGGACTGGTACCGAATCTCTCCACGATGCCAGCCTACGTATGCTCAATGATGCTCATAAGCCTCTTCGATTGGGAAGGCCACCGAAGATGCCGGGTGTGCCGCCACCGCAGTCAATAGATACGGGACGCAAACGCAACAATGACGGAAGCGGGCTACGATTAGCCAATGCGCGCGATAGAAGCACAGTATATGCCACCCTGAAGGACGCAGAGGATTTGGAGGCCACAGAACGCGAGAAGCGGTTCCAAGAGCTCAAGGATCGGTTTGATCCTCATGCGCGCACCATTGTGCCTGGATCCATATCAGGACTCGCTTCGCTTGCGAACAAAAGAATAGAGGATGCAATTGCTCGAGGCCAATTCAAGAACATACCTCGCGGAAAGACAGCAAATGTGGAGAGGGACTACAATGCATCCAGCCCTTTTATTGACACTACCGAGTACTTCATGAACAAAATTATCCAAAAGCAAGAGATTGTGCCACCGTGGATTGAGAAGCAGCAAGAACTCACATCAGCAGCAAGCAAGTTCAGAAGCCGGTTGCGAGCGGATTGGAAGCGGCATGCTGCCCGTATGATTGCTAGCAGGGGCGGCTCGCTCGTGGACCAAGTCAAAAGAGCTGAAGCATATGCAAAAGCTGAGCTTCTCTCGAATCCACTGAAAAAGAAGCATGAGACGTTGACCACGGTCGATGATCGCGGACATGTATCGCAAATTTCTTTGTCAGGCCAATTGAAAGTAGATCCGCCGACGGAGGGATCGGATGCAGTGTCAACGGTTACGGAGCAAGTAGTCGCAAACATGGTCACGCTTGATGCCTCACCGGAATCTGTGTCGCAGACACCAGCAGTAGCAACGGTAGCAACTACTACCACCAAGACAATGGAAGTGCCTGTCCATGCTCCCGAGGGAGAGGTGCGTCCGGCGGCCTTTCCCTTCCGTGACCCCGATTGGGAGCGTATAGAAGGCAAATACTTGGCTGTTGCCATCAAGGATCTTAACGATAAGGCACGGACATACAACCTGCAGGCACCTGAGCTAGCTAAAAGGCCCTACTTCAATCTTCAACGTGAGCTGAACGCATGCTTCGCCGACGTTGCGCCTCAGCTGGCTGCAGCCATCATCGATCGCGCACGTAGACCACCCAAGAAAGCTGAGGGCTGGCACAACCTTGGCCAAAAGAGCGTCCTGGACAATATCGTAGGCGGACCCGTCCGCGTGAGAGATGAGCGTCGCGAGAAGCAGTACGGCTTCAGGCAGTTCTGGAAAGACCTCTGGGCCGACAAGTCCAGTGATTCGTACTAATATACAAAAGCACATCATGGTTTCCGCGCGGATATCAGTATTGCTCGTCTTTTTGATTAAACCCGACCCGTTTGTCTAAATCACTCTCATGCACGGCATATTGCATGGAGCTTCAAGTCCCCTATTCGCCTACCCCCGCCTGCACCGTGTAACTTTGGCTGGCAACAGCACCGCAGTTCACAGGATTTTTACTTTTTTGGCGCTCCTGACATATGCACGTGCGTTCAAATCCGGGAGTGGGTCAACAACACGCTGGCTTCACACCCTGTTCCACTCCCCATATGTACATACGGGCCATTGTTTTGCACGCTGGGCGCTACCGGGGCCTTGGGTCAATATCACAGGAAGTGAGGCGACAGGATGGATCGACAAACGACCAGACGGCATGGCTGGACAAGGCAGGGATTCGTACGACAACACGCTACCTTTTTCTCTCCAACTTCCCGATATCCCTATATGCAACTAGCTGCAGCCACAGCTAACGAGCTCGGCCCGCCATGTTGCCAATGGCAGGTGCTGATGTCAAGTAGTCGTCAGAAGATGGATTGTTTCCCCACACACTCGTAAATTTGGACTTTGTTGACCGCACCGGCTTGCTTGTTTAGCGTGCGTGTAATGCAAGGATAATATTCCGTCTTGCTATATAGGGTTTTGACCTCATATCGATTGCCATGTTCAATTATCTTCGTTTGGTGGCGATCACAATGGCACCGTTGTGTATTGCTCATTCTCGCAAGGCATCATGCAGTTGGCTAGGAGTTCAGCGCATAATAGCCTATCCTTTCAAGCAGCAGCATCAGTACACGCATTGTCACTGTGTGAATATGCATGGCCTGTAGACTATGCCGTTAATGGTACTTGGGCTTCCCATGGTACTGTTCCTCAAGTCACGCCACCTCCAAGCTGTGTTCCTTACTCGTTCCCTGTTCCTGGTTCTCCATCGCCGATCTATAACTCATTCATCCAACCCGCTGCTTTGCCGCTGTCCCTTCCTCCATATCGGTGGCCTTCCGCGTCACATGCCTAGGCGAACGATGCAGCAATCAAAGCCCCGGTCCGGACACTCCAGCTATTGGTAGCCTTCATCCCACGCAGTCAAGTTCGCCCGCATTGTCATGTACGCAATAGAGTCCCACATCGTTATCAACCTGGACATGTTCCCATGTACTTTTGCGAGGCTTATCGTGCATGAGCTGGAAGTACACTAGGCGAAGGGCGCGGTCGTGTATGCTTGGTCAGCCATCTTCCCGTGACGTCGTCTCAATTAAGACATTAATAACATGGCAGCCTGAAGCCGATGCACATGTACTATGCTCAGGTTTTTCAGTAGCGATGCCTTGGCTGGGAGCGCCAGGGATAGGACGTTGATCCACTCATAACAAGTTGCTGCACGTGACGTGGTAATCACTCCCGGAGTTTGTCCGCTCATTATTTTATCCGGAACCAATCACCCTTCCCCTTCACTATGACTTGCTGGCAGAATGTGGAGCGTCCTTCAGCCAGGTGAGGCGTCATTGGTGAAGACTACAGTATATTTCCAACAGGAAAACAAAACCATGATAGAGCTGATCGTTATCATTTCATTAACCCTACCCATTCTCTACCGTGTTTACTCTATCCATTACCGTTTGATACTTTCCATACTCGTTTCCCTAGCCAGAGCCGCTAACTGTATCGCGTAATGCTGCTTTCGCATATCCAAAGTAGTACATACCGACGTGACATCGCTTTTGTCGCCGACCAGAAAAACAAAACAAAACAGTACTTTACCGAAACGAAACTCAAGACGCCAAGAGTGTGTCCATGGTAGTAGACCCGTTGCCCTTTTTATCTGACAGACAACGCTTTGTGCCAGTCCGGGAAAGAGCCGAGACGCCATTACTGTACGTATCCACATTGAAAGCTGCTGTCACTATCGATCGGGTCTAGGCGTTGTTGATCACTCATTCACAGTAACAGTCCTGACGCCCACGATACTATCATGTTGCGCTTGGGTATGTTTTTCTTTGTCAATTGATGTTCTTTCTCCCTTGCCGACCACTGAACGCTTACGTGCAAGGTTGTAGGTCATGTTTTCGCTCTGCTTCCCTTCGGTGCTGATCACGACCCGAGCGTTTGGTAAGACGGGGTCTACTTCCACATCCCCTACACATGTGTGTAGTCTTTCCTTCTTTGAAGGATCGCGCATGCTTATTGTGTGACTGTTCGCGCATAAGGATTCCGCAGCGACAGCATGCGTCGGTTTTCCTGCGCCATCGAAAGGCTGGCAGAAACAAACTCTCAGAGCGTGTGCAGCAAGCGGACCGAAAAGCCCTATGTCGCGCTTACCTGGCACGTTTCGTTTCCGCGTACCCTTTTCCCCAGCATCTTCTGTTTCATTTGTGTTCTCGCAAGGCATGCTGACGTACGCAGTTGCTGCGGCTCTCCGGTCTGCAGCGATGCGCTGACGATGAACCCTTCCTTTCCCAGTTGTTGTGCAGCTTGCAATGATAGCGGTGATCAATCGGGCTTTGTGTACTCTTACTTCATGCTTGAGGTCCTCCCCGAAGGAAGCGACTGATCTACATGATCCATAATGCTGGCGTAACCTGGTCTTCGTGTACGAATAGCGCGCCCTGTAAAGTGCAAGGCTTTCGGACCGCATCATACCGTCACAGCCTTTTACCGGCGGAGCAGGCACAATGAATGACTCTGTAGAGACGACTGTAGAGTCGATCTGTGACTGCTCATGACGTCTGTAGTTATGATAATGCCGCAAATGTGCGGGAAGTGGGGCTGATGATGTGAGTGGGGCTGTCATAGGTCTCAGAGAAGGCCTCGGAGGCGGTAAACACGTTCTCGGTGGAAACGCACTGTAAGTTGCCGCAGTATTGGGATTGTTGTAGTACGAAGTTATGGTAGGCGAGCCGCTGAACTCCGAAGCGCTCATTGTTCCGGTCGCCGAACTGTCCTCCGGCTGGATAAGACTGCCAGACGGCGAGAAGAAAGAGATTCTTGGTGTGTCGTAATTGGGACGAACGATACCTGATGCTGCAGCTATTGGTAGCAGTGTAGTCAGTGCAGACGACGTAATTGAGTGACGGGGAGGCTGCGTTTCGGTGGCTTGCATAGATTGGGGAGACTCAGAGGCTGAGGCTTGTCGCTCGAGCTCTGCCATTTGCGGGGTGAACCATACTGGTGCAATGGGTGTAGTCGACCGAGAGCGGCGTATTGGGTGAGGAAAGTCGTGCTGGAGATCAATGTCGACACCGACCACTGTCCCGGAGTAGGACGTGGACGTGGTACAGAAACTTGCATTTCGACTCGCTTGCGTTGTACGCTCATTGTCCGCCAGCGGAAGGGTGGTGTTACTTAGGACAGAGATGCCATAGAATAGTTGACCAGCACTACAATCATTCTGCGTCTCATCTCGTGGCTCGGGGCGTACAAGTGGTACAAAAGGGGACCTTTCGCGTGTATGGGTTACAGCCGGAAGTGGCAACAGCTGGGGTACGGCCACAGATGCAGTGTTTGGTTCCAACGCATATGGACGGACATGGAGCAAGGGCAACTGCGAAGAAAGCGTAGGAACATGATGCGCTGTGGAAACGTCTACATGTTTGTCTTGGTTGTCAAGGCTATGCATCATTGATACTCTCGGAGACGACACAGACACAACATATGGCTTGCCATGTCTGTCATAGCCCAAGGGAGGGATTTCAGGAGCTTGTCGTCGGCTGTATGCAATATCTTGGCCTGTTTCTGACCGGTACTGGCGGTGCTCAGGGATAGATGCATCATGTGGTGAAGACGAACGGGAGCATGTTCGCGAGGCGGTTCGGACGTTGTGCAAAACTCCACGCAAGAAGGCTTTTACTGTTTTGGTGTTTGCGTCGTACTCGGACTCGCCTGTGTCGTATGCTGCGGACTGCGGGCGCTGAGAGAAGGTGGGTACAGAAGGTGTAGCGGGCTCGTTTACCGGGAGCGTGCTGCCGTAACCCTTGTACAAGGGCTCCCTGAGTGTCCTCTGTGTCGGGCCCAGCACCTGTTCCTGTTGGGCGTCTTCCGTGATGCGCTGAAGAGGAACGTGCTCATCCGCATCTGGAGTCAGCTTGGGCGACGTGTGGCTTGGCGACGTCTTGTCCACGGCTCGCAGCGAAGGAAGGCCAACGCTCAGAAGAGAGCCGCGTGAGTTTAGCGTAGAGTAGGAAGCATGCTCTACAATGGTGGCGAGCGGCGCGCCATTGGAGCGATTTGCGAGCCGCACGGCAAGATTGTAGGGGACGGCTCGACTTTTGGTTTGTTGTTGATGTTGGTTGTTTCCGACATGGTCAGCCATGTCTGTGCCAGGAATACCACGGCATGTGTAACCATGGTCGTCTTCGTCATCGTCTGGTGCAACGCCATGGCGGCTACTCCCTTCTGCCTGCGGCTGTAACTGAGACGATGCCACACCCTTGACAACGTCGTAGTAGATAAATGGATCTGTATGCAGTCCCTGATCCAAGCAGTACTGTGGGTTTGTTTTGGCCACCTCTGCCAGATCTGTTGGGGGCCTGTATCGCGCATTTGCATTGTTAGTGCTAGGTGCGGGTTCCTGACGGTTGCTTCGATCCAGTAGGGTGGGGTTGCGGGGTTGGGGGGCAGGCATTATGCTCGTGCCCTGTCATCGATATATTGCCAAAGATGAGATCCGATCGATGTTCAGGTCATAATGCGCATAACTGTGGGACCCTGCTACTGGCAAAACGGCCGTGTTTGGGGGTTGCTGAGAAGCTACAAGCTTTCCCACAACAGTGTCCCTTCCAGCACAACACCCTTTGGGCAGGCACACACGCGCACGCACGCACGCACGCACTCACACCACACACACATGTGACTACACACACATATATATATGTATACACGCACAGACTCACACTCACGCTCACACTCACGCTACATACAGCGTCATGGATAACGGTCAGCTCTGCCAGTCCTGCCCGTCCTGCCCGTCCTCCAGCATCCAACCCAGCCGCTGCCCCACCACTGCTGCTCGGGATGGCCGTGGCTGTGGCATCACCCAGAGTGCGGCGCGGGCACGTGGAGCTCAACCAGCGTGATATGGGCGACTATCGGTGGCCTATCCAGCATGGTGTAAAAGCCGCTTCCACTTCGTGTCCGCTAGCTGAAGGCGCACAGGAAGATATTCGCCTCGGCAGCATGCGCAAGGCGGCCCAATCAAAATGCTCCGTCGTTCAAGCCCCCAACACCCAAGACAGCATCCATCGTCACCATCGACATGCAAAAAAGCAACCGGGGCAAGCTATCTTTGACTCCATGTCTACTCTTCTCGTCAGCCATGTCGCTTTTTTCTGCCGAGCCCACTCAACATGCATGTCTGCATGCATGTTCGGTACGAGACCAGGTCAAGGTGCCATCGGGTCCAAAGCCTCAGCCTGTCCTACCCCGGTGTTGCCAAGAAGTGGTCAGCCATGTCTATTGGCAAGGCGGCTCATTCTAACCCAGCTGCACAAAGTGCGAAGATGAGGACACCCTTCCTGCAGCCTAAACTCGTCCACTATGATTCGCCCGTCCGACGAAATCGACGCGGGTCTTTGGGTAGCGTCCAAATCCCAAGCCTACAGCATGCACGCTGGCAGCCGCCTACCTGAGATCCTGCCGTTCAATGTGCATACGACGGGACTAAGTGGGTCTTTGCCTTCGCTTGTCGGTATGCCGCGTGCACCACAGCGGAAGGGGTGGTGCCTTTCTTCAGGGGTCCGCTTGCGGCGTCAATAAGACATTCTAACTTGATGTGAACATCAGGTACTCAATCAGGCCGTATCTAGTGCTGGACCGTCAGCGGCGACTGGTCAGGTTCTCTCCAAGAACACGGCGTATCACGCCCCGCAACGGTCCTACGTCAAAATGCCGAACGCGTGTGGCTGCGACCCTATCATCTTCCCCTTGTACTGTCGCACCCTCACTTCCAATAGCGCGGGTAAAAAACGTAAACTTCACGACCTGATCTAGTTAATGATCATTTATGGTGTGTAATGTCTCCAGATCTAAATCACTGCTGCAATACTAGGTTACATGCGTCTTGCCGGTGAGTCAATGCCTGCTTTCCCAATGCTGATCCGACGTCTGATACGTCATGCTAGGAACCAGTCCACTGAGCTGTGTGTATGCTTTGATCACTCGAAATAGCCACTGATCGCATTTTGATCAATCCTCCGAGTGATGTAGGAGCAGTTGCAAGAAGGACCTCCCCCAAGGATTCGGCAGAACTCAAATTTGAGCCAGTAGAATGGCCTCTTGACTGACTTGGTCATTCCCGGCGTATTTCTTTATCTACAGTCAGCTTTGCAATCGGTGAAAGCATGCAAGAAGACGTAGTGCAAACAGCCCTTTCAGATGCAGCCGTAAGAGAAGCCCAAGTCTAGGATGTGCTCGGTGCGCATAACTCCCCCAGAGACATGTGCATTTTGATCGGGACATGGTCAGTAGCGATGATGCACACCAGCAAACCAGGTTTAAATCATCGGCTCATACATTTTCGGTTATACTCTTGGCCTAAACCCGCTGGTCGCCTAAGCTTGCCATCGGTAGAGTTGGGATGGAATGGCGATCACCGCCTCATGGGGTTGGGAATGAATACGACGCCCACCACACTCGAGGCTTTGTCGCAGACTCGCAGACTACGTTCTGGAATGCTGCACCTGTAAGACCAGCAAGTACGTTTCTGTGGGGCGTGATCCACAAGCCTTTATCTGGAGACTGACATCCACCTATTCCCGAGTGCATGAGTCAACCTTATGCAGCCCTGCCATTCTACGTCGCACGCACTTCCTCCCAAGGCGTCTGCACTCCCCACCTCTCCGGTTAGATCTGAGGTCAGCATTTTGGAGGAGCTCGACATAGCGAGCCGATACCCGTGAGAACCGCTGTATGCGCCACGCCATCCAGCCGTATCACCGTACATCCCGCTCGCAGCTGTTGTGAGGCCCGTCAAAGCACTGCAGTGACGCAGACCCGTCTTCCCATGCAGTAGTTGCTTACCTGCGCTTGTCATCTCTTACCAGCGCTCAAGTCCGTTAACCTGGGTTTCGGAACTGAGCATGCCTTTACTTCAGCGGCCCGATGCCTCACATGTGGATGTCGTTTGGAGAGATAGGCTAAGCACGCGTTGTTGGGATCAGCGCTCAAAAACCAGTATGCCCCATGTCAAGCAATCTATAGGCCATTACGAAAGCCTTGTTCAGCCCATGTATGTGAAGCAAACAACCTGGTGACAAATCAAGGCTACAGTATCTTACGCGGCTACTTGCCGTTACTGCACGGGAGTATACGCGAGAGCCAGGTGACCCACCTTGTCCACGTCAATAGATCGCTGAGAACAAAACATAACACCTGGGATTTGCTAGCTGCATGTGAAGCGCGTCAATGAGAGGACGTTCCGCTCCGAACGGGCAGAGGTCAATTCCGGTCCGAACGGGCAGAGGACAGATCCGTTCTTGTTCTTCAGAAAGTAAAGCCCCAGCACATCCCAATGCTCTGTTACTGTGGCGCATACCCCGTGTCATGGTAAGATAATGGTCCATGGAGATCACATGACAGCCACTCTAGGGTCTCATCCAATCTGTCGGATCCCGAATGGGGCTATAAAGACAATAGATTAAGGCCAACAATCCGTCCGTTTGGCCACCGGGAAACGAAGCGTGTCTGTCGGAATTGTCGTGTGAAAGAATCTTTTTATTTTTGGGGAAACGTCATCGAATATGGCCTTGCCACTTATTTCCCAAAGTGCCGACAAGAGCACTATTTGTACTCGTCTGGGAATCAATGATCGCATCCACAAGTTACTTCTTGTAAGGCAATTCGCTACTGTCGCTATATATCGCTGCTGATAGAGTCTGCTGTGCAGAAAGAAGCCGAAGCTGCTCGTGATGCGTTGAGCAGAAACCCGTACAGCTTGACAGAACACTCAAGAGCAGATGCCTCTGTAGCGGAACCCTACCGGTGGGACGAGATTTCTGAAACTGCAAAACATTCGCATATTTTAATGGTCGTTCGCAATGCTTCCGACGAGACACGAAAGTGTTACGAGATGGGCCGTTATCGAACACAGGTCAATGAGGAGAACTGGGTCGCGAGGTGGTATCTATGGCATAGCTTTCGCTATAGGTAGGTTGAGGAAGCGTCATATAATCAACGGCGGACAGTGCTCATTGTTCTTCGCAGGGACAATAGGCCGAGGGAAAGAGTCCCAAACGTCAGTAGTTCCCCACCCAGTCAAGGTGAGTGTCCTCTTGTACTACTGAGACGACAGGAAAATTCACTGTGCTTTCATTGCTGACCATGCTTAGGAACCCAGCGGTATTACGATCCAGCCCGTGACTATTACCGAAGATGAAACTTGGTCCTTGAGCAACTCTCTCAATGACGTTACGAGTAGCTTCAAGAAGGGAGACTTTACATTTCTGCGACGGCATCCTCCCTTTGTAGATGTTAAGGGTGTCGCGCAAAATTCTACACTTTTGCTGGCTGATATGGGTTGTTGCGGTTTCAGGCTGTGATCCGCTCGTTGAAAAAAGCGATGGCGCTTAATTAGTCGCTTCCTGCTCTTAGATCTCGCTCTTTAATACCTAGTATACCTTTCCCCCCTTCTAAACTTTAGGGGTCAAGAATTTCCAGCGCGGGTTTTTTCTTTTCGCTCGTTCTTAGACGTGATCATCCCTTTGTCTTTAGGTTGTACTAAGGTTGAGGTCATCGTCATTGGGTTTCTAGCGGGTATGAACGTTTCCACTACACAAGTTTGTGCATCCTTGAAGCGTGACAATTGCTGTTAGAATGTCAGAAACTCGCTCAATTTTGGTATGCAAACCTTGCTTTTGTGCGACCGCACATATCATTCTTGTCAAATAACGAGCTTAGTAAAGTCTTTACATCCATCTCCATGTTCGCCGAGACTGAAAAACATCAAAAGAGGTGTACAGAGGTTTCACATCTGAGATTAGTGAGACATAATTCCGATGGTTCTAATAACACTGTAGCATCAAACTATAACGCAAATTACCTAAAGCATTGAGAAACATTAACAATTGCATTTGGGATTCTATTGTGTAAAAAGTCATATTCCCAAACGCCTTCGCTATGCAAAAATGGAAAGACAAATACTCCTTGCATGGTGTTGCCCTTGACCAGCTCAAGCAGTTCCGTTCGCTGAATTGCGCGCCTTCTGTTCCTGAAGTGCTTTTTGGTATTGACTCCGCGCCGCATGGATGGCTCGATTCAAAGGATCCACAATTTGATTGATGGCTTTTGCCCCCCCTCTAATGGCCTCAGGTTCGAATCTTCTCTTTTTTCTCTCTCGTTGATTAGAGAGCTCGTTTTCTCTGCGTGCATGCTCGATTCTGGCTACTCTGTCTGCCTCTGCCATATCTGCTACAGCCTTGATGCGGACGAGCGACTTTTCCAGTGTCTCATCGAGCCTTGCAATCTCGTTGGCACGGTCTGGATCTCCTGAATAAAACACAGCCCAGAAGTAATGGAGGAACTCGACCGTGGTATTGTGAGTCATGGTAAGGTTGTCTAGTACAGATTCGGAAACACCTAGTTCCTTGGCCCGTTCACTTGTAGGTATGGACTTGGAGGACGATAGGTCGTCATTGTGCAGATGCCGTTTCCTGACAGCCGCTAAAATCTGTGAAGAGGCTGCACTTCGCGAAGATTTACCCCCGACCTTTGTTTTCTTGATAGCAGAACCTTCCTCGTCACTACTGCTTTCATTATTGATTTCAATCATCGAGTGGAGATCAACGGTCGAAGAGTGACCATTGTGCTCGTCGAACTTGCGAATATCCTTCTGCAAAGTGGAAAGCGCCTCAGCAGGGGTGCGCTTCGTGTATGTCGCAGCACTCGTGGAGGTGTGTACGTTCTGGCCAGCAGAGAAAAATCGGCTCTGATCATGTACCTTAAGAACAACCCTGTTGTCGTCGTCGGCACGCTGCAAGTCACGTAACTGTAGCTCTTTATAGGTCTGCTCGTCGAGCCCAACTGGGCCATGCCGACTCGAGTCAGAAGATGGGACATCCTTCATCATTTTCTCGCTCATGCGGTTTAGCACTCGGAGAATGGGTGCTTTTTCGTAATTGCTTGGATTCATCGTGAAGTCGGGCCGGTTACCCTGTTTCTGGCTATGATTGTTTTCGTTTGCCTCAATGTTGATGAAGTTGGGAATGGAAGAAGCAAACAGGTCCTGGGAAATGTCTGCTGCCTCATCATAAGTCAGATACTTGTCGAGCTTCGGGTCAAGCACATCCTTCTCTTGGATGCGCTCGCCCTTGAGTTTCTTCATTAAGCGACTGTGGAAGAACCTCTCCCAGAAATCGCCTTCGCTCAACTGGGGCACATTCTCGTTGTAGGCTTTCTGCACTATAGGGTGCTGCCTGAAAAGGAGCTCAATTTGCTCTTTTGTTAAGCTGAGCATCAGCGTGCCATTGACCGACTTGGACTTGATCACAGATAACACGTTATAGGTTCCGGTAGTCTGCGATCTTTCCGTCGCATGCGACCTCAACATGTGCACGCGAGTAGACCAGAACTGCATAGAGAATTGCAAGACCCCGACCGACTCAGGTTTCTCCAAGAGAGCACGATCGAAGCGTTGACGAAGCGCTGGGCTCGAGTTGAGCAGTGACATTTGAAGAGCTGTATCAGCGAGTAACTTTGCATCCTCGTAGGTCTCCTCATCCTTGTCCTTGCCAGCCGCTGTCACGGTCTGGGCCATTGCTATGGCGGCCGATGCGCCATTGTCGCCTCCGGCCCCGCCGACAGCAGTAGGCGCTGGGGGAGCGTCACTTTGCTGTTTGGAAGCCTCGATCCATTTACGCAGCAGGCTGGTTATGTTCTGCTGATCATTGCGAGCGGCTGTGGAGGTGAAGGTGAAAGTATGGTTTCCAGCTTGCGGTGATGGCTCCTTTACGACGATCTTAATGGAGGCTTTTGCAGAAGTTGCGGGTGTCTGCTGCAGATCTAAGACCCAGCTTAGCAAATTGTCAAATTCCTTTGTCGCGGTGTAGACATACTTCCAATGTCTGCGATGGCTATGGACAGCGGAGGAAGCGCACCGCTGGCAGACTTCCAAGCCACTGTCCTGCCATCCGCAGACACAGAGACGGTACCGTCCTGCTTCTTGTACTGAGCCGCGGCGTCGGCCATTCTAGTGCGAGGTTGGATGGCGGCTGTGGTGTTGAGCCTTTGAGTCTGACGCGCACAGAGCGATAGAAGCATGCTAGTCTGTTTCAGGCTTCCCCAGACTCGCGCGCTGCACGTGACCGCGCATCAGCCGCATCTACACCTGGCATTTGTATTCGAGTCTGTCACCAATGTCACTACGGCTTGGCTGACCTAATCAAGCGCTACTGACATGAGACACAGCCCGGGCAGGGCCAAGGAGCCGAGCCACCCACAACCATGGGCTCCCGTTCGTTTGACAGGTGCTGATGCATGTGTGTGTACATAAATGGGTGAATGGGCTGCGTATCAGCCAAGGCAGTCAACACACTTGTGGCGTAACGGATATATATCCGTGTCAGTGCGGAAGGCTGGGCCGCCTGTGCAAACACTGTCCGCTGCAGAACACAGCTGCGCCGCCTTTACATAAGACATGCGCTGCGATTGGCTAGCGCACTTCCGAATATCCTCATGAGCATGTGGTGCGTCATAGGCATTCAGTGCCGCTGCTGGTTGTGTTCGTAGGGTCGTGAACAGCCAAACAAAGAGCAGGGTTGACACAGCGGAGGTGAAGCGACAGGACATGACATAGGTAACAGTGGCATCACCGCAGGCATCACCGCAGTGAGGAATGGTGGAATTGAGTCAGCTTCAAACACTTGGTTGAATCAACGTGTTTTGAGGCATTTGGTGAGCCCGGTCGGAACAAGGCTCGATGCACCGCGCGCTAGGCCAGGACACGGGGCCCTGCGCATGTGCTCATGCCTGTCTTCCTCATAGTCTAGTTGACGGCACTTTGCTACCGCAGAAGTATCCTTCTGTCCATCATCGTCGGCTTGGATGACACGCATCCCCTCGTCCGCTTTGTTATTTTAATCCACCATGCTGCGCAACACTCTGCGCCAATGCTCCCGCCAGCTGCTGAGCACGCCGGCAAAAACATCCTTCTCTAGCCTCGCACAGCCATCAAGGACTGCTATTTCGACATGTCGCCGGCCTCTTGCGCTTGCACAGCGCCGCCAATATGCAGTTTCCTCTGAAGATACTAACAAGGGCGTTGTGAGTAGAGCCCCAGGCCCGAATTCAAATTCTGCGAGCATGACTGACCATGACGGCATAGGACCCAAACGACTCGTTCCTCCAAGGCAACACGGCCAACTACATCGATGCCATGTACATGCAGTGGAAACAGGACCCCTCAAGCGTTCACTACTCATGGCAGGTCTACTTCCACAACATGGAGTCCGGCGACATGCCCGTGTCGCAAGCCTTCCAGCCGCCACCGAACATCATGAGCTCGCCCCAGGGCGGTGCCGCCCACAAGCCAGGAATGGGCATGGCCGCCGCTGAGGGCACCGATGTCATGAATCATCTCAAGGTACAATTGCTCGTGCGCGCATATCAAGCCCGTGGTCACCACAAGGCAAAGATCGACCCGCTGGGCATTCGCTCAGAGGCCGAGCAGTTCGGATACAGCAAGCCGCGTGAGCTCGAACTGTCGCACTACAACTTCACTGACAAGGATCTTGAGCAAGACATCGAGCTGGGTCCGGGTATTTTGCCACGCTTCAGGACCGAGAGCCGCAAGAAGATGAAACTGAAGGAGATCATTGAAGCCTGCGAACGTCTGTACTGCGGTTCCTATGGTATCGAATACATTCACATCCCGGACAGGGAGCAGTGTGACTGGCTCCGTGAGCGCATCGAGGTCCCCACCCCATTCAAGTATTCAGTCGACGAGAAGCGCCGCATCCTGGACCGTCTCATCTGGGGCACCAACTTCGAGGCTTTCTTGGCTACCAAATACCCCAACGACAAGCGTTTTGGCCTGGAAGGCGGCGAGAGTTTGATCCCGGGAATGAAGGCTCTGATTGACCGAAGTGTAGACTTCGGCGTTAAGGACATTGTCATTGGCATGCCGCATCGAGGACGTCTCAATGTACTCTCCAACGTCGTCAGGAAGCCCAACGAGTCTATTTTTAGTGAATTTGCCGGCACTACCGAAGCCAACGAAGAGGGCTCTGGCGACGTCAAGTACCACTTGGGCATGAACTTCGAGCGCCCCACGCCATCCGGAAAGCGTGTTCAGCTCTCACTGGTCGCTAACCCCTCCCATCTGGAGGCCGAGGATCCCGTTGTTTTGGGAAAGACTCGCGCCATTTTGCACTACAACAACGATGAGAAGGATGCCACCAGTGCCATGGGTGTCCTACTGCACGGTGATGCCGCTTTCGCTGCACAGGGTGTTGTATACGAAACCATGGGTTTCCACCAGCTGCCCAGTTACCATACTGGCGGAACCATTCACATCATTGTCAACAACCAGATTGGTTTCACTACTGATCCCAGATTCTCTCGTTCCACTCCATACTGCTCGGATATCGCAAAGGCCATTGATGCACCTGTGTTCCACGTCAATGGTGATGATGTAGAGGCTCTCAATTTTGTCTGCCAGCTGGCAGCCGATTTCCGTGCCGAGTTCAAGAAGGATGTTGTGATTGACATGGTCTGCTACAGGAAGCAGGGCCACAACGAGACTGACCAGCCGTTCTTCACGCAACCTTTGATGTACAAGAAGATCTCGCAACAGCCGCAAACACTGGATATCTACACCAAGAAGCTCCTAGAAGAAAAGACGTTCACTAAAGAGGACATCGATGAGCACAAAGCCTGGGTCTGGGGTATGCTAGACGAGAGTTTCAGCCGCAGCAAGGACTATGTACCCAACTCCAAGGAGTGGCTCACTTCGGCCTGGAACGGCTTCAAGTCGCCCAAGGAGCTCGCTACCGAGGTGCTACCTCATCTGCCAACGGCAATCGAGGAGTCACAGTTGAAGCACATTGCAGAGAAGATTGGAAATGCGCCAGACGACTTCAACGTACACAAGAACCTGAAGCGTATTTTGGCCGGTCGCACCAAGACAGTCATGGACGGCAAGAACATTGATATGGCTACGGCAGAAGCATTGGCGTTCGGAAGTCTGTGCATGGAAGGTCATCACGTCCGTGTCTCCGGGCAAGATGTGGAGCGTGGAACTTTCTCCCAGCGCCATGCTGTGCTCCACGACCAGGAGACAGAAAAGACATACACACCTCTTCAGGATCTTAGTAAAGACCAGGCGACTTTCACCATCACCAACTCTTCCTTGAGCGAGTACGGAGTGTAAGTAAACGAAAGAGTCTTGCTACGTATCACTTTAACTAATCATTCGCAGGCTCGGCTTCGAGTATGGATACTCACTGTCTTCTCCCAACGCCCTCGTTATGTGGGAGGCTCAATTCGGAGACTTTGCCAACACGGCTCAGGTCATCATCGATCAGTTCATTGCTTCGGGTGAGGTAAAGTGGCTTCAGCGTTCCGGTCTCGTGATGAGCTTGCCTCACGGTTACGACGGCCAAGGACCCGAACATTCGTCAGGACGTATGGAACGTTATCTACAACTGTGCAATGAGGACCCGCGTATCTTCCCCTCACCTGACAAGCTTGATCGGCAACACCAGGACTGCAATATGCAGATCGCTTACACGACGAAGCCATCAAACCTCTTCCACCTACTCCGTCGTCAGATGAACCGTCAATTCCGCAAGCCGCTCGTCCTCTTCTTCTCCAAGTCACTCCTCCGACACCCGATTGCGCGTTCCAACATTGAAGAATTCACTGGAGACTCACATTTCCAGTGGATCATTGAAGATCCGGCGCACGCGACTGGTGAGATTGAGTCGCATGAGGGAATCAACCGAGTCATCATTTGCACAGGTCAAGTGTATGCAGCGCTAGTTAAGGAGCGTGAAGCGCGTGGTGAGAAGGACGTTGCCATTACTCGCATCGAACAACTGAACCCCTTCCCATGGCAGCAACTCAAAGACAACCTCGACTCGTACCCCAACGCACAGAACATCATTTGGTGCCAGGAAGAGCCGCTCAATGCCGGTGCATGGAGCTTTACACAGCCCAGGATCGAGACACTTCTCAACCAAACGGAGCACCACAACAGGAGGCACGTCATGTACGCGGGACGCAATCCCAGTGCGTCCGTGGCCACTGGACTCAAGGTCTCGCACAAGAATGAGGAGAAGGCTCTGCTGGAGATGGCTTTCACGGTCAAGCAGGACAAGTTGAAGAGCGAGTAGGATTTCTCTTAGACTTCTGCAGGCCAGACTTATTGTTGATTGCATTACATTATTCCCATTCCTGTGACGGCTTAAGTCGAGCTTGGGTTTAGATGGCTTGGTCTAAAGGATTGTCCAGCTGTACATCTTCTTCCATTACTGCGGAACTTTGCTTGCTGTAGTATAATATAAAAGCTGCGTGTTCATTTGTTATGACGTGGTCTCTGTTTGCCATGCTCGTCGTGTGTTGGGTAAGTAATGAAGATGTGCGTCTGCTCAGTGCTTGTATGGTCAAATGCACATGTTGTACATGCCGAGCTCATTGAGGCGCCAGGGACGATACACATGTGCGCAGCGGCGTGTGGTGGAATTATTCCGACAGACTGTTTCATACTACAGGTGGAAGTTGAATGGAGAGCAAAAGACTGAGGCTGACCTGGACCGGGTAACGGTGGCGGTGGTGGTGGCTCTACGAATTACTACCAACTACTGTGCATACTATGTCCGCGGGCCGGAACATGTCGGGCAGACGTCAGTCGCACGGAGCCCCGCCAACCCCTCGTACCCCTCCACTTTTCCGCCTCCGCACCGCATCATTGCCTTTAGCACACGCGCTCCCGCAACAAAGCGCGTCAAATGCCGCCCACCACGGCAGCCACTTTGTCTCGCCCTCGGCCAGACCACGTTGAGTGTAAATCTCGGCAAATCTTTTAGGAGAAATTCGGTCTTGATCCGGAGCGACTGTGGCTGGTGCCGGCGATTGAGGTATCGTGAGCTGCTCGTCACACCCGATCTCTTGCCGAGGGCTATAGCTCGAGCGCACCTGCCAAACAAATGACACGAAAGTGTGGTCCGCCTGCCCGACTCTACCCACCCTGACTTCATAATAACACCCCGGCTCCGCTTTTGCTTCACTTGAGCTTGATAGCTTTTCACCGTCTTCGACAAACTGCCCCATTCCCCATTCTCCATTCCCTATTCTCCATTCCCCATACTCCCTCTTGTCTTTACTCCCTCTTCACTCCCTCATTGAGACTGTTGTTCAACTATAGCTCTGTGAACACTGACCATTTATACTGTATATCCGACACATCAAACGTGTAGAAAACATGGCAAGCAACGGCAACGGCGAGGGAGGAGCAGTTTCGCAGGAGAAGATCAACACGGATATCATCACTCTCACACGCTTCCTCACTGAAGAGCAGGCCAAGGTCAAGGAGGCGACAGGAGACTTTACGTATGTTCACATGCCAGGCTAGGACTTGGAGCCGAGGAGCTAACTCTGCCTGTTACAGACTGCTATGCCACGCACTACAATTCGCCTTTAAGAGCATTGCCTACTATATCCGAAGAGCAACATTGATCAATGTGCGCAACGTTTCCGTATTCTTGACAGGCAGCGACTGACGTGACTAGCTCACTGGCCTCCAAGGCACATCCAACACCACTGGCGACGACCAAAAGAAGCTCGATGTGATCGGCGACGAACTCTTCATCAGCGCCATGCGCTCCTCAGGTCGCGTGCGCCTGCTCATCTCTGAAGAGCAAGAAGAGGCCATTGTCTTCCACGAGCATCCCAACGCACGCTATGCCGTGGCTTGCGACCCCATCGACGGTTCCTCCAACCTTGACGCTGGTGTATCCGTCGGCACAATTTTCGCAGTATACAAGCTCCCTGAGGGCTCAAAAGGCACAAAGGAAGAGCTTCTTCTTCCTGGAACCGAGATGGTAGCCTCAGGCTTCACCATGTACGGCGCATCTGCTCAACTAGTCATAACCATGAAGGGCGGCAATGTCAACGGCTTCACTCTAGATAATGCCTTTGGAGAGTTCATCCTCACTCACCCAGATATGAAGGTGCCCAAGACCAGGTCCATCTACTCTGTCAACGAGGGCAACAGCATGTATTGGGAAGAGCCTGTCAAGGACTGGTGCAATAGCCTCAAGAATCCTACCGAGGGTGGGAAGCCGTACAGCGCACGATACATTGGTTCCATGGTTGCAGATGCATATCGAACACTACTATACGGAGGTATTTTTGCATACCCTGCAGATAAGAAGACGCCAAAGGGAAAGCTACGCATTCTCTACGAGTGTGCACCCATGGCTATGGTTTTTGAAAATGGTATCGTTCCTTTTCTTAATACCTCCAATATTGTTAGAAAATACTAACATACATATGCACAGCTGGCGGCTTGGCAGTAAACAGCAAGATGGAGCGCATGCTCGAAGTCGTTCCCGAGCACATTCACGATCGATCAGGCATTTTCTTGGGCTCAGAAGGCGAAGTCCAAAAGGTCATTGACGCGCACAAGAAATATCAGAAATAGAAGGCTGTTACTGCTAGAGATTAATAAACAAGTGGCTGACAATGCGAGCTCCTCCAATGTGGATTTGCTAAATCACAAATAAGATTTTCCATTTTACCTTTCACATTGTTATCCACAAACGTTCCATGATGCATGCAATACAAGTCTCTGAATCCCGAATTGACAAATGCGATTGATGATTCCAGCCTCCAAACATGTCACAATGAACACGTCATATCACCGGCGCTGAAAAGATCAATCATGATTATCAAATACGTCGATAATATCTTTTCCGCCACCCACATCTCACCCAGCTATCCAGTCTGTACTATATATAGCAGACACGAACCTTGCACGTCACATCCACCGTGTCTCTACCATGCATCCGTTAAACCTGTTCAAACCCACCTCGAGACGCCAAAACCTAAAGAAAACTTTCAAAGTCAGTCCACCCATCATGGCACCTGACTTGGGAGGTATCAAATTGTCGCATAGAAAGTCCCACCTCTGGCCCATACCCATGTCATGTCGTCGAAGATGAGGGGCCGTCTATCATACATACTAAAGCAAATTCAAAAAAGCATAAGGCAGGGAAAAAACCAAACTCTGGAGATCGAGATTGAGTATTCGTGCACGTCCGACGTTCCAGTAAAGGAGTCGGTCGCTAAGGAAAAAGGTATTCTACCAGACTCGCCGTGAGGTGATGCAAGCTGGTAACTGAGGAACCGACATCGAATCGTAAAACTTTTGAATGCAATTGGTCATGAAAGCCGTCCCATGTCGTAAGAGAGCAAACCGTTGCCCGTGCGCCATTCGCCGCCGAAAGAAATCATAAAGCCATCACAACTTGCTGCCGTTCGATAGAATCGCGGACCGAGCCCTACTCAGCGGCAACTAGAAAGAAGTTTAAGCCTTATCATCTTTGGACTCTTCCTTGGGGACATCCTTCTCAGGCTCACCCTCTTTGTTCTTGACATATTCGTCATAGACGCTCATGGCCTCATCGACCTTGGCGCGGAGAGCAGCCTCGTCGGAAGTGCTAACTATGTTAGTATCAACTAGTTGAAAAAAGGGTAAGTAATACGTACAGGTTGATCAGCTCGCTGTTGTCCATCTCGAGCAGCATACCAGTGATTTTTCCGGCAAGCTCGGGCTGCATCTCAGCGATCTTTGGATAAAGAGCCTCACCAAGCATCTGCTTCTGTTGGCCGGGAGCAGCACCTTGCAAGGCGCTCATGTCAACACCGGCACCTGCGGGACCACCACGACCACCCTGGGGGTAGTTGGGCATGGGGGACTGACCGGGTCGGCCTTGGGGCATACCGCCACGTCCAGCACCCTGAGGAGGGAAGCCCTGACCGCCGCGCATACCGGGAACACCAGCCATAGGCACTTGAGGCATACCAGGCATAGGGGCCATGGGAACACCACCGCGTCCACCACGTCCGCCCATAGCCTGCTGTGCAGCCTGTGCAAGCTGCATGTACTGCTGGTTCATGTACGCAGGAGGGAAAGCACCAGGTGCCATGCCAGGAGGCATGTACATGGGGGGCATTTGCTGACCGTTAGGCCCACCGCGACCGCCCTGCTGACCAGGCATGCCACCAGGGAAGCCAGCGCCGCGACCACCTTGTTGACCAGGCATACCAGCGGAGAACGGCATTTGACCCCGGCCACCGGCAGGGAACATCATGGGCTGCTGGCCAGGCGCAATGAACATCTGGGGGATACCACCGAACTGTTGCTGCTGTTGTTGCTGCATGCGGAGCTGGTTCCGAGCCTGAATAGTAGCCTCTAGTTGATTCTTGCGGACATCCTTGCGCTGGGCGAGGGCAACGTAGAGAGGCTTGCCTTCGATCATCTTTTGGTTCATCTCGGTAACAGCCTTGGTGGCCTCATCGGGGTTACTGAAGCAGACGAAACCGAAGCCCTTGCTCTTACCAAGGATCTTCTTCTCGCCTTTGATGGTGACCTTATCGGTCTTGCTCTCGTCCTTCTTGTCGTCGGAATCTTCCTTCGACTCGTCCTTGGCTTCCTCGGGCTTCTCAGTCTCCTCGTTGGACTCGTCTTTCTTCTCGTCGGTCGCGTCCTCGGAGCCCGCGGCAGGCATAGCCTCGCGCATAACCTTGGCGGACGTGATTGTGCCGAAAGGAGTGAACATGTCACGCAGCTTCTCATCGTCGACATCGTCGTTCAGATTTTTGATGTAGAGGTTGACACCCTGGTACTTGGACTGCTTCTCGAGCCGCGCAGCCTCGTACTGCTTGCGGAGCTCCTCTTCACGTTCGTGCTTCTTCTGTGCACGACCAACGTAGAGCTTCTGGCCACGGAAGTCGGTGTCGTTGAGAGCATCAACGGCAGCAGAGGCGGCCTCGTGCTTGATGTAGTTGACGAAGCCAAATCCGCGGCTCTTGCCCTGGTCATCGCGGGCAATGGACGCAGAGGTGATGTCACCGTGCTTCTCAAAGAGGTCACGGAAGTCATCGTCAGAGACATCGAGATCGATGTTCTTGACATAGATGTTGGTGAAGTTGGCCTTCATCTCCTCAAACTTGCTCATGCGCTCCTTCTTGGGGATGTGGTGACCAACGAAGACCTTCTTCTCGTTCAACAACATGCCATTAACATGCTTGATAGCGTTGTTCGCAGCCTCGGCGGTCTCGTAGTGGACGAATCCGTATCCCTTTGAGTTGCCAAGCTCATCCTGAGCGACCTTGCAGCTTAAGATGTTACCAAAAGCAGCAAAGGTGTCGTGGAGAGCCTTGTTGTCAATAGCGTGGTCAAGGTTCTTGATGAAGACGTTGCCCTGACCGGTCTTGCGCAGAGCGGGGTCGCGCTGAGACCACATGATACGGCAAGGCTTGCCTTTGATAACGGTATAGTTGAGCTCTTCGAGGGCCTTCTCGCCGTCCTCAGAGCTGTTGTAGTTAACATAGGCGTAACCGAGCGAGCGACGGGTAACGGCGTCACGGCAGACACGGATAGACGCGACTTGGCCAATGGTAGAGAACAGCTCAAAGAGCATGGCCTCGGTGACAGAGGGGTCGAGTTCGCCAACATAGAGCGACGCGGAGTTCTGGTTATGGGCGGGAGCAGCGGAGGTGGGCGTAGGAACTTCACCCTGGGCAGCGGGGACGTTGGTGTTGATCTGAGTGCCGTTGGCGTCAGCGCCGTCCTGGACGGGCGAGGTAGCGTTGGCGACGTCAGACATGATGTATTTCTATGGAGGGTTCTATGTCAGTCGAAATTTCCCGAATATTGCGGGCAGAATCAGGGTCGACAAGTGCAGGTGGGCGGGCGCTCGCTTCGCAAAAAAAAAAGTTTCATCACTTACCTTGATCTTCAAACTGTTACGATGGAGCAGGCAGGTGCGGGGTAGCAGATTCGTAATACCACTTCAAGGGTACTGGCGAGGCGGATGCACTGAAACGTTCTTCTGGCGAGAAAAGCGGCTTCAAGTAAGAAGTCTGTCGGGGGCTAGCGACAGTAGAAGACGAAGAGTTGGCGAGGTCGTCGTTGGACGGGCTTTTCTTGTAGTTTTCTGTGTTTTTTTTGTTTCTTTTTCTGTTATGAACGGTCCGCTGGGAACCGGGGCTTGAAGACCTGGTGGGTGTAGTTGGCGTGGGTAAGCTTTGGGGGGTGCAAGACACGAGAAGGTCGTCAGTCTTTATGGGCAGGTGTGTGCGGCGTTTTTTAGATGGTCCGTGCGCACCCACGCTAGCCCACAAGAGACAGCGCAGCCAAGGCGGTGAATGAAAGAGCCTTGCTGCAACTGACAACGATACTGGAGGGGCAGAACGAAAGGGCAGTGACATCGGGTCTAGGAAGGAAAGGGCAGTGCCAGATTTCTTGTTTGTGGGAAGGCAAGCACAACCGCAACGGCTACGGGTATGGCAACGGCCGCAATAGACCTGGCGGGGTGTGTCACATGTCAGAGGTTGCAAATTATACCAACACAGTCTAATACAACTAGGCATACGTATGTTACCATTATGACACATCGTGCGTATGGCTTTAGGCCCAAGGGTATGCATAGTAAAAGTGCGCATTCCAAAATAGGAACAAAGACACTGAAGTTTGATGGAGTGAGGGGTATGAAATCCTTCACCACAGCCGTTTAGCTAGAGACGCATCTCGTGAAACGATACACGGCATACGTGCACAATGCCGGCAGATGAGCAATCTTGACGCCTACAGGGCGTATCCCTGTGATATTCAAACTACCAAACAACACGACAGAAACCAACAGTCGTCCCAACAGCGTTCGTAAAAGGGTATCGGTGCGGTGCGTGAACGCTCAAAGCTGCCAAACAAATCGTGTTCTAAATACTCCTTTACAGTACTACTCGCGTAAAGTATCGTCCCAACCACCTTGTTCCGTCAAGTGATTCTCTACTCGTGATTTGCAGTCTTCCAGACCTTGGCCAAGCGCTTCGTTCCACTGGCTCTCCACCAGACCGACCTTCTCCTTTAGGTCGTCCGTCAGTCGCCGTTCCTCGTCTACCCTGATGGCTTTCATCTCTTGATTTACACCTGCCAGGTCCTCGCCCTCCATCAGTCGCTGTGTCTCAAGAAGTCGCGAGCCCGCCGTCATGACTCCCGTCTTGACCTCGTGCAGTAAACACAGCAGATTGATCTGAGATTCGATGAACTGATGTGCAGAGCGACCAGCATGCGCCAGAAGCGTGTAGAGATATTGCAACGGGTAGTCGTGGTATGCTGGTGTTTCCTCATACTCTTGTGGTGGGACCAGAACCTCGAACTCCTGCAGATTCTGGGGAACCTGTTGCACGATTGCCAGCAGTCCAGGTGCAATATCCCAAAATGCAGACAACTGAGCCTCGACACCACGAGTGACATTCTGCTCAATGACGTTCATGAGGTCTTCATACCGCTTGAGTGTTTCTTTTTCAAAGGCAACCTTACGGTCCTGTCCATCACGCTGGAAGAACGTTGTGGCTTCCTTGACCTTCTGGTCGTTATTGGTTTGCACATAGGGTAGAACGATGATATCCCTGTAGAGATCGTTGCGCTCATCCTCCAGGTCAAACATTTCCTTATGCAGTTGCTCCCGTGCCTCAAACAGCCACTTGTGCAAGGTGAGCATTTCCAGAAGTTCTGGTTTCTCATCACCCTCCTCCTGCGTTTGGTTCGGATTCGGTTCTCGTGCTTCACTAGACAAACGTCCTTTGAGGTGCTCCATCGATGCCGTGACCTTTGTGATACGCTCACAGAACATGGCGTGTAGTGGATTGGCCACTTCGGCCTGGAAGCTGTCGAATATCCATTGGACAACGTCCTGGGCTCTCTGATGCTCACGACTGTCGAAATCAGCCTCCGCCTTCGCAGCTTCTGCAAATGACATGACACCATTTCGAACATTGTCTTGAATGTTGTACCGAAGTTGTGCTCTTCTGTCGGACAAGGAAGCGTTTTCTTGATCTTTCCGTAATTCAATCTTCGTCTTGAACTTTGCCTTCGTATTCTTGACTTCATCCAGTTCTGAAAGAGTGCGTAAATTGCTCCGTATTGTTGTCAGATCAGGATGGCTGTTATTGACTGCAGGGTGATGACGAGGGTAAGATGGTGGAAGCGTCACCAGTCTCGAAACATCCAACTTGTGTGAATCAGGTGTTGCCGTAGCTGATCTCGAATAGTAGCCATAGGAATTCTGTTGTGGTAGCTGTAAACTCTCTTCATATAAGCCAACCTTCTCAGGAGGGTAATCGTTGGGTCCGTACGTCGGTCGACTACTGGACTCGCCTCGTTGTGTTGGAGTGCTCTGGTCCACACCCGCCCACTGTAGATTCTCGCGCGCCTCCTTGGGCAAGCTCATGTATTTGGACTCTCTCTTACTGCGCTCTAGTCTTCTACCACCACCTACACCTGAGGAACCCCCGTCACTCTCCCACCAACGGCTTGCTGATCGGCCTCTGGAGTCTTGCTCGTCAGGAACAGTACTCATCGCCATACTTGGAATAGGAGAGAGTGATGGGTGGTAACCGGTAGTCCAGGAGATATCTCGAGCTTTCTGACTGGACACACTGGACGGCGACGCTGGCTCGGTATGTGGTGTGAAGTTACCAATAGAAGATGCGGGACTAGCAGCAGTCGTCGGCATCGAGTTGGAGAAGCGCGTATCGGGAGATTCGCCTGTGACAGAGCCTTGTGATCTTCTGTTATTATGTTCCGCAGGGGTGACCTGGGTGTTTGGTGTAGCCGATCTACGACCCGAACTACCGTATGAGCGCCACATATCCCTTGTGAGATCCATGATATCTCCAGCCATTGCATCAAAGGCACCAGAATAACGGTCACGGCGAAGTCGTGACTCGGTTACGATGAACTCTGCGAACAACTCCAGTCTATCTTGATCTGTTTCAGCAGCCATCTCTTTCTCAATGAAACTTCGATGTCTCTCCATGGCGGTACGAGCAAAAGTATGAGTATCTGACTGTCTCGGTGTAGTTATAGTGGAACCTTGTGCTGCGACATTTGAAGCGTTTGGTGTGCGGATGGTAGTATCGTTTACAGCTCCTGATTGACGAGTCAGGTCTGTACCCCTCTCATCGACATAGAGACGAAGTGGTGGAGTGGGTAACGCTTTAGAAGGGAGCGTAACTGGAGCTTTTTGGGCTGAACGACTGGGATATTCCATACCTGGCGAGAAAGGTGGTGTTGGGACAGCCATAAATGCACCCCTTGAAGGTGTATTCACGCGAGGCGTTGAGTTGGAAGATCCGGGTTCTTCAAAAAGATGTCCACTCGGTGGTGATCGAACAGTTCCACTGCTTCTAGGGGTGCCTCTTGTAACAGCACCACGACGTGTCAACCCACCTTCTGGTGTTCCGAGATCGAGATTGGCAGGTTTGGCTGCTTCTGTATCTAGATCTTGCGCCCACGAATTGTTGCTTGGCTCTGAACGTTGCTCTCGAGCAGCCCGGCTCTCACTTCTTCGCTCCCGGATACCCCGGGTACTTGTGTCGCGTCTGTGAGGTGTACGCTGAAGGTTACTATTGGATGCAGATAGGGATGTGACAGTAGTCTGCCCCGACGAAATCGAATTGCTTCCATTTTCCGACACTGGTGCAGGCTGCTCCGATGGACGAACAGCACGGGGGCTAGTGTCAATGTGTAGGCCATGAGCTGCCGGGGATTTTGGCCGTACACTGGCAGGCTCGTCTTGCCAACCCATGGGCGTCGGAGGAATTGGCGTCAGCGTTGTTTGGCCCGGTCTTCTCGTGGGGGGTGCAGAAGGGAGAGTAGGTACTCGGTTCGGTGTCGGCTCTGTCCCAGGTCCCATACTCTGCGATCTTGAGCTACTAGGTGGAGGACCCGGGGGAGGTGGAGGTAACGGCACATTGCGACCCCAACCCCCTGATGAGATGATAGGCGACTCGTCGATGGGTGTCCGAGTCTCGTAGCCTGGTACACCAGCAGACGCTGCTCTTCTAGAGGTAGGAGGTCTTATGGGCGACTGTGTGTCGGGACTATAACGCCGCTCAACATAGGCGTTTGCCATGTAGCTATAGTTGTATCAGCTTTGAAGTACTTGATAGGCTCGGATCTAAGACATACGTGGAAGTGGCCCGCTGTACGACCAGCCCAGGGGAAGGTGGGACTCTCTGGATCGCATCTGAAGTGCTGATATGGAGCGAGTCGATATTGCTTGGGCCAGGGCTGTGGTCATTGTTCCGGTTTCTGAACGACGACAGACTGAATTTCGAAGCCAGCTTATCACGCGAGACTGACCGACCTGCTCCGTTTCTGGGCGGTGGAGGCGGAAACTGTGGATTCGATGTTATGCTCGTTGCGCTCGACGGTATGACTATAGAGTTCGGACGGCTATGGTACCCCGAGATTGGTCGCGCGGATGGTGGGTTGCTGCTCGGCGGCGGAGGGGGAGGGTGGGGAAACGCGCCAGCAGACAGCTGAGGGGATGAGGTGGTGCTGGTACTGAGAGACTGCGACAAGTTTGGGTTTTGGCCAGGCGAGTAAGGGGGTGGAGGGGAGGGCATCGACGCTGGCACAGTTAGCATCACATATTTTTATACGTCCAATATATGGTGAAGTCATCTGCGAGGCTGACAGGTGCACTATGCAATGGCGGGTTTACACACACTCTATGCTCTACAAAGAAAGAGGACATATTGGATCTACTGCAGTGGGTGTGGACTTGAGAAGCAAAGGAAGAACGATATATACCTTCCATGCCTGTCACATCCTGAAGCCTCGTCGGCACTGACGTCTGGCTATGTTGCAGATGCTGCCCACTGGCATTCCCGCCCCGCATCCATTGCTGCGGATTGTATGGCACGGCCGGACCCGAGCCCCTCATGGCCATGGGAGAAGCAGCGACGGCTGGAGAAGGCGCATATGTCGAAGGGGTGAGGGATGGCGAAAAGGGCAGGCTCAAAGATGAGGCAGTCGCGGGTGTGTGTTGCGAGCCATGCAAATACGCGTGCCCGGACGGTGGGGGCGGCGCGAGAGTCGTGTTCAAGAGGGGGGGTTGGATAGCGAAGCGCCTAGGGGAGATGTGCGGTGCCTGTAGGTGGGCAGGGTGCGGTGAATGAGGAGGTGGTGGAGGCAATCTGGGAGACGGCGGCGCAGGAGTGTAGGCACGCTCTGAAGCCATGGCTACTAGTATTAACCCTCTTGGTCTGTCTACCTACGTGCTAGACTATGCTACAGGTATAGTTAGAGCAGGTGTGATATGCCGCGCCGAAGCCCTCAGCGGCTCCAGCCAGTTGAAGGGCGAATCCTGCGACGGATAGAATATGGGGCGGCGCTGGGGTTGTCACCTTGCACAGAAACGCAGAGGCCGCGGCAGGCAAGGATGCGTAGTCATGTTGTGTGTCGGTGTATCGTGAAGACGGACGGAAACAGTCATGGACTGACATCCAGCTGGCCAATTCGACGCCTGGCAAACGGGGTCGATCATGTTGGCCACGACGGGTTTGAGAGCAGGCATGGGGGAGCGATGCGCCTAGGCCCGAAGCAGTATCGCCCATGTCGGTTTGGCCTTGTAGCGAGCTTGGGCCGTCTTGGCCTGTTGCTTGTCCAGCGAATGGGCGCCGCCTCATGCACAAGGCGACATGGGCGCGCTGCAGCATCCCTACCCGGCGAACAGAGGCCGGCGGCTATGTACACCTAAAGAACATGGGCCCAACGCCTCAGACCGCTACGGTACTACTGTACGATGCATACAGTACAGCAGAGCCACAGAGCCCTCTCTAGCTGCAATATCAATCACAGCGCTGGCTCCAGACCGCCGACATGTCTCTCTGCCCACCAACCCACCAAACTTCAATTCGGCTTGCCATCGCCCTCGTAGGACTGGCGTGCAAAGAGCCGGCAACATGTACTACATATGTAAAATCCCCACGCAATGCGATATAAATAGCGACAACAACCTGCAGCGGCCCACGCGCTCGTCCAAACTCCAGAACTACTAGTACTGCTGTACAGTACATACGCGACCCCTCCCCATACGGATCTCTTCGTTGCCGAAGCGGGCCTTCTTCGCCCTCGCTGACGCAAAACACCACAGTTCCATTTATATCCGGGAATACGAAGACAATGAGAAGGAGATGCGCAGCGATGCCACCGATGATTGTTGTACATACCTGCTGATGCACACTTTTTTGCGGCTTGGTGGTCGTGGTCACGTCTCTGTCACGCCTCTTTCACGCCTCTGTCACGTCTTCATCACAGGTGGGTGCGAGAGACCATCCAAGCATCCAAGGAAGCGATTACTTGCATGCCGCTGACAGGTGAACGCTGCTCGGCAATCGTGCGGGTCCGTGCCCAGGTATTGCCCGCCGCTGTGCATGTATTCATGGATAGTACTACTTAGCACCACCAAGTACGGCAGGGCGTTGTCCGCAGTTCGCACCGGGTTTGTAGAGAAGTGCTGAGTGCTTTGCAACCCCAGTGCTGGCCACAGGCCGACTCACTGCTGCAAACCATTGTGACTAGCGCCTTGGCATGGTGAGTATCTCGTAATCGCTGCTCCTCTTGTAGCACCACCACACCACATGCCACCCACTCATATCTTCTCCAAGGCGCTGCCTTCGGATGCCGGCGCCATAGCTGCTATCTTGGCACTGTCGTGGACTTCCCCTTTTTCTCAGCTCCAGTTTGGGTGCATGGAACCACACGCACTAGCTGCTGCAATGTCACCCCACATTGCCCAACAGATAGCAGGTGCAAGTATGCTATTTTATGTGGCACGCAGGCATGACACTCAAGAAGTTGTGTCCGTTGCGCAATGGACTGGACCTTTTGGTGCGCCCGACGCAACTATCGAGGAATCAGTGGAACAAAAGGAAGAGCGGCAAGAGTTTGAAGACGAGGCGTACCGCAACTCATTGCCAGACGGCTGCAATAGACACCTCACCATGGAATTCACTGCTGGACTCCGCAGCTTGCGAGAGCGGGTACTTTGCGGGCAGAAACATTTTTTGCTCGAGAATCTTGCGACACACCCAGACCATCGAGGTCAGGGTCTGGCTGGCCAACTGATGGAGCAGGTCCTTACCCAAGCCGATAAGCAGAGCGTCTTGGTATACCTGGATACTGCTAGTGACAACAGTGCTACACGCTTGTACAAACGGCTTGGGTTCAAAGAACAAGCCCGTCACACTATCAGGAACTTAAGTCGGTTCGTTGCAGAGGCAGAGTTGGAGAGAAGCAGGGTTGGCAGTGATCACACTCATGTTGCCTTCGTGAGATATCCAATGAACAAGGTCTGAGCTTCCTGTCATACGGAAAAATCTTGCTGAACAATTGCTGTTCGAGCTTTCATCGTGAGCAAAGTAATAACTTCTATTTGATAGCTGATTATACAACTTAATCGATAGATTGGCGACACGCATTGTCCCCAAATCACCATATCCTCTTAGCGACCATAGCATAGCGACTAACATGTCCAAAGCTAGTCCCCTTCTCCCTTTCCTGTTCCTCTTTCTTCCTTGCCTTCTCATCCCGCTCTCTCAGCCTTTTCAATGTTTCAGGATCATCATCATATATCACCTTCCTCTTCTCCTCGTCCACATCTACGACCCCCCAGCCCCCAATCCTTTTTCCTCCAGTCTCTACATTCAGCTTTTCGCGCTCCTGCATGCCATGGTATCGTTTGCGACTGACGGACAGAAGAAGCATGCCGAGGATAAGCTTGAACGCGAGAAACATGAGGTAGCCAATGAGGAACACAATAAGCATTGTCGAGCCGGCAATGAGGTCATCGAGGGTATAGGAGAACGGGTTGTACCAGGCTTGGGAAGGGATACCGGCGCCAAAAGAGGACCTGCCTAGTGCACGGCGAAAGACGTGATCAATGTGTGCCAAGGCGGCGGTTGTGGCTGGAGATGACGTGGGTTCCGAGGTCAAAGACGTGGATGTTGCGTGTAGTGGAGGTGGCATATGCATAGCGATGAACATGTGATAGGTCTGGATTGCAGCACGGATGAAGAGACAGGACAATGGTATGACCGGCAGGCCCAGGCGTCGCGTCAAGTCCGCATCAGCAAAAGCCTGTGGCGTTTTAGTACAACCATGGCCAGGGGGGTCCGATAGCTTACATTCGAATAGTAGTCCTTCGCGAGTACGTCAAAGAACTTACTGTATACTTCTGGCTTGTACTGGTTGAACTTGGTAATGTACGCGTGCTTTAACCAGTCTACAAACATTTCGCTGCCCAACACCAACAGAAACGGGTTAAGGACCTGAGCAATATACTTTGGAAAGATGGTAAAGCTCATAGGGATAATGTTTGAGGCCTTGAACGCAGTCCCAGAGGAGGCGTTCGCAGAGCCAGTGAACATGGCTGTCCAAGATGTATCGCTGCTCTGGATGCTTAAGCCGCCAACTTCAACGACGTTGCGCATAGCAATGATCAGGAGCATGAGCCAGAGCTGGAAGCGCTCCACAACGTCTGCGCAAGTAATCTGGAAGAGGTTCTCTTTTTCGAATTTCTTGAACACTGTGCCTTTAATTTCAACAAACTGATTGGACATGAGTAGCGTGAGTAGCGCATTCGAGTAAGAGTTGACTGCCACGTTGAGCGTAATCACCTGATAGAAGAGTGCAGTAGCATGGGCTACCGTGTACATGAGAGCTAGCACAAACATGCCGAGCGGCCGAAGCACCTTGCTCCTGCCATCAGGATTGCGATCCAGCGTCTCCCGAGAGAAGAGGCATTCAAGAACATCCTGACCGACAGCTGAGAGCAGGCGATCGCAGACCTCCAGGACGTTGTAGATGACATAGAGTTTAATTGCTGATTGACCCCGAATACCGTGATACATGCGGCTTGCATCAAACCGCATCAGGACAAAACAGCTTGCGATAACCAGCAGACCTTTGAGTATGTCTGCCTTGTGACTTGGCAACAGAGTAGATGGCGTTGACTTGGTACGGCGATGACGAAATCGGGAATTTCGGGGCCGCCGTGCTTTCAGCTCTTTCAAGTCTGGGAATTTCAAAGTCGTTGGCTTTTGGGGATTTGGCCTGGTTGTCGTGTTGGCGGACGGCACAGTTGATGTTGATGGCTTTCGCGACATAGATGGAGGCTCTTCTTCGGCTGGCGTAGGCAGAGGGGTGGGGCCGTCTGTATGCTTTCTCCGTTGCCAAAGGCGAGGTAACCCGTTATAAACAAAAGCCCACAGATCACGGAATTCTTTTACAATCACTGAGCCCCACCACTTGACTAAGATGGCAATGGCGAGCAAAAAGCGCAGGGGCAGAATCGTCAAGACATGCATCCAAGCATCGAGACAAGCGAGCGCACCAAAGCCCAATATGCCTTCGATCATGAGTGGTATCCTCAGAAAGTTGAGCAAACGCTCGTACTTGATCTCGGAGGACTCATAGGGGAAATCGGTAGTCGCGGGCCGGTAGATGTACAGGGGGGAAGGACGATTCGCGGAAAGCTCGAGAGAAAGGAAGGTAGGCATTGACATTGGAGGCAACGGGAGAGCAATGGCTGTGGGCGAAACGGCATGCCGCACCTCGCGTGTCTCCTTGTGCCTGTCATGAGCCTTCGAAGTCCCATCCTTATGGTCTAAACCGAGAGGGGCAGGAAGATGCCTCCCTTGCCTTCTGTCTTCCGTTTCCCGTACCTGGCTGTGGTTCCGTGATCGTGATCTTGACGTCGTTCTCCGTACGAGCGAGGGTGTGGTGATTGATCGCGAAGCCAGAGTTGGCCGGCTGCTGCGCAACTCGGCTGCAGACGTCTTAATCAGAACAACCTCCTTCTCCCGAGCCGCTTCTCCTCGTCGTGATGCCTTGTCCCTATTTGAATCATGCAGCTCCACCGGTCGCTCCAGAACCACGCCCAGCAGCTTGTTGTTGCTCTGGCTCTCGGTCATCAACGGCGCTATGTCTTCAAGCTCGTCTTCGAGGATTGGTGTCGCCGCTCGGATAGGTATACTCGCAGGTTCGCTCGTAAGTTCCTGGACCTGGCGGGGGCTGAGCTTGAGCATCTTCTCATGCTCCGACACGCTGCTTCTCCTCGGCCCATCTCCAGGCCGCTTGATGGGCCGGATCTTTTCGCTGGTGTCGGACAGTATGGCCTCCTCATGGATACTGGGCCTCCTGCTCGTCGAGGTAGAACTAGCAATGCCATTGGTGCCGTTCGTTACGTTGTGCAGCGGCTCGTCGCCTTTCGCGTCATTGTTGCGGCGAACATTCGGGAATGCCACGTCGTCCGGTTCTGGTGACAGCGTTGGCGTGGGCAACTGTTCACTTGTATGCGATCTGCCGTTTGTCCGTACTTCTGCCCCGTTCATGGCGCCCGGAGCTAGAATCTTTGCGCAAGTGCATTGTGTGTCGTTCTACCTTGTCCAAAGTGGTAGTGACATGTAGAAGCTCGGGCTTAGGTAGCGTCCCCGCCGAGCCGAGCGACCCCAGGATGCCCAGGCTTTCATTGTTGCAACCTTTTTCACGTCAATAGCCATGAAAGCACGCGTGGATACGAGTGAGTCTCACCTGGGGATCTGGTGTGGCTATCCCATCGACACTAGGTGTAGACTAAGACCCCGCAGACACTCGGCTGATCGCCATGAGTCCCGTGTAGGCCAAGTCCAGGTACTGGCAATTCTACAGCATCGTCAGGTGACCATGGTTTCTGCAATGCAATACGCATATTTACGTATTCCATCATCTAAGCTTATGCTATCTCCGATTCCTAGATTCACGTGGCAATTATTGTCAAATTGGCATGGAATAAGCAAAAGGAGATATATGTGTGAAGCGTTATTGCCCAAAGCGCCAGTGAAGGCAAGTCCCGTGGAAGCAACCGCCCCATAGCAAGACTGGGAATTGCAGCCGGTCCGGACAAAAGGGCTCATGTTGGCTACGACGAGCCACAAACGTGAGGTTGCACATAACTCTATTATATCATATACCAAACCGAGGAACAGGATAGTTTCGATTGCGGTCGTGAGTGAAGTTGTACGTGAGCTGAACGAAGAGATCGGACATTGGGAACTCATCGACATATCGTTCTGGGCCTTACAAACAGCCCGCTTCTTGCTTTTTCCCCATTTCTCCGCTTTGGACTTGCCATAGCCCACCAAAAGCAACGATTGTGCTTTCGCGATAAGAAACTGGGATCATGAGTATTTTAACGCATCCATAGCCCTACCTACAGTCAATATAGACCCTGGTGCGTAAAGCTCATGGGGTATACCCCGAATGCAGATTGGCACTGGTATATGTTCCCAATCAGTCGCTGAGATAAAACAGACCAGAAATTTGCCATGGCCGAGTTGGCTTGGCTAACTGTGCTCTTTCCCAGTTGATCTGTCAGAGCAGACGACTTTCGAGTCGCACCGCATATGTCGGCACGGATTCCACCATGCGCACAGTTTGATTGAGGCGTGGGTGGATGAGGCCAGATTGTTGGCGCTTCCCTAAGACCAGTAGAGAGAATCTAATGCAGCCGCTTTGTGCTTTCTTCCTTTGTTTATTCTTGGACATGAAGCAAAATCTAGTCAGCTCTATACTTGCCCAATGTGTATGCCCGTACAGTACAACCATGACCGGGACCATGTGACACGGGTCTCTCCACGTGGACTATCTGATCCGCAACTGCTGTACTCGCTGAAACCCTGACCATGTGGGTGCTAGCCCAGCTTCCAGAATCTAACGACACACCGCTACCGATTTTTCACACTGTCGTGCAGCGATCAGCGTGAAACATTCCCATGGTGGGCAATGCAGGCTTTCGTAGCACAGACTGGGAACCCGCTCGCCGCCGCCTCGTGTTGCTGGGATATACATGGCTTACATGCACCAAGTTTGGATGGTGCATCTAAGCGATGTTGATGTTACAAGCAAGTCTTCATGCTACCAAATACGGCATCGGCGATTGCTCGATTCGGCCGCCATCACCTTCTCCACAGAACGAATTCTAGCAATGAAGCCATAGTTCATGGGCAAAGATTCCCCGGCACCGCAGTGTTCGGATGAGAGCTGTGGCGCATTCACGCATATGATGAGATGCACATGGATATATGAGCACCCGATACACCCAATTATAGGCAAATTCCAGCTCACCAGTGAGAAGCTGAGCTGATTACCTAGGCAAGACACGTCAAGTTGGGCAGGTGGCCTTGGGATGCACAGATGCGCTGACTGCCGGCCTTGAAGCATAGACATGCGGATAGTATCCATTAAGGGTTTGTTGGTATAAGTCCCGGGGTGAGGCTACAAAGCAAGTTGCATGTAATGCCCCATCCCCAGCCAATGGAGGATAATGGGCTTCTGTTTGAGCGGTCAATACCAGTTTGTTGTAGGTTGAGCAACTGTTATGGCGAGCAAAGGGAGTTTGACAAGGTGTGCTGCACAAGGTGTTATGACTACTCCCACAGATTCATTTAGGCCCAACACACGTCTGTAAGGCTGAAACCCAAGGAACCGGACGGGAGCGATGGTTAGCCGTCCGGCACCGCTGTACTGGAGAGACAATGAGCCGCGTCTCGTGGGTCTGACGCCAACAATAAGGGCCCGGGAGAAAGCATGGTCCTGATAGGTCATGGACTGATCAAGGATTGGATGACAGCGCATAATGTGTGCATCAGGGCTTGCTGCGCCGCAGCTGAGCATCAAGAGAGTAGGGGAGGGTTGGGCTGGTTCTAGAAGACCCGGCTTAAGGCGCGCGGCTTCAACAGACAAACTACGACTATTAGCGATATCAAGCTTTTGTGAGGGAACGACACTAAGAAAGCGCAGGCAAACGAGAGGGCGAAGATGGGCGAGGCTGAAGGGATGAGCCATGGCTGCATGAGACACGCAGTAGTCTCGCGTGCTCTTGTGTCACAGGGCTGCGGACGGGCAGAAAAGGAAATCTTCTAGAAGGTGTGGGCAATCACAGCACAAGGTGATGTAAGCTGAGAGAGGACTCTGACGGGAGCCCCGCGGGCATCTGTGCAGCAAGAGAGGTAGAAGCGTGGCGGGAAAAGAGAAGCCATGCCAAGATGCGGTGCAATCATGTGGGGGTTTATTGAAGAAAGTAAAAGAAGGAGTTTGCGGCATAGAAGGCGCGCGGAAGGTGGCAGCCAAGCTACTTGGCTTAGACTACTTTGAGCTTGAAAGTTGCACGGTACCTGGATAGATGGCTCTGCCAACAACAGTACGCGTCATACGATTGATGGGTGGGTGGGCAAGATATGCTTCCGCGTGGCCATATTAGTAGATTGCCGGGGTGTGCGGGGTGCACACTGCAGATGGCTGGGGTGGTGGTTCCCGACAGCGTGGTGTACATGACGTGCCGTCGGACTTGCACCTGTTCGCGTGGGTAAGGAATACGACGAGGAGAAGCGCCGGGCCGAAAGCAACCTCTGTTTGACGTAACCTGCGACCGGCTTAGGTAGCTGCAATTGGATACAGGCCGACTTGGTATGGAGACAGCCGTATGTAGGTGTAATTACATGACACGGTTCTACGTTGCTGGTAGAAGAAAGCGGGTCCAAACAGGAAAGACGACACGCAGCCAATCGGCGTCGGCTGCACTGGTCTCTTCAGGCCGAGACAACAAGCAGTGGGCAGGCAAGTGTGTGGTGGTTGCAGAGGATAATCATGGCGAATAGCGAATAGCAGGCTAGGCAAATGCGCCATGGGCGTGGGCAAAGAGATAGTTTCAGCGCGTGCAGATCGGACGGGAAGCAGGACCAACGTCTCGCGCATGCCGGAGGGCCATTGCCTTCACATAAAGTGCTGGGTCCCGTGACGTGGCAGGGGTTAGGACATTCACTGCTGATCATGTCGACTCTGGGCAGGGCCTCGCTGACCGTGTCTTGGGCTCGTACTCGCCGTCAGCGCAGTAGTCAGCGGGGCTACACCGTAGCGAGGTAGCGAGGCAGCGAGGTAGCGAGGGGGGGGAGGGTGTGTGTATGTATGTAGGGCATAGGGCAGAGGGCAGAGGGCAGAGGACAGAGGAGAGATGGCGGCAGGCTCTCGTTATCGTATCGTTGTGTCTGGGTATGCCTGTGTCTGGGTATGCCTGTGTCGGCGTGTATAGGGCGTGTGGCTGAATATGACTAAGGGGCCTGCCGCGCTTGCCCTGGCGGAGGCGTCTTTGCCTTCACCGACGATTGCTGTGCAAGGATACGACTCAAAACGTGTAACCCTTCCATGTCGTTAGCCACTAGTCCTGCCGACATCTGCGAAGCTAATCTGACTTGGGCGCCACGCCTGCGAAACGTGCGTCCTCAGTCTTAGGGCCTCCTTTCAACTTCTTGTTCGTTTCTGTCTCAGCTGCTGTTGCTGCGAACCGCCTTAATACTCCTCACCCCCCAACGCCAAAAGAGCCCGCCGCCCCGTTCACCACCCTCTGCCACGCCGACCGAGCTGCCCACCCGATCCCGACGCCTGATGCATTGATAGACGTCGATTCCCATTCCACAGGCCGCCTGCCATTGTAGCCCGCCATGGGTCAGAACAACGGCAAGCCCGTCGTCTTCACCGACCAAGGTGTGTATCCCCCCCACGCCCATTGAGCCCGCCTGGCCCCAGCCCACTGACACGACCAACACAGTGAACCTCAACCACTTCCGTCTACTGCGCGTCGTGGGCAAGGGCGCATTCGGCAAGGTGCGCATTGTCGAGCGGAAAGACACGGGCCTCACGTTCGCGCTCAAGTATATACGGAAAGATGAAGGTATGCATGTCCACGCCTGCTACGCCCCTCCCGCTAGCAGGGTCTGGTGCTGATGCTGTGCCACAGTGGTACGGTCAGAGAGCGTCCGCAACATCATTCGAGAGCGCCGCATGCTCGAGCACCTCAACCACCCCTTCCTGTGCAATCTTCGGTACAGCTTCCAGGACATTGAGTACCTGTACGCAACACCCCACCCACGGCCAGGCATCCCCCCGCTGACAAGGCCAGATACATTGTGGTTGACTTGATGAACGGTGGCGACCTGCGATTTCATATCTCGCGAAAGACCTTCACAGAAGAGGCGGTGCGCTTCTGGATCGCCCAGTTAGGCTGCGCCGTTCGCTATATCCACCAGCAGGGCATAGTACACAGGGACATCAAGCCCGACAACGTGCTGCTAGACTCCGAGGGACACGTCCATCTAGCCGACTTTGTAAGATCAACTGCAGTCCCTTTCCCTGTCCTTGCTAATTTTTATTCCAGAACGTCGCCTCGGACTTCGTCCCGCACAAGCCCTTGACTAGCAAGTCCGGTACCCTTGCCTATCTCGCGCCTGAAGTGTACGAGGGAAAGGGATACTCCTGCGAAGTCGACTGGTGGTCGCTCGGCGTGCTCTTTTACGAGTGCATATACAACAAGCGACCCTTCGAAGCTAGCAGCCATGACTCGCTCGCCGCCAAGATCCTCAAGGGGGAGCCAACTTATCCCGTTACCAGTCCGCCTGTGAGCATGCCTTGTTTGCACGCCATCAGTTCGTTGCTGGAGAAGAACCGAAAGAAGCGCATAGGCGCCATTGGATTTGAGTCGTTTATTGACAACCCCTTCTTCCGACCCATTGATTTTTGCGCCTTGGAGCGCAAAGAGATCCCGCCCATCTTCGTACCGTCGAGCGACAAGACCAACTTCGATGCCACGTACGATCTTGAGGAGTTGCTGTTGGAGGAGGCCCCACTTGAAGCACGAGCACGCAGGCAAAAGCCCAGGGAGGCGCTCAAGGATGATGCTACCGAGCAGGAAATACGGGCCGAGGAGTTGCACAGGATGATTGAAACCCTGTTCGAGCCTTTTAATTACACAACCGCTGGCGACCAACGGATACCGGCCGCTGTAGCAGTAATAGACCCTCAAGACTCGACTGCTGGATCGAGAGCGAGCAACCAAAGCCATCCCGACAACACTCCTGCATCCGCGACCTCTCAAGTAGACCCATGGGGCCGTCCGCTCGCAACCACAAAGTCTCAAGATGGCGAACTCCATCCCACTCGCTCCACTACCACCGCGCGGTCGACGCAATCGCCCAATGGCAGTCCTCCTCTTCCCACCTCCCTCCTTAATCAGGCTTCAAATCAGGCTCCAAACACTGCGTCGCCGACATCACAGCGCGGCGAGCATGCCGATTTCTTTCCCACTGACGGCAGCGAAGTCCCGACACCCTCGTTTTCCCGTCCTATGAACCAGCGCCAGCGAGGGTCACAACGCAGTACTAGCATGGGCGGAGGTGTACAGGTAGTTCTCAACGAGACCGGTTCTTGGACCGAAATGGCTAACCAGAGCTCCGCGCTCGTACAGAATGCTCAAGTTGAAAAACCATCTGGTATGCTCGGATTCCTCAATCGCAAGAAGGGCCGGGACAGGAGCCCCAAGGCCAAAGAGAGGGGTGTGCTGGGCAAAGAAGGTGCCAGAGTCATCATCAGCAACACTTGAAGTCTCTTTCACCCGACTGGATGCCATGTTCCACGAGTTTCCTTGTGTAAATCTCTTTGGATCGAATTCCATCTTTGGGCGTGGCGTTTTGGCGTTGGCCTTCCATGCCTACCAACTTTGCAACGCTTTGGGGCTTGTTGCCTTCTTCATCACTGCGCAGATTTTGCATATTTCCACCAACACGGCAAGGTGTGAGATGGGCGTTCCTCGCGGCGGGATTCTCTTCACTTTTTTTTTCAGAAACATCCACGCGTAAAATGCAACGCAAAATGCGCACGCCACGGTGGGAACATGAAACGAGTTGGTATTTATGGATATGAGAAGAGCCGAGATGAAGATGAGTTAGGAAATATAGATTGGGCAAGAAAAGGAAGGCCATGGAAAGCTTCCTTCTTGGACGGCGGAGGAGACGAGAACTTGGGTTGGTTGTACATTTGAATGTGTTTGTATATGGTGAAACAACAGGCGGATTGGGGCTGGACTGGCTGACGCGTCTTTTAAGACGCGTAGTAGTAAACAAACGTTATTTCCTTTAAAGTTCATGGGGAGATTATGCTTCTCATTGCGCGCCTCGCGCGCCTTGTCAACATCGAATACCCACATTTCTACTCTTGATCTCTTCCTCGTTTACTTTGAACTGCGCGTGACAAGATAGAGTGAATGATCAACTGGCCGGGAGATTATACACTTTAGCTGTCCTCCCAAGTCCATGAGAAGTGAACGATGCTGGTAAAATTGGATAAAAGCGAGCATGGCAAAAGCGTAGGTACAAGGATGGTTAAGATATCCTGTATCAAGTTCCAGACTTCCTATTTTGAACTACTGACAGTGCGAGAAGACAGACAGGCCAGCTGGGAGGCAACGATGACAAGTTCAACCCAGCCGCGCAGAACAAAGCATGCTCAAAATTCCACAGTGACAGACAGTATCAAGGATACAACATAACCCACGTGTGAAGCACAACACTCAAACTACTGCCCTCTCCTTCCCCCTCCTCTTAGCACTCCTCGCCTCACACCTCTTCACATGCCTCTCAAAGTTATCCTTGCGGCTCCATTCCTTCCCCGGATTCTCACACCCCACAATCGTACACCAGAAGCGGTCCGCGGCACGAAAATGCTCAGGATGCCTTGCGAACTGGTGGCGCTCCAGGTCCGCTCGCAGGCCAAAGGGCGCAGTGCAGATGATGCATGTGTAGCGCAGGTTGTGTCGGCGGTTGTGGTGGTTTCTGCGGAGGCCGGGGGTGCGGAAGGTTTGACGGCAGTCGGGGCACTTGAATATGGGCTTCTCTGTATCGGTGAAGGGGCTTACGGGGGATTGTGTTGTTGCTGTTGTTGTGGCTGGGGAGGAGAATGAGGGGGTGATTGAAGAGGCGGGACTGGTGTCTATGTTTGCGGAGGTCGGGGTAGATTCTTCAGAATGTGATGGCGGTGTAGTGGTATATCGGGTGTGGGATGAAGATGAGGTTGCCGTTGTAAGAATCCGCTGATTCGGACGTTTCTTTTGGTTCTGTGTTGCTTCTTCGCGAGCATAACCGGTTACATCGATGACTGATAAAGGATGCAGCTCTTGTAGACCTCTGGCGTTTGCCAGTTTCCCACGAGGGGTTGAGATTCGAGGAACTGAACTGTGGTCGGATTGTGGGCTAGGTGAGTTCCTGATACCCTGCTTATTGACAGTGTCCGTATTTGGAACATCCATCCCTAGATAAAGTGGAGGTTTGCTGTGTATGGTTGCTGGCCAACTCCTGGGAGGGAGTGAAGTTAACGACAGAAAAAGTGCGTGTTCTTCGGGTTGTAGGATGCGATTTGGTCGATATTCGACGTCACGCGGGTTGACGAAATTGAGTTGGATGTTTATGTCCTGCTTTTTGGGGAGCTTGCCGCTTCTAGTACTTGCTGAGTCAAAGCCAGTATTTGATGGGTGGCCTATCAAGTTAGAGTTAGTTACAACTTCAGCACATGGTTCTGGCACTGTCTGGACTCACTGCGTCTGTCTGGTTCTGTGAAAGAATACTCCTTGATAAATGGAGATATTTCCTCTAATGCCGGTAACTCTGCATTTGGCAAAGTATATCTTGGTGAGCTGTTCAGTACCGATGAGGATGCTATACGAGGCGAGATTTCATTTCCTGGCCTTCCACTGTCAAGCTCTTGGGGAGCTACCGGTGATAGTGGGGAGTAGTATGAAGGATAATCCCGTTCGTATTTGTACACAGTTTCAGTAGGAGTCGAAGATATCTCAACAGGGGACGGGCATCTCTCAGTGGCGGCTGAACCTATCGCCTCGGGCATGTTCGCCCTCAGCCTCCTTCTCCTCCAAAGACACCATACTGCACCAAGAATAACAACAAAGCCAACGAAAGAGATGGTAAGGCCAATAGCGAGTGGTACATCGTTATTGGAAGTCAAGGCTCGCTTCGTGTAGGATGGCGCAGCAAGACTTCCTGTGGACCAGGCATGAACAATGATGGGGGCCATGGTGCTTGCAAGAGGGGGCAGCACTAGATTAGTTATTTTGGGCGAGCCCCGTGCAAGAAATGCTATTATTATAGACATCGGACCTTCACAGAGGTGGAGCGAGGCATACTGTTATAGACTTATCAGGACCAATCATAAGCGCAGGTGGCGTCGGCAGGGAGGACTTCGTTTTATACAAGATTTCAATGCTATTCCTCCTCTTGGAGCTATCAGCCGTATATGGTGTTGGGTTTCTATTGGAACGATGAGAAGGCAAACATACGAGGATTAGCATCTGATCATGTTCTGCCGGACTGTTGTCATCACATCCTGTTACAGTCCTTCCGGGTCAGGACAATGGTATGCCTCCGAGATTGATTCAAGCTGCCGTGCGTGTCGAATCATGTCCCGGTTGTAGGATTATAGTAGCTGCCTAGAAATCATCTTATTAAATGGACACGGGATTATGGTTACGCGAGTTATTTATTTCAGCACTGCATGATTACCTGAAGCATACCATGCTCCTGCCAGTTTTCAACTCACTTCAGCTTCGTTTCGCTGTTGGGTATATTATAATATCCTGCTGCTTGTTGTTTTCCATAGCAACACGCATATTTCGGCCCATCATCGCGCGGTACAGTGGCAAGGGCGTCCATTAGATGCGTAAATCTATCAATGCGAGCCTTGAAGTCGAGACGCTAGGAGGCTGTGTTGTAAGAGCTGGAGGCACGTTGAAAAGGTCCTGCATTTGTACGCTAGACATATTGGGCTAACCAGACCATGGAAAAAACAAGAGGACCAACCTTCAGCCCTTGGCACAAGCAGAGGGCAACAAGGCTGAACTGAGGCATACTAATAGACACCGATTATGGTGCATGCTTGGACAATGCATACATGATCCTACTTCAAGGCGATGCTGTATTCAAGTGCTCGCCCGGTTCGTTCTTTTACATATAACATGAACCGCACGCAGAGAGGCAGCTGATGGCACAGAGCGAGATAGCCTGTATCCGCAAATACCGAGAGTCAGCCATTGCCCTGCAGCAGGAATAGGGCAACCGTGCTGTGAAGGCAGGATGCCGGGACCACGAATGGGATGGTTCTTGTTGCCTTAAATCCTGGCCTATGTAGAACATACCGAGGTCACAGCGAGGGCCAAAAATGGCTAAACAACTTCCCGAAGAAGCTAGACCACTATCACGGCAAGTGCATTGCAGGAATATGGAGATGAAACTGATGTTTGGGTATCGGATATGAACGCCGGTTTCCCATCCTGCCCTATGTAGGATGGCCTTTCCCATACTCGAGCTTGGACCCCTTCGGCCCAATAGAAACAGATCACATAGTAATTTTAGCTCCGGCCTAATGAGGCTTGATATTGGACCTTGCCAACCACAATGCCACACTTTCCTTTGCGACCTCACTGCCCCATACACCATCAGCCCCTCCTCGTCGCCATTCCTCGCCAGAAACATCTTCTCCGCCACCACGTGTAGCTTCGCCAAGTAGAACCTCCAAATCCCGCTTCTGGCTAGACAACCAGCGCTTGAAAAAGGTCATTGGGTCTTTTGACATGCTGGTAAAGAAGGCGTGTTTCGCCTTGGACTGGCCGATTGCGCCCATCAGCAGCACAAGCTGCTCATCGATCTTCTGAATTTCTTGGAGGGTCTGGATGCTGTCTGGCCGGCGGAGTATGTCCTGAAATAAAGGTTGCATCGGGTCCTCAAGTGCCACCTGAACGTCGTAAACGGTCGGTTCAAATGGAGCCTTGCCGGAATCGGCGGGTGGTGAAATGTAGTCTTTGTCGACCCGTATAGTGTATTGTAGTTGGATGGGTGGTAGTGTGGTGAGGTGCTGCTTGATCAGCTGAGGCAGGTTCGGGAAGAAGAAATGATCTTGGCCGCCAAAGAGGGCCTTCAACCTAGCGTCGCATGCAAACTTGCGCTCGTCCTCTTCTTGCTGTAGATGCTGTGACCTAGCATATTCCCAAATGCCCATAAGAACACCAGCACGGTCCTCCTCATCAGTGTCCAGTAGCTCGGCGAGAGGCTTACTCAGGCGGAAAACTTCGGGATTCTGGTAGCGCTGGAGATTGATAGTAATGTTAATGTTCTCGTCGCCTTTTCGCTCAAATTCGAGTTCACTGAAATTAGCTTCTTTTGCAGTGGGATTGTCAGGTCGTTTCCACTCAATCTGGGTGAAACTGTCGGGCTGTAAGCTCTTGGCGCGGTCGAAGTCGATGTTGATGGACGTGAAGTAGTGTGAGAACATCTTCGGCTTTGCGGCTGGTTTAGATTCGGCTCCATCTTCGTCCCTAGGCGCCAATTAGTTACCTTCCGGATAGTGTGGGATACATGCGCCAGCCGAAGTTGATCTGGCGCAAGCGCAGAAAAGACGCTAGTGGTGGAACTACGTACATGGCATCGGCATCCTTCTCTTCCTCGTCGTCGTTTTCGAGGCCCTCGTCGCCCTCCTCATCAAGCAGGCGGCCCTGGATCTTGACGCGGTACGTGGCATTGTTATCGCTCTCAAAGTCGAAAGCATCAGCGTCGATGCCGCTGCTCTGCCAAGGCTGGTTTTCGGCCGTATTTGATATCCATATGCGCATAGTACCATAGCGCGATGCGCGCGAGTGGTGCTTGGAGTCCATGACATCAAGCTTCTTGCGCATCATGGTCGCGTCCAACGTGCGCTCGACCTCGCGCAATTCCTTATAACGGGTCACGCCGTCGCCGATGCACACATCTTCGACGCCCTCGGGGATGTTCTTATCGGTCGGATTCTTGGCGATACGGCGCATCTTCTCGCGGCGCTCAGCTTCGGCGCGCTGCGTGGCCTGGATGCTGGCGCTGTTGTACTGCGGCTGCGCGACGGGGTGTTGCGGGTGGACAATGGGGCCTGGATTGCGAAACAGGTGAGCGAGGTCGTTCCGACTAATCATTTTCTATTACGGCGTATGTGTGCGCAGGCGGTAGAGGCAATAGGCGTGGTGTTGAAAGCTGTGGTGGACGGTTCGTACTTACCTGGTCGTCGGGAGGGAGTGGCCGCATTGTGCTGTTGCGGATAATTATATCCCCGTGCCTGGTAGTTCGGCTGCATATTTGAAAGCGTGAAAAAATGAACGGCAGCGGAATTCGCGATGGAGGCGCGTCAGTGGAGATGGAAGGTGGATAAGAGGGCAACTTTCTCCGGAGACGCGTCGAGGTTTAGGTACGTCCTACATGCACGGATACTGTTAGCTCCCCCTATAGGTATGCGGGGCAACACCCCCACCCAGCTCTCCATGCACACGCTTTTCCGTCTGGCGGTCTCGAGCCTCATCAAAATCAGATACGTGCGTGTAACTTGCAGGTAGTGCTCAGGAAGCCCTACTTGTTGCTGCAGAGATCCGGCCTCCTTCACTGCTTGTGCATTGCTCTTGGCATTCCATCACTCCCAGTCGGGAAAGTCATCTCAGCTTCCTCTCAGTTTGTCTACGCGTCATCGTGCTTCTTCGTTGTCTTCATGCATTTATCAGAAGTACTGTTTCATCCGCAAACCCACCGAACCCCAACAACCCCTGGCCACCTCGCGCCAGTGAAGAGATGGAAAGCATGCTAGATCAGGAACTAGGCAAACCTCTCAGCAGGATTACAAATGTTCGCATACCACACCAACCGTTTTCGTCACTCTGGGACATCGCCATCAAAGATGGGAGGATAGCTTCAGTGGATGCCCACAGCAGCTCCTCAGTTCACAATGGCAGTGACACGCTAGATGGAGGCAACCGACTCATCGCGCCGTCACTTTGCCACGCCCATATTCATCTCGATAAGTGCTTCCTTCTCCAAGATCCCAAGTTCGTCGACCTACAAATCGAAAGTGGCGACTTCAAGGAGGCTATGGAGATGACAGGCAATGCAAAGTCGAGGTTTGAGGAAGATGATTTGCTCAGGAGGGGCAAACGTCTGATTGAAGAAAGCGTCCAGCATGGTGTCACAGCCATGAGGGCGTTTGTAGAAGTTGACGGGGTAGTACAGTTGAAGTGTCTGCACGCGGGTCTTGCGTTGAAGCAAAGTTTCAAAGATCGGTGCGAAGTGCAAATCTGCACCTTTGCTCAGCTCCCGCTATTTTCTGGTGAGGATGGAGGTGTTGAAGTAAGGAAGCTTATGACTATCGCCGCATCTTACGAGAATGTGGAAGTGCTTGGAAGTACACCATATGTGGAGGATGATGAAGAGAAAGCTAAGGGAAACGTGCGATGGATTACCCAGTTAGCCTTGGAACACCGCAAACATGTAGACCTCCATCTTGACTACTTTCTGGAAGAGGAGAAGCAGCCTCTGGTCTGGGAGACCCTGGACATCATCAAAGAGCTCGAATGGGAAAGGAAAGGTAGAGATAAGCTGATTACACTAGGCCACTGTACCCGGCTGACAAGATTTCGGAACGATGAGTGGGCCCATCTGAGACAAGAGGTAGGCAGCCTTCCCGTCTCTTTCGTTGGCCTGCCGACTTCCGACCTTTTCATGATGCGAACACCGGAAAATGTACGGGGAACACTGCCTGTAATCGAACTTATCAACGAGCACGGTTTTGATGCAGCAATTGCTGTGAACAACGTGGGTAATGCCTTTACGCCGTATGGTAACTGTGATCCTCTGGTAAATCATATTTCCATACCATTGATACGTGATCCGACAACTAAGCCAACCGTCTAGAGCATCGCCTCTCTGGGAGTCGGTTTGTACCAAGCCGGGACAAAGAAAGATGCCGAGCTACTATATGTAAGCAACCATTTCCCTTCTAAGCCCTGCTACTGATCATCTGGATTCATGTAGGAAACCGTCTCCTCTCGGGCAAAGTCCGCGATTGGCTGCGAGCCAACATCTTTGGTGCTGAAGCCTGGACAGCCTGCCGACTTTGTGTTGTTTGACAGGATGGACAGCGGTTGGCATTGTAGGAAAAGCGTGGTAGAGGTGGTGTATGATGCTGGGGACATCCGTCAAACGGTCTACAAGGGCCAATTGGCCGCACAGAAGAACTGAAAGATATTGTATAGTTCGGGAGATTACGACACGTCATTGGGAACGGCTACTAGGCTGCAGGTCACTGATTCAATGAAGGCAAGATTATTTCTATTGTCAAAAACCATGACGTACATACATATGCAAACGCTGACGGATAAATTTGGGGAATTCACTAGACTCTGGGCCCATCTGTGGTCATTACACGCTCCACGTGTTGGACTTGGTGAAGTGAAATGGTGTGGGCTCATTCTGTGTTGTTGGTGACTTCCTTCTACAATAGCAGCAGTCATTGAGTGGGGCCCGACATCGTGCTCGTGACACCTTGCACAAACGACCCATCGAACATGCTACTGCACATATCCGCTCACTGTATTTCATACAAACGCTGAACCGCGTCTACAGTACTGCGAGGCCGAAGAGCGGTGTGACAGCTTGCTCGTGTCTCATCTTCACCTCTGGAAGGCGCAGTCTGCTACTACACTCGGCTAATAAAAGCACCGATCACCTGCACCACGACTGTGAAAGCCAGCATTCAATTCAGCAACTACAACACGTTGGTGGGCAAGTATATAATAAGCTGTCACGACCAAGGTATCAGTGCAACCTATTCAAGTCAACATCATGGACACTCCGGACTTCACCGAAGCGCCTCCTCCCCCGGCTGAGTCGCCATATACAGAAGGCCTGGGGTACTCTGCAGCGACTGATGGCGACAGCGGACAAATCCATCCTCATTCTCTTTTATCTTTGCGCCCGGTTACTACCATTTCAGAAGTGGTTGATATATTTCTTAGCAACATCAAGGTGAGCTATTGCTATTGCTATTGACACCTCCTACGAATCGAGATACCTCAATACTTTCTCTTCGCAGCCTTTTCTAACATCCACAGCTGCGATTCGGCAACGACTCGGCTGAGATTGCCAAAATCTTCAATGTACTGGGCGCATTCCGAGCCGGGAAGACGTCAAAGAAAGACACCCTAGTTGCGATACGCATGGCCCTTGGAAACCAGGAAGACTTGAAGCAGGATCTGATGAATGTACTGTTTCATAGAGACGCAGACTGGGGAATGGGAGACTTCGACTTCAGCTACCATCCACCCGCAAATCCACCTAGTTCCAACCCGCACTTCCTACAGCCGACCCATCAGCCTCAGACTCACCTGCCCTCCATGTCTCCGACATTGTTTGGAGGTAGCCAGGCTTATCTTTCAAGTACCCCGGCCGTATCGAGGGGCTATGTTGGGGACCTTGGCTATGGCCAATCTGCCTTGCAGACACCAAGTCACTTTGGTACTCCCAACACTTTCACGTCGCCTCACGTGACCAAGCCACTGGCCTATGCTCATCATATGAGAGAGAGCTACGAGACAGATACAAACGCTCAAATTCAACGCTTCAGCCACGTTCCGAAGCTGGACCATATGCGTTATGGCTGGGAACAAACAGAACACGGTGAGAACACCCAGTCTCCATCCACTCCGAGTGGATACTTGATGAACTTCTGTTGACACAACTTTAGAACCTACTCCTTCCTATAACCAATACTGGTCTCGTGAGTCTAACCCAGTGCTTGGCCGTGCGCAATCCTTTGCCAGCCACCATTTGGACCCGTCCGCCCTCCCATATGAGAAGCACGAACATGAAGTTTCGTCGCCTAAGAAGGAAGCTTCTGCTGCAGCCAGCCCGTCTATCCTCGGGGTTCCCATTGCAGTACCAGTAGGCCAGCTTTTGGAGGACTTGCATGAACCTATGAGAAAGCGTCGCCGCCAGGATTCGACTGCTCACTTTCAGTCGAGGGACGGTATACCCCAGGATACCGGTAATGTTGGTACTGGTGATAATGAGCCCATCCACCCCGAAAACAACATACAGTCGGCCGTTCCAACTCTGCCAAAAAAGGAGCACGCAGAAACCCACACTCAGGAAAGAGCTGGAAGCGGCCCATACATACACAATCTTTGTGGAAAAGGCTTCTCTACACGATCAAAAGTCAAGAAGCACCATTGGGGCACAAAGATGGATGACCTGGAAACAACAACGGGTTGCTGGGCGAGGAACAATAAGCCAAATGTGAGTTGGAACGAGCATCCAAGTTGCCAAGAAGCGCCGGCAATCAAGAAAGCCACCCCAGCTGTGAAGAGACAGAGGCCCCCTAGGCGGAGAGCTCCAGCGGTTTCAGCACGAGCACCTACTTATGACCTTCCCCAAACTTACACAGCTCCGCATGATCCACACAACGAGACTCTTATCTTCGGAGACCCAGGTCTGTATCATGCTCATCGCCTCCCTGTTCGAACCAGTTTTGACAACCTGCTCTCCGCTGTAAATGTGGCTGCTCAGGTTGATGCACCACAACCGCTAGGACGCATCGACTCCGTGGTCTCTCATCTCGATGCTCAGGCAGCCGCTACCGAACATACCAGGCAATATATTTCCAGTTGGCAAGATGCTTCTGGTACCCCTCAGAAGGAGTCCGCATATGGTCACAATCACCCGTACACTACGCAGGGACTTGGCATTAGCTACTCACTCCAGGACACGCATGTGCCGCATGTGCCTGTAGATGTAGCGCCAGCAACTCAATGGGCAACCCATGCACTCACTACTCCGGCAGTTTCTCCTACAAATGGAATCTGGAATTATGATGGTGTCCCCGCCCTTGACAATATGCAGGGAAGCGGCGCAACTCTGTATCCATCATTCTCTCCCCAGTCGGAAAGAAAGGACAGGTAGGTCCAGGACTTTCCAGTATATCCATTGTGTTTAGAGGATGCAGTGAAGCGATAGGCCTTGAAAAATGATGTGGTCATTCTGTCAGGAAGAATCTGAAACATCTCGATGACGACCTCGCTAGAGAGGTACACATGTAAGCTCATGAAGGAGGAAGTTAGACAAAATGAATGTAGATAATCATGTAATGTGTATGGCAGTGGCTGCGAGGACAACAGCTGCATCATGAATTGTACAATAGAATGTTAGGCAGCCTGCGGCCTTATTTCTGAATACAGTATGCCATCCCTAACTCATCTCCCTACCTGGTGGCGTGGTCAAGCTTCTGTGTAATGGGTAAGTCGACGGCTTACGGACAAGGATACGGTAAGCTGCAGGGCTCGGAGCTCAGCCGCTCTCCACATTATCCACCAAGCTCTCCCCATGTTCCTCTTCCTCTTGTGTAGGTTTTTCCGCGAATTTCCGCGAATCGTGACTTTTGCCGGTGCCTTTTGATTGCCTAATCCCTGCCAAGTGAGTTGGTTTAGTCGTGATGTTGGAGCTATGACAACCGAGGCTACTGAGCTTGTAAAATTAAGCTGTTGGTAACCGAGATGCAAGTTAGGTACAACGTGCAGGGGATTGCAATTGAAAGAACAGCAAGACATGAGAGCCCGGGTTGTGGGAGTTCAATGACATGGGTGGCTGGTGTTGTGTCTCCTGCACTTACGGGGGATGATTTCGTCATAATTATGGGAGTCTGTGTTCCTGGAGATTGACAGGCCAGCGCCGGTGCTGAGCCATGACAACTGGGGGCCTCTCTGCGGGGAAACGCACGTCCCCTATCCCCCAACCGGTGACCCACCCTTTTCCCCAGTTGTGACCCTAGCAATCCTAGTTAGTTCGCGCCTTTACCTGGAGGCTGGAGAGGTTGAGAGAACCGGTAAAGGATGCTAGTCACAATAAAAGCAAACTGGTACTTGCGCCCTGTCCAATTCCTATATAAGAACCTAAATCCCTCCCACCCGGCGCGCTTCTCCACACCTCGTCACAAGTCCACTTTTCAACCTCACTCGAGCTTGATCAGTCACGATGCGGTTCTCCACTGTCCTGCCTTTCTTTGTGGCAGCTGCCCTTGCACAGTACAGCGCTGCGCCAAACTCGACTTGGACTGCTGGGCCTGACAAGGATGGCAAGTACGAGATCTCGTCTGAGGGCATCCGTGGTCACTTCATTGCATACGGCGCGTCCATTTCCAACCTGTTTGTCCCGGGCAAGGACGGCGTAGAGCGTGACATTGTCCTTGGCTTCGACAATGCGACCGCTTATGAGGGCAAGGTCCACCCCCACTTTGGTGGTGTACCGGGTCGGTACGCCAATCGCATCAAGAACTCCACATTCGAAATCGATGGCGAGACTTTCCACATCCTGCCAAACGAGAACAACAACAATGACACGCTCCATGGCGGACCAGATGGGTGGGACTACCGCAACTTCACCGTCGTGTCGCATACTCAAGACTCCATCACCTTTTCCATTGTCGATCCCGATGGCAAGGAGGGCTTCCCGGGCGAGGTTGTGAGCTATGTCACTTACACCATGACACCGAACACCTGGAACATCAAGATAATCGCTCTTGCAACCACCAAGAAGACACCAATTATGCTGACATCCCATGTAAGTCAATGCGCTGACGAGTTTATAAACCCGGATGCTGACAAGTTAGACCTACTGGAATCTGGATGGTTTCGGCAACCCCGACGATGAGACCACCCTTAACCACACCTTCTACATGCCCTACTCTGGTCAGCGTGTCGGTGTGGACGCTATCCTTATCCCTAATGGCGATATCCTTGCAAACGAAAAGTACTCGGTCAACGACTTCTGGTCATCTCCCAAGCAAATCGGTGCCAACTCCAGTGCGCCTGAGCTGGTCGGCAACTGTGGCACCAACTGCACTGGTTACGACACCTGCTACATCGTCAACCGCGACCAAGGTGAAGTCCTCGACTGGGTCAACTCTGGACCTGTCGCTACCTTGTCTAGCGAGTGGTCTGGTATTAAGCTGGATATCTACACGGATCAAGAGGCCTTCCAGATGTACAGCTGTCCTGGCCAAGATGGTAAGTTGGGACTAGGAACTTCTCAAGCTAGACATAGTAATGAATTGCAGGCTCGATCCCTTACAAGTCTACTCAGGGTGCAGATGGAGGCAGTGGATTGGTGCCCAAGTATGGATGCATTGTGATGGAGGTTCAGGACTGGATCGACGCTATCAACCAGCCCGAGTGGATGCGGGACAAGAAGCAGATCTACGGACCCTCCACTGGTGCCTTCAACCTTCAGGCTCAGTATGTCTTTTCCAACACGGACTAATTGCAGAGCAATCGAAAGAGCTCTGGACAAAGTTCCATGATATCACTTATGATAGAATAATTGGATACCTCATTGGGATGTCGTAATGGTAATAGAAGCTCTCTCTTGCTTCAATTTAATTGGTACATGTGCACTTTCTCTCATTGCGATTAAGATTCACAGTTTCCGTTCTTTTCTGCTGCTACCTCATCGTTAGCGTACTTTGGAAATCATCAATATCTCCGAACCACCGCGTCACCTCTACAACCCTAGTACACCTTCACCTTAACGTTCAGCTTTACAATGACGGATTACTTTGAGGGTAGCACTTATAATGGTAAGCATGCGATCATAAATCGCTCACCTTGGCTTTCACACTGAAATACTCGACAGAGTCCAGACTACCTTGAGACACCTTCGGACAGTTCGAGCGAATGGGGCTACTGGGGCGAGTCGACATGTCCAGCTTCTCGGATGAGCGTACTAGAGGACGACTCTGTACACGGCCATAGATCAATCAAAGCCGAGTTCATTCGCGCAACTGAGGCTACGAGGAAGTTGTTCGGAGTAGTAGGAGTAGCTACAGCGCTGCCCTTCGTAACACCGCCGGTAATGCCATATACGTTGGAACAAGACTTCGAGGCTGGACTGGCAGAGTATGGCTTGGAGACATCTAGTCCAGTGGCCAAGGAGCAGCAGCGGCTACCAGCTATCGAGGAAAAGAGTAAGAGTGAGCCTTCAGCTCAGCATGTGTCTGCACCGGCACCCGCAGACACTGAAACAAAAGAGGATTCCATGTCCCCTATCGATAACGACGGTCAAAAGGTAGCACATACCAGCAAGGTGCACGAGCCACTCTTTCCTTCTCCTTTCTCGGGTACTTCATCACTAGCATCCACCTGCACGACACAGAAAAGTGCAGGCTGCGATGGGGCATCAGAGATATCATCCCTCGCCGAACATAATTTCTGGAGTACTCTGTTCCAGCATCAGCACGAAGACATAACGCCCCAGCCAACAGTTAAGAAGCCACAAGTGCCAGCCCAGCTATCGAAGAAGCGTGGACAATCCGGCTTACATATTCTACCGAAAGAACAGTTTCATCGGTCGAAGCAGCAATTCCCCGGTAAGACGCGCGGATTGCTGCCTATCTTGTCCAAATGGTCTGTGGTCATGATGGAATTCCGCGACCGCCTTCCTCACCCAAAGTCCTTCGCCGATCATCCTGCCTTCCCATTCCGCATCTCCCACCCCACTCGCAAGCCCCTGATCTCTGTCAGCTTCTATGACACCAGCACACAGCCACACAAGGAAATAATTTTTCTAGGTCCCGGCGATGTAACGGATATAGTATACGCAGAGGTCGATGTGTTCCGCAGTAAAGGTGACTTGGCCAATTTCCAAGCAAATGAAGGTTCACATTCTATATCCAGAGAGAACCTAGGTATCAGAGGGAAGTTACCGACAACGACTAGACACATGGATCAAGCCAATCACTCCATGACGGGTGAGGGGCGCTGGGCATTTGTGCATGTCAAAGACCTCAAGAACATGAAGTCAGATGAGACAAGCCCCCCTTTCATCATGCTTGCATGGCAAATATCTGCCGTCACTAGCACATCGGCATGTCTTCACACCGTATTCCCCGATCGAGCTCCATCTAGAATTCCTTTGTTACGTCGACAGCCAGCTAGTGAATCACTGAGGCGTATAGTATCCAACTCAAATCTCAGGAGTCCGAAGCAACAAGAGAAGCGCTTGTACGAAACCATCCGTTCGAAGAGCGCTTCAGAACTACCACAAGTGAATGCGGTTAGCACCCCGCCTCCAATAGGTGCCCAGACACTGCTCCGGACAGTGATCAAGATGGAAAAACCTGGAAAAATTCCACTCGTTGAAGGATACAGAGTCAATTTCAGAAGTTTCCAAGAGTGGGTAGAAGCGGTCGGAAAGGGTCAGGGAAAGGTAGTGCTTTGGACGGAGAAAGCGTAGGCCATTGAAGACTATTGAGACTGAAGATGACACCGGGGGGCTAAAAGGAGAATGGCAGGGTATGCAGCATAGCTTCATAAGATGAACAGCTTCACAGCTTCAAACGGAGGCTGACCTCCTCCAGCCCTCCCTCATCTCAGCTACTAAAACAACATGCGAGATTAATGAGCTCTAAATATATCTGATACAACTGATTGACGATTTTGAACCTCTCAACCTTCCTCTGCCCGCCTTTACACTGCTGTTCATTAGCCGACATAGCCCGTGTAGAACATCATCGTAGACTTACAGCCGATCTTAATCCAATGGTTCATATACTTTCTTAGTCGATACAGTAAAGCCGTCTCATCCAATGTCGGCAAGCCGCGTGCAGCAAGGCGCTTATTAGCTTCCTCGGCAAACTGCAGTTGCACATCCTTGGGAATTTGCGACCAGTAGCGCAGGTTTGTGATAGGACGTATCTTGTCAACATGTGCGAGGACTGCTTCCTTTAGTAATGACTATATGATAGCAATGTCAGCTTGTATGCTGCGGGGTGGTCGGGACAAAGACTAGACTAACTCTTGGGAACATAGTTTTAGTAGTCGCCTCCCACCCATGGCAGTGTTCGATATCTACAACCACGTCAGCTCCTCGACGTATTTTTTGTCTACCGTCAAGTGCTCGCTTGCTTACGTACCGCGATTCTTGACTCTGAGTTCTGGCAAGCACTTTGAAATACGCCATTCAATAGCTTCATCGTCTACTTCTGGAAGCCGCTTCTTGCGCATATCGTCTTTAATTCGCATCGTCATGATCATCTTCTCATCCTGACTTATGTCGCTCAGTTTGGCCCCAGCATAATCTTCACATACTTTTAGCGATACTTGCTAGCTTTTGCGTTAGTCTTGAAGGGTTGTAGCATGGGCCTACCGGACAACCGTCCAACGGAAGATTCGGATACTTTTCAGTCTGAATTTTTCCGTTGGGTCGGAGAGATGCCCTGTTCAAACACGAAGGGTAGTAAATACCAGAAATATTGGCCATTGCTTGTCTGAAAGGCCCACGAGTTTTCTGACTTGCTCTACAGTCGTGCGTCGTGGGATCGGGGTTGCTATTTGCCTCCAAAGTGCTGATGTAATCCTCATGTTGCTTTTGCTTGACAGGAATGCGTCGATGGTCGAGCACGCACACGTACTTGCAGCTGCATGTCACGCGCTGACAAAAAATGATGTTCGAGATAACAATTTGATGCCGACCGTAATGGTGGCTGAAGTTTGGTAGCGGAATTCTGTGCAAAGATGCAGATATTTGCGTCGCGTTTTCGTCCAATATGGTATGGGCCAGCCATGGGCGCTTCTAATTTGCGGGCCCTGAAACGCTAGTAGCCTGGGCCAAAATCAACAACCTATGTGCCTATGTACCACTCAACCAGGCCTGAACTTCTTTTACTTCTAGCACAACATGGTTGACTCTCAGATGGTAACGCCTACATGTTTAATTCGTGGGGAGAACAACCAACACTTCCTATTTGCAACAATGTAACGCGAGCTCATAGCGACACAAGCTTGGAAGATTCCCACCGGTCGTAGTGTAGCACAAGTAGAAATTTTTACGACTCAAAAATAACATACGATTCTCTGATCGGTGTTCCGACGATCAGCGAGCCTACTTTTGGCAACAACTCTCATACCGCAAAACTCGTTAATGGGATTTTACATGCACCAGCAATAGGATAACGGGAAACATCGACCGAATTCAACCGAAAATAGACATCGCAAATCAGTGTCTATAACAATAGCGTTTGTCAGGAATGACGTATTGAGGCTGGACAGAAAGAGACTGTATATCTAAATATCTTGAAACTTCTGATACACAGTCAAGTCAATCCCTGACCAATTGAGGCTAGTAGGCGACGAGAGATGCTTGCCATAGAACTTCCGGTCTGAAGTGTCGCAACAAAGACTTGACCTGCGCCTACGCTACACCCATATGGCACTCCAAGACTCTCTTGCTTACCTACTAGCTCCGTCATTAACACTCTCGAAGGCTATAGTGTATCATATGCTAACGCCTTGCCAAGTTACATTTGTGACAAGCAGCACCATCCCTGACAGGTCCTGAAATGTGGAGGTCATCTACCGGCAGCTGTTAAACCTCTTGCACCGGCAAACGCTCAATGTACAAAACGCCAATTAATGGCCATTGCTAGTGTGTTTGTTTCCACGGAAGGGTCGGTTAAAAGGTATTTGACGCGTTTTGTGTGTCGTGTCAACGGCTGGTAGAGTTTCAGATGCCTGAGGCAGGAACACTCAGCATCAACACGTAGCATTGTGATGCAAGCCTCGTAATTTTGCGCGCTTGACAAAAGGTAATCAGGATGCAAAGTGGTACAGGTGTACGAGTATATAAACCTCCGCCAGGCGCATGAGATAGAGATCCAGTCAACAACCCAACATTCATTCAACTTCCATTCCTTTCATTAACTTACTTATTCAGCGCTGGGTCGCCCCATTCATTAGATTTTACGATACCAAATACTTTTCTTCTTCTTCGATTACACCATCACAATCTTTCAAACCAGCCAAAATGAAGTTTACCAGCACCATTCTCGTCCTTAGCATTGCTGCTTTTACAAACGCACGCGTCCTCTACGTCCGCCAGGCCAACTCGCAGCCCTTCACTGGCGCCCTTGGTGGCGTCGCGGCTACACCTATTCTCGACTCTGGCGATGCGAAGCGCCCGTTCAGCGTCAAAGGGGACACTTTTGTCAACCTTTCAGCTGCCCTACAGCGCTCCTGTGATCAGCAGTTTAATGCTTGTGCGAACATGGCAAATGGTGGAAACGGCAACTTTTCCTCAGCTGACTGCCAGGCACAGAAGCGTAAGTAATAGTGTACGGGTATATATTGTGATGCGTGCTGACAAAACTGCAGAACAATGCTCGGCAGCTTAGCCATTGAGTGGTCAAATGATTGTGCGGAACATGGACAAAGTGACGTTTGTGACATTTGAGTGGCAATGGCTTTGGAAGGCGCTATGTCTGAAAATGACTGAAACGAGTTTCAATGCTTCTCTTTGAAGACACTTAAAGAAATGCCATAGCCTGACGAAATTCAACGAACACGATCATATCTAAAAAGACCTCCTCAACCCACAATTCTGCTTTCTTCGAAACGAGGTGATGCTTATATTTCCCGATACAGAAGGCGAAGTTCCTGTTTATTGTGTTCCCTTCTCCTTATCTGCCTCGTCTTTTCCCGTGCTATCTTGATTTGGCAGGTTTTTGAGACATGGCGCATAGAATAGATGACCGTTCCATGCACCCCGTGCTGTACCAACTGCGACGACGCACCACAATAAAATGACAGAAACCGCGAGTACCGTTCCAAGAACCCTGAAGAACAGACTGGGAAAGATTTTCCCCAGCTCTATTGTACTAAGCGCCATAACTCCAAGTGGGAATGTGAAGCCCCACCATCCCATGTTGAAAGGAAACGGACGAGATTTGTAAATGGACGCCAGTGCAAAGCATAGCCAAGTAAGCCCAAATGCCCACATTATCAAGGCTATGAAAACTCCGAGTACAAAGAAGATGTCGCCTGCTACTGGAATGCTGGCGAGAAATTGGGTTTTGGGGAATACTTGGCGGCCTACCAAACCAAGATACGTGATGGAATAGCCACCCATTCCTAATGGACCCAGTGGCAGGAAAGATGAAACAACAATCTCGCGTGGTGGTAGTTTGTGTAGAGCTAGCCGTGTATAGTACATCACTAAGACCGTCATGGCAAGGGGAGCAGACATGCCCCACATGATGTATGACGCCAGTATTGTCCCGAGAGCATGGTCGGGATTAGGTAGATGTTCAGCCACTCTAGCACCAGTACCAGCAGCGACAATGGACGCAGCAATGGGTAGTAGTTGGGCGGCCGTAATCCTATCCAAAGCCTGTCGACTCGTCGCGGAAATCAGCAAGACCGTAAGTGATATTGTGATTGACACTGCAACCACAGAGTCGACCATCCAGCAAACCCAGGCAAACTTGACTGCCCAGGGCCCCCAGTACGGGATACACAACGAACACCAGGCTGAAACCAGAGTGGCAAACCCCATCGGAATCGTTCCCAGGAAAAGTGAATTGACACTGTCGGCAATCATGACAGTCCATATCTCAGGATAGGCAACGTATCTGAAGACCGAGATCGAAAAGGCGCACGAGAAGAGGAGTGTGTTTAAACCAAAGAAGACGACTGCGAGCCAGAACAGCCAATCTGCTTGGAAGGGGATGGCGACAAAAAGCAAAGATACGATTCCCGTGCCCATGGTTACAGAGAACCAGGATGGTGAGAAGTTCCGAACGACCCTGCGCCAGCCAACCTGCGTTTGATTAACTTGTGTACGCTGTTTGCAAAGCCGTTCACTAGACACGTACATCGTACTTGGTCAGCTCTTCAGCTGTCACCGTGTTGTGAGAGTCGCTAGATGCACTCGCAGAAGCTCTTGTTCCAACATGAGATCTTTGGCGCGGAATAGGAGCGCGCTGAGCTGCAGGCGTAGTCAGAGCGGGGTTGTCCGAGGTGATGCGATCCAATTCGTAGTCATCCATCTGCGCGCTCAAACAACAAGGATATTCGTCTCACACCAAAGTAGTTGAACGATTCCATTTTTCTGCGAGTTTAGAAAAGAAATTGGCCACACTGGTGTTCCTTGCGGCGCCGCCACTAACCGTCATGTCAATCAACTGGGAAGCCCAGATCCGATCACGTGTGAAGCACGGACCGATGAGTTTCACAACACTGGACCTCGCATGGAAAAAACAACCCTTACTTCGACTGCTGCCACGAAATCGCCTCGCAAACTTTAATGACCTTATATACCCCCCGCCGCCTCTTTTGTTGTCAGACCTTTGCGGCTTCACAAACTCCCATTGATTGCCCAGGTGTGCAGCCTTATCACCGTCCGGCTCACTTCCGCCTTTCCGGTTGCGCCAGCCCTGGACCCTGATTTTCAACGGGGCATCTGCATATCAAAGAATCTGATTACAGCCCAACACCCACCATGCCCGGTTTTTTGGACCTGCCACTTGAACTCCGGAACCATGTCTACGAGATGTTGATGGACGAAGAGCTAGAGCACTCGTTTCGAGGCGTCATGGTGATATCGGAACTCTATGTGGAAAAGGACCTGCCCCTTCGGTGCTATCGCGGCCTACTGCGCGCATGTCGGCAGGTATATCGAGAGTTCAAGCAAGCAGTACAGCATCGAGCCGCGTCCAAACGGCTAAAATACGAATTTGACATTACTTTCTCGCATGGGAGGCCTTTCTTTTCTCTGACTTGGGTACAATTCTCCGCACTGTCGCCGACGATCAATTACCTGTGCATCAACATTGACTTGCGAACCCGAGAGCCCCTACGAGACGGGCCTCGCGAATCCTTCGTTCCTCGCCCGTATGCGCTGACGGAGCTGTTGGAGCACTCGCCTGTTTGCTTCGCTAAGCAACTCTTCGACTACATAGCCATCTTTCTGAAGACGCTCGCAAACCTCCTCTACCAAGGTGATCCCCACTTCAGAGTCTTGTATTTGGAGAGCTTGACGTTGAATCTGCGTACTATAACGAAAGTCGTAGCGCTAGGGGGCAGCGGTCACAACCCCATAACGCTTTCCCGTCGGCTTCGCGTTGATCCAGCGGAGGCTGAGGAGCTGCATGACATTATGCGCGATACCCTAGAGATCACCTCGAAGAAATTTCGTGCTTTCGATGCGAGTGCTTGCGACCGGCTCTTCCCTTTGATCCAGATTGGCTGCCTGCGGTTTGCTACCGAAGGGCAGGTGTGGGGTGAAGGACATAACTTGGTGTTGGCCCACGACGATTTCCAATGGCTACGATATTAGTATGAGTAGAGCATATGTGATACAAATGAAATAATTGCGAAATATGGGCCTATGGAAGGATGTGTTTGCTACAACGGTGGAAAGAGGCCATGATACTCCGGGTCACCACCGCATCGCAACATGTTACTCATGACTGCAGAGCCTTATACTGTGAAAGGCGAAGCGTCTGCCCTGAAATCTATGCTTTTGTTCTTGGAGCCCGGTCCTTGGTGACTCACAAATTGTTCGCATATACCCAATCAATCTTTCGTTATAGTCTGATACACATCCAGTCGACACTTCGGCTCACTCCGTTCTCTGCCTAAACCTGTGTTAGTAAGGTTTATCTAGCACAGGCGAAAATTCACATACCATAGCTCGTATACCTCACCAGAACTCATGTCTCAGTGACGAGTATGTAGTAACTCTATGCCAAGCTGCGAATGCCCGTTCTGGATGCGTGCCGATCCATATTACCGCCTTCATACTCAATCGCTAAATCCCTCAAACTCATCTGCCGCATCTTGCGCTTCTTTCTCTGCTACTTTCTTCCGCATCTGCTCTATCATACCCTTTAGCCTCTCCTCTTCCTTTCGCTCGTCCTCTGTCAAAGCTGTCACCCGGTCATGCTCGCGCCTGGCTGCCTTCTTCTCTCTCCGCAGCTCCTTCAAAGCTTTCTGGTCCTTTTGCTGCGTCCATGCCGATGCCTTTTTATCTTCCGTTACATATCGTTTCTTGCCTTCCGCCTTGGTCGCCTCGTATTCCTGCTGCTCAGTTTGCCGCTGTTGTTCGCGTGCTTTGTCCTTGTATGAGTATGTGCTGAAGTCCATGATGACACCCAGACTCCGGTCTCCGTCCCATTTCTTCAGCTCCGGCATACTTGGAAGCTTTAGAAGACCCCATGCGTTACCTAGCTCTGCCCAGTCAAGGTCTGGGATGCGGAAGATCGAACTAGCAGTATGCTTGCTGTACGCGCGGACCCAAGAAACGAAACCTCGCTGTGCTTTGTCGAAAAGTGCTCTGTCTGATTTGACTACCTTCCTTATACGATTACTCATTGCTTCTGCTTCTTCTGTAGTTACCTCGACATTAGGTGTGGTCAATGGAGAGATCGGCGTCTGTCGAACTCGTAAGAACTCGATATAGTCTTCTTCCCGACCAGGGCTAAGGAAGGTAAGAGCAAGTCCTTTCCGCCCCGCTCGGCCTGCGCGGCCGCAACGATGAATAAACGTCTTCGGATCACTCGGGGCGTCAAGTTGTAGAACTAGATCAACTGAGCTACAGAAGTGTTAGTACACGTTCCTCCTGCTACGTTATATGTAGAAGTGACAGATACTTACGGTATGTCCAGTCCCCGTGCTGCCACATCAGTTGTCAAAAGTATGGTAGGGGTAACGGAATCAACGAATTTTATGAAGTTCCTTCTCCTTACTTTGTCAGGATGCTTCCCGTGTAAGGGCACAATCGTGAAACCCTTCAGCAACTCCGGAAGCACGTGCTGGAAGTAATCAACGGAAAAGCAGGTAGCCATATACATAATGGATTTCTGTGGCTGTGGCTGCATTGACGACAAGACTTTCTTGATTGCAGGTAGTTTATGTGAAGCAGGCATGACAAGATAAGATATCTGCAAACTTGCTGGAGTCTTTCTGTCTTCAATTGCTCCTGCCTCCCCTGTGGTGCCGTTGGGAGCAGCTCGCGCTTTGACTTTGACTGCGATGCGAACAGGGTTCCGGAGACCCACACGAATAAGCTGGTCGACTGCTTCACTCACACTGGCACTGAAGAGACCTGTTCGGCGTTGCTTCGGTATCCGGGATAAAATCTTTTGGAGATCTGCACTGAATCCCAAGTCCAGAAGCCGATCAGCTTCGTCAAGAACAAGAGCGTCGAAAGACGACTGCGAGCAATGGACATGCGGCGAAGAGAGGAGCTCGAGAAGCCGACCCGGTGTGCCAATCAGTACATTGGTGGATGACTTTAGGAACCTGCTTAGATCTTGGGCTGGAGTCACCGATCCACCAAGAAGCAATTGAGGCACAACTTTAAGGGTGCTGGGAGGGAACGTTGGTTTTGGAGGAGCGGCGTCCTCCATGTCGGTATCTTCATCCTCGGGGTCCAATAAAGCAGCCGAAGGCGCATGGAATCGAAGTAGGGACGAGAGAACGGTATGAATCTGTGTCGCCAGCTCTCTGGTTGGCGATATAATGATGGCTCCCACGTGATGCTTCTTAATGGGCGTGTCTAGTCGAAGCAAACGCTCCACGATGGGTATTAGATAACTAGGCCTCTATTAGTCTACTAAATTGATTCGAGAATCTTTAAGACTTACGCTAGGGTTTTACCACTTCCAGTGACAGCTTCAACTACAACATCGGAATTTTTCATAAACATAGGGATGGCCGCATGCTGCACGGGTGTAGTCTTCACAAAGCCCATGGAGTCTACAGCCTCAAGTATCCACTCTGAAAGAGCAGGCGTCAAGGCGCCAAAGGAGCGGTCTGTCTTGCCTTGTGGAGCCATGTGTGGACGCTATGATTTGAGATGGCTCTGTTCCGAAAGTCGCGATACTCGCGAGGTCGGTCGAAACTTTGAAAAATAAAGTGGGCCCTCGCACCGCCACCTGCGCCACATGGTCTTACTAGCAAGAGCACGAGACACCGTCATCTGCCAGTATTTGGACAAAAGCTTGTTTTCGAGGAATCGAACGGACGTGCGCCAGAATCTTCGACATGCACTTTGGGACTGCAGTCAGCAACCTGATCTGATGGTGTTGCCAAGACAGATCCGCAGCCACGATGATCATAGGCCGGATCATATCTGAATGGGCTTGCGATCAAATTTCCCAGTCTCATGCCGCAAAATTGCACAGCTGCAGCCGTCATCATCCGTCCAATACATTCCCTGTTCACCCGCCTGTAGCAAAGACGGCCGCTGTTGTCGCCTGCACACATTGTGGCATCTTCTGCCTCCCTGCACGATGCGCCCTCCTCGGACGAATCCGCGGGCTTTGCGTCTTTGACAAGTTCTAACGCTGACATCAATCCCGATGCCACCTTGAATAATTCCGGCCCAGATGACAGGTGTGACGCACCCACTCAGCCTCGTTATATATATTCGCAACCCTCGGATCGGCATTCTCTGCTTGCGAACATAGCAGTACTCTGTGCCAGGGCCCGCTCCAGAATTTCCGGTGTCATCCGCGTTCCTATTTTGCCCTACTTTCCCACCTGCTGGCGCGACGCCATGGAGTCCTCTCGACAATATCAGATACCTAGCACCCCGCGCGTGATATCCCCTTCGCCAACCCCCTCCGAGGCAGGCAGTACAAAAGATGGCTACTTCGGGCCGGTTACGCGCTCGTCGACGCGCAAACAGCGACTTACGTCACCTTTACCCATCGATGAGGACTCGTCCGGTTCAGATCCCGACAAGAGGGCGCGAACCAAAAGTCGGAGTCCAGGACGGCAGAGAGTCGCTGGCTTAACAACCCGGAGGCTGATGAATGGGAGCCTAAAGAAGGACCTCACATTGCCTAAGAATATGCCTAACGGCCACTTATCACCAGCAGCTGCGAATAAGAACTACTGGAGGGAGATGAGCAGGAGCCCAAGCCCACTAGGTCTAATTCCTATTCACCAGAAATGGCGGTCATTTGTACGTATGCACGACGCTGTTGCAGAAGCCATAACTAACAGTGATAGATTCACCGGCATGAAATACCCCGCAAGATCCTCCACGTCTCTATCGGCTTTCTTACCATCGCACTCTACTGCACTGGTACACAAACGTCGCAAATACACAACGTCCTGCTTACCATGCTTATCCCCATCGCCCTTACGGATGTCATTCGGCACCGCTACTGGCAAGTGAATCGTTTTTACATCGGCTGTCTCGGCGCATTTATGCGTGAGTCCGAGGTGGACGGATACAACGGGGTCATCTCTTACCTGCTGGGTGCATGGATCGTGATGCGCTTCTGCCCAAAGGACATCGCCGTTATGAGCATCTTGCTCTTGAGTTGGTGCGACACTGCTGCGTCGACCTTCGGTAGGCTCTGGGGCCATCTCACGCCCAGAGTCAGGAAGGGCAAGAGTCTGGCCGGGTCTGTCGCGGCGTGTGTGACTGGTGTAATGACAGCCGCTGTGTGGTGGGGCTGGCTGGGTCCTCTATACTCGGAGTACAACCAGGGCGAACACGCGTTCGCATTTCAGGGCGCCCTCACAATTCCCGCCCAGACGCGTGAGGCACTCGGCTTGTCCCTGGCCCAGGGCTCGGTTACAGGCTACTGGGCTTTGGGTGCCATGTCGCTTGCGGCTGGCGTCATTGCCAGTGCGAGCGAAGCGATTGACTTATTCGGCTGGGATGACAACCTGACGATTCCCGTGCTTTGCGGCGCTGGTCTGTGGGGCTTTTTGAAGGTGTTTGGGTGATGGTTGTTGATGGTTGTTGATGTTTGTATCATGTCATCATGTGTATTCTCTACTCTTGTAATTTCACTTACATCTCCTTGGGTCCAATGATACCCTAGACACAGGTCCTCAGGGAGCGGCATCATCTGTAATGGTCACGACGGCGTTTTGGGACATATTGGATGCAAGAGAGATTGGGGCGTAAGATTACTGGCGGTCTTGGGTCAGCATACCTAGAATTTAATAGTGATATCCCTCCAGCCACGGAGCTACTTTGGGTCAAAGGCGCGGTAGGGCTTATCGAGTTTCAAGCCGAGGTACAGATTGTCAGATTGATTAGCTATCAAGTGCCAGATGCAGCACTTTTGGTCACGCCTCTTGAACCGCATCCTGACCGGAAGCCGTTCTCTATGCACAGCAGACGCAATGGGGCAAGCCTGAATACCTTGACGGATCCCTGTAGTGTCGGATTCGCACTTGGCGCATACCGCCACATGCAGCCGTCAACTTTCCCCATGAGCCCAGGTTTGCTTCTTTTTATACCATTACATACCGCCACACAAAGGCCCTGTACTGCACACTCGAACCCTTCTGTACTATCGCATCACCCACAGTCTCAACATCTTACTGCTTCCAAGCGAGACGCCCCTGCTGCTTGCCGTCGTCTGACTATATTGCCCCGCCATTCCCGAAGTCCAACGCTCTCCACATTCAAAGCCCAAGCGCGCCACTAGAATCTCCACCTGCCCTTCTTCTACAACTTGACCAGTGCATACAGCCTACCTATATTGCCCTTCTCCGCTCGCTGTATAGCAACTGTAATCTTGGCGTCTATAAGTTATAACGCTTTCCCAAGTCGCATCTGTCACGCGCTCCCACCTCGCATACCCATCCGCCGACGCCACTCGTACGTACCCAGGAAGGCACAGTATGGCATCGTCATCTGCTGCAGCGGGCCTGCTGGCTCGCCAGCTCAAACAAATGCAAAACGATAAAAGCATATCTGGCATAAGCTGCGGTTTGGTAGAAAACAACGTGTTTGAGTGGGAGGTCATGCTCATGATTGATGACGACACAAAGTTCTATGGAGGTATGGAAGGGTCTGACTTTTGGGCATAGCGCAGAACGCATAACTGACCGAGCATACAGGAGGCTTTTTCCGCGCACGACTTACTTTCCCTATCGAATACCCTCTCCTACCGCCGAAGATGCGCTTCGAGACACCCATCTTCCACCCTAACAGTGAGTTGTCACCTGCTCTCTTCCTTGACCAGTCTTCCAGCGCGCACATTGCTAACATGCCAAAGTTTACCAGAACGGCGATGTATGCATATCGATACTCCATCCACCGGAAGAAGACAAGTACGGCTACGAGTCCGCCGCAGAGCGCTGGTCGCCTGTTCAAACACCAGAGACTATCCTCCTCTCCGTTATATCTATGCTGTCGAGCCCAAATGACGAATCGCCTGCAAATGTTGAGGCTGCAGCTTTGTGGCGGGAAAACACTCCAGAGTTCAAGAAGCGGGTACGGAAGTGCGTTAGAGATAGCTTGGAGTTTGAATGAGACGGGCCATGGGAACCGGGTGGGATATATATCATCGTGACATTAGCATAAGCGAGTGGGAATCTGGATCAGAAGATACTGGAATACGGCATACATGGTGGTGGTCTTGGTGTCCATAATTTCAATATCAAGTGCGTACAGCGTTATACTCGTACGCTATGCAAATGCTGCAGTCTCTGCTGATTTTTCTAATACGAACAGGGTCGCACATGCATTACGCATCCGTGCTTTTATACGTGAATCCGCGTCTTAGTCGGCGGCATCCATGGTGACATTCTATAGATTTGTGTTTACAAATGTAGGAGGAATCGTAATAACATTGAAAAGTTGATCAAGACGTTAACAATGTCAAGAAGTAGAGTAAAATATGAAGAAGAGGATATATTGATATCACCAAGCATATTCTACGCAAAACAGGCGTGTTCAATAAGCAGTTGAGTTTGTCTGTTGGTGGTGCTAGTGCTGAAGGGAAGGTTGAATGGATGATGGGTACCCAGAGGAGGAATTTGAGTTGCTTTATACATCCCTTTCCTACCCAGCTCCTCTGTTCATGTCCCCGCTCTACAAAACTGCACTGGCATCACTCATCGCACACCCCAAACGACCCAATCATCCAAAGAACCCATTTAATGAGGGTTGGAAAAAGAGTCTGCACCCTCCAGTCGAATCCAATTCATACCCCCCCACACGCTAATGCCCCCAGTCTGCGCCGTCGATCACTGATCTACAAAGCGCCGAGTTCAAAGGATTCACCTCTCATTCGCGGGTAGCCCTGTTTCCTGCATGCAAGTCAGGTACCTACAGGACGGGTGGAGGAGTGAAAAAAAGCAACCATGCAGAATTATCGGTACGAGCCGGGAATGGATTGGAACCGAAGAAGTAATCCTAAAGTGAATGACTAAGAATCACGAATACATATGTATAATACATGCAGGAACGTTCGTTGCAAGTGGGGTATCTATCGATTGTTTGACTTCTTCTATTTACCAGAAGAAAAAGGGAAGATGGATAGAAGATGGGGAAAAAGAAAATGCTACGGCCAGCGTACACACCGCTTCCCTTCCTTCCTCCCGTCCATCTTCCTCTTACGTCATTACTGGTGTCCTTCCCTCCATTCCTCCGTTCCTCTCTCTCTCTCTTTCTCTCGTACGTCATGAAATCGTCAAAGGAAAAATCAGTGCTGTAAAATTCACAAAAGGGTATCAGGCGCCCAAACATATTTCCCGCAGCCAATACCAACCAGTCTTCATGCGCCAATGAGTTCGGCAATCTTAAGCCGATAGTATACATCCGCGCAACTTTTTTTTCTCCTGCTCGGATCCAGAGCGTGCTTATATATCATCCCATGGGAAGTCTTGTGGATCGATCCTCGTGCACGTCAAATAGGGCAAGCCGCCCTCTCGCAGGTCCAACTCGAGGAAGTTGCGCATAAGTGGTTTCACGACGTCTTTGGCTTTGTTCTTGATCTCGTCGATCCGACGCTCGAAGCGCTTCAGGTTGTCACGGTTGTAGTGGTCCGGATTCAGGCGCAGGAAACGTTTGCACTCGTCATGGTTGAGATAACTGGATCCGCCTTGACCGAGTAAGCGAAAGATGCGGCCGGTATTGAAGACTGGTGGGGCGGGCAACGGTGCGCCCTCTCGTGCGTTCTGGGGCCGTGGTGACTTGAGAATAGGTGCCGGAGGTGGGGTTGTATTTTCTGCGAGCCATTGCCGGAATAAAGAGACTGCCATCCAATCCAACCAGTTGCTTGAGGGGCTAACACGCTCTCCGCGGCTTGTTGTCAAGGACAGCCGGAACAGTTTGACTTCGATCTTGGCCTTGAGTTCATCCATCTCGTCAACCTTGTCCTCTATCAGTTCAATGACTGGCTCGGCAATCTGACCACGCAGTTGGTTAATGCCCTGAGGCCACTGTCCTACCACGTGTACCATGGCTTCCGCGAATATTGCTTTACTACGAGCCATGTAGCCGAACTTGAGGTAACTGGGTGGGTATTTTGCAATCTGCTTCCATAACCGTCCCTGGAAGCGGAGTAGGTGGTGGTCTACGCGCGGACCAATAACACCAAGTGCATCGTACATGTCGGCCAGTTGGAGGAGCGATTTGCATTCTACGTATGCGCTTGCGATGTTGACAGTGTCGAGCGAAGGGGGGTAGTTGTAGAAAATGCGAAATAGATTGTCGTAGTCTCGGAACGTGTCGTCGTCAGGGTCTTCCTCGGGAGCGGCTGGTGTGGGCGGAACATGCAGGGTGGAGATGTTGACCATGCTGCGGAAGAAGCCTGATTGCGGTGCGGCAGGTTTGTTGCGTGCGGCGGGAGGTTGCGCGGGTGGACTTGGGTCGCCGCCAAACATGGTGGGCGGGTTCTTCTGGAGAGGTGTGAGTACATGTATGCGTTCTCGCGTAATTATTTTGGGGGGAGCGCACCTTCTGCACCAGCATGGGCAGGTCGTCCTCACCACTGCCCCAGTCCAATTCATACCTCCACTTCTTCTTTTGTTCCGGTCGCGAGCCTGACGGTATCCTCGCCAAGAGGGTGCCGTTGCTGGGGCCCGCGTTGGTCACGTCACCGGCACTAGCCCATTCGTCGCTCGTCCCTGCCTCGAAGAAGCCTGAGCACTGGGTCAGAATCAGCTTGTGCAGCAGATAGCGCTGTTCTCGGCGGCCGTTGCTGATGACTACTTCCACGTCGCCCGTGTGGGTGAAGATGGGGAACTCATTTTGCGGCGCTAGCGACGGCCCTCCCACGTTGGAGCGATGCTGGCGATGTCGTCGGACAGTCGAGGCGCGTGACGAGTGCGATACGACAGAGGACGGGCGCCGGATGGGCAGTGAGCGCTCGGCACTCGTCGAGTCTGGGTAGGAAACCATGCGCCGCGACTTTGTGTTGTTGTGCTCTCCGACTCTTCTGTTGTCGCGCTCGGGGAGGCCGAAGGGGGTCTCTGGCTGCTATATCGCAGGCTGGGATCGCAAGGGCTCTCTCTAGATGGCTGGGAGTTGGGTTGCACACAGAGTGCGGAGGCGGGCGCGGCGACAGCACCGTTGCTGCGGATTGCCTTGTTCGCACGCAGGTGCAGGTCAAGCTGTGGGCGGGCTGGTGGCTTTGTTGATGGCTGGAAGATGTGTAGGGGTACTAGGGGAGAGGCGCTAGACCACCCCACCTCGAGAGCGATGGCGTGAAGGGTGGGCCAAGAACTAGTTCAGCGCGGCAAGGTTCATCGCACCGTTTCGCGATAGTGTTGAGGCCTGTTTCAGGCTCTGTGCGCTTCAGCAGACGACAAAACCTGTGGCGACTGTTCACATGGTCCCGAAGCCCATGCACCTGGGAGGCTGTGCACCAATCGCCGCCCGTAGCCGGGCCAAGCGCGCAATCAGCCTCGACGGCGACCAGCTAGGATGTCGCGGCAGAAGCAGGGGATTGGGGGTGCGCGCGCACCTTGACATGCAGGGCATCGTGGTGAGGTAAGAGGACAATTGCGGGCCATGCGTTGAGCGGGCGGACACGGTCGAAACGCGACGACGCGTTCCACCCCTCTGGGTGCCGTAGCCAATCGTCTGCTGACGACAGTATATATACACAACTGTACAAAAAGCCCCCCCCTCTCCCCCTCTCCCCCGAACATCTGTGCAAAACTTGCCCAGCTAGCGCTGTGACTGAATCTTCTCTTGGCCGCCCATGAATGGCCGCAACACGTGCGGTATCGTTACCGTACGCTCCTGCTCGTCCCAGTGGTTCTCCAGAATTGCCGCGAGCACCCGAGGCACCGCCAACGCAGTCCCGTTGAGCGTATACGGAAACTCTAATGTGCCGCCCTTTATGCGCATGCGCGTCTGCAGGCGTCGGCTCTGGTAGTCGGTGCACATTGATGTAGACGTCACCTCGCCCCAGCCTTGATCGATATCCTGGCGAGATGGAAAGAATGCCTCAATATCGAGCTTCCTTGTGGCACTGGCACCGAGGTCCGTGGTGGGCATTTCCAGGATGCGGCAATGCAGCCCGAGCGCTTCCAAGATTTCTTTTTGTATTGACAGCATCTCCTCGAAGATTGTCTCTGAGCTCTGTGTCGTTTGAGCGGTGAAGTGCTCTTCTCCCGCGTTGTCGGGCCATGTCCATGCGAACATCTCGACCTTTGTAAATTCATGGACACGATACAGACCCTTGGTATCCGCCCCTCTCGCGCCAGCTTCAGCACGGTAGCATCTGCTCACGCCTACTGTCTTGAGCGGCAGTTCCGACTCCTCAAACGTCTGGTTTACCTTCATGCCCGCCAGAGGTATTTCTGCTGTGCCAGCAAGAGCCAGCTGAGGCTTCGCCTTGTCCTTCTCTGACTGCTCGATGGTGTATACTTGCTGTTCGCCATTCTGGTCTCTTGGCTGGAACCCGCACGCAGAGGCAATGTGCGAGTACACCAGTGACGGCGGCGCGACTGCTTTCCATCCTCTCCCTGTAGCAACTCTCAGGGCATATTGGACGAGGGCCTGTTCCAGCATGGCACCATCACCAATCAGAAAGTACCAACCCCATCCTGAAGTTTGCGCAGAGCCCGTAAAGTCTAGTATGCCGAGTTCCTGCCCGATGTCTACGTGTGACTTTTGACTTTTTGATTGCGACGGCTCGCTCCAGGGATGCACATTGATATAGCCAAGTACTTCAGCTTCAGTGCCAACTGGCGTGTGCGTACTGCTCAAGTTGGGCAAGTCGTGGGCCAGGCCCTCAATTTCTTCCCGTAACTCTGTTTCCTGTGCTTCGATTGCACTAAGTTCTGCCTTGATAGCCTTTGCCTCGCCAATCATTCCTTCCCTTATGGCGACGGGCGTTCCTTCAGCATCCTTGATACGCGACGCCGTCTTTGCGAGATTGGCTCGGATGCGGTTGTTGCGCTCACGCAGACTGCGAGTGCTTTGCTGGAGCGCCAGCCATGCTTCATGCAGCTCCAGGATACGCCATGACGACCTGCTATGTGCTGCATAGTTCCGATCTACACAATTTTGCTCATACAGTCCTGGGTTCTGGCGGATGTGCTTGATATCGATTGTGGGCTTGGGTGCGAATGCCGGTCGAGCGTAGGTACGGCGGGCAAAGAGGGCCGATTGGCACAGCCTCAGGCTAGGACGCTGTGCCTGTATTCGATACGACCAAGTCTTTCCGACACCTGCCTGTAAAGCCCTCATGGTTGGGATTGAGAAAACAGACCGTTTGTCCCGCTTCGGCGCCTTCGCTTTCCGAACGCTTGAGCGCCTGCATCCTTGATCCCTGCCCGCTGCCACGCTGCCCACTCTGGTCGCGTAAGTCGCGTTCCCCGCTAATCCACATTCTCACCACTTCGACCTTGGGAAGAAAGCGACCATCTGTACAATAGCTTGGCTCTTGCATGTGTCATCGTGTAATGGATATTCCCTTTAGCAGTAATGAATAATATGCCATCGTGATTTTAAGTCGGTACAATTGTCTGCAGGGCTTACAAGTCCAAGCAGCGCCGTATATGCCAGCAGTGCAAGCATACATAGTGTATAAAGATGCAGATGACACGACATCACCTGACCGCGCGGAGAAAAGGCTTCCCATACTAGCTCTAGTTCTCTAGTTCTCTTCGAGATGGGAATCCTCTCTCTAATATCTGTTGCGATGAATTACACAGGCAAGTGGTCGTCGGGCAAGGTGTGTGTGTCAGCCCCACGGGTTCCACCTAGATAGGTACGTATCATGTGGCTATGCACCTGCTGCACATGGACATATCCAAGGAACCCGGATGACGCAGTCTCGTGGCTGTACGTATCTCGAGCTGACATGTCCGCTTCGACATCGAATGTATCGTGTGCCTTGGACACAGCGTGAGCTACATTGCCGGCTCGCTAATCGCAGCCTGGACTAGGCAGATCCGCCGTCTGTTCCACCCTTCGTCGTCATTCGCACCTGCTGCAGGCATCCCCGAGGTATATGCATCACTGTGTCTCCCCCTCCCTCCCCCCAGCCTCGATTCTGACGTCTGCCTTATAACATCAAGTTCTTTTGTCTTCGCTGCCGGCCTAGTCGACGCATCTTCGACATTCCTTCCTCCATTGCTCCTGATCGCGTGCCAGTTTTACTGTCCTCGACACCTCCGTGCCCGCCTCACTCCCGAAAGCCTCAACACCATGCACGACCCATTTCCTATTCGGCGACCTGAGAGCCTGGTGAAATATGTCGAGCCCGTCGCCAACTTTCTTTCCCTCAAGACACTGCCCTTGCACTTCCACGAGGTCTTCATGGCATTCATGCTTTACGACGTAACCTACCGCTTCATCGCCCCAGCCTTCTCTCGCCTCTTCTTCCCACGCGTATACGCCACCTTCAACGCCCGTACAAAATTAAACTGGGATGTACACATTGTGTCGTTCGTGCAGAGCACCTTAATTTGCGGCATGGCACTCTGGGTCTTGTGGACGGACAGCGAACTGAACCAGATGAATACCGAGGAGCGCGTATACGGCTACACCGGGGCGTCGGGTTTGATCCAGGCCTTCGCAGGAGGCTACTTTCTCTGGGATCTGATGATTACCGTTAGAAATGTAAAGATCTTTGGAATCGGCATGCTCTTCCATGCTATCTCAGCCCTCTCAGTCTTCTCGCTGGGCTTCGTAAGTGCAATGCGGCGCTTATCTGAGCGTAGCAACGACAATCTAAGTGCTGATCATACTCCAGCGACCCTTTGTGAACTACTACGCATGCATATTTATCCTCTACGAGCTCTCCTCGCCCTTCCTGAACATCCATTGGTTCTGTGATAAGCTTAACATGACCGGTTCCAACGTTCAGCTCATCAACGGCATAATGCTGCTCTGCACCTTCTTCTGTTGCCGCATTGTATGGGGCACCTACCAATCAATACGTGTCTTCACTGATATGTACAAAATGTACACTGCTGGCCCAGTCACTCTCTCTGGTCCAGACGTTGGAAAGCTGGCAAGCAACATAACTGTAGGCAATGCAGGATTCAAGAACGAAGTTCTACAATTCTCCGAAGGCCAACACATTCCTCTGTGGCTCGTAAGCGCCTATCTGGCCTCCAACTTCATCCTCAACGGGTTAAATTGGTTCTGGTTCGGCAAGATGATCGAGACACTACGTAAGCGCTTCGATCCTCCCTTTGGCACGAAAAGGCCTGAGATCAAGGAAACGACTCTGGAGATCCCAGAAGACGAAAAGGTCTTGATTGAGGGTATTCATGTATCTACTCCGGGTGTGATTGAGAAGGATGTTCAAGATTACATGAAGGCAGCACCAGGCTCAGTAAGGATTGGCAAGAATAGCACCGGAACGCATCTCGAAGTCAACCACAGCGAAGTTAGGAGTCGGACAAGTGCACAAAGGGAAGGATTAAGAGCTGCGCAAGCTGCGTAGCGAGAGAGTCATGGCGTAGAGCGGTGACTTTTACAGGAGAGGGGTATAGGTATCATTTCCAAGTTGTAGCTTTATCGTACTATGTACTTGTTCTGTTCAGTCAAATTTCCCTGGCAACTGTGGGCCTACATTGCATGTGTGTGTCGTGTTCTTGGTACCACAATTTTCAGCTTTTCAGCCCAGGCCTTCAAGTGCAGCCACTAGCGGCCTTGCTCTTCCCCTTGCTGGCCTTCTTCCCATCCTTCCTCCTGGCCTTCCCAGTCTTGAGTTTCATCGTCTTCGTCGGCAGCACACCTGCTCGCTCATACACCATTATAATCGCATTGAGGACATCCTGTTCGCGTACCATGGGGTCCTTGTCATCGCCCTGATCCTGCTCCGTCCGCAGCGCAATGACCTCATCTAGAACTTCGCGTGCGAGTCGCTCCTGGCCGTGGGTGCAACTGCTAAAGAGGTACAGGGCAGCAAGCATTGCTGGATCCCAGGTTTTGCTGCTAGACTTTGGGGATGACAGCTTCATACTCGAGGGAAGGAAGTGCTCGATAGTAACAGCCCAGCGTTCTTCAATGGTGATTTCATAGTCGGTATCTTCCGAGAGTGGTTCAGAGGAGCTCAAAGCATCCATATCGGCTTGAACAGACTTGTATGGTCGTGTAATCCGTAGTTTGTTCCTAGTTGTGGGCTTCAACTCATTCAGATTGCGAACATGTAGACATTTTTCATAATCGGAAAGTTCCTACATGCTTGTTAGTTCTTGACTCCTTTTTACAAAGTATCAGTATTTTAGTGAAGAAGATACTTACATCCCATGCTTGGCCGTAGCCCTCGGTGTCGGGGTCCACATCTCCGCCCTCCTCACCATCATACAGGACGAAGCCATAAGGCGCGTCGGGCAACATCTTCTCTGTAGCATGGGCGGCAACGAGTACCCGTTGGTCTTCCTGTAGCGAGTGCGGGTCTCCGATAGCTTTTGCGTTGACTGTATAGAGGGCTGCATATTTGATATTGAGTGCAAGTCGTACACCCTGGAGGACCTGCTCTGGCAGCTGATACGCCCCAATGACAAAGTCATTGACTGTCTTCTTCTTGGACGGACAGTAAAGCTGTATGCGCCCCATGATAGATCACAGGCGGTTGTTTTTCGCGTGTGTGCTTGTCGAGCTTCTTGTGTTCCAACTGGATTCGAATTTGTTGTGTGCGCAGTGGTTGCTGGCTTGGCCCAAGTGCGCGGGTGTTTGCAGTCGGTGGAAGCGGGTAAGCGCAGTGTTTGGAATAGAGGAGACTTGCTCGGGGATATTTGTATACTGGGGAAGTGAGGCGCAGCTCGAGGTCATAGCGGCTGCGACGAGGTGAGTGAATTGTGCGCTAGTTATGACGGAGGTTGAGGTGACTGAGAGAGACAACCGGTGTCATTCCGCACGTGGTCAGGGAAATTGGATGGCATGGTTAATCTTTAGTTTTCCAAGTGAAAGTTGACATTTATGACGAGGCAGGGCTTTTTGTAAAAGGCAAAGAGATTCGAGATTTGACAGCCTTGGCTCACAAGATTCAAGTTATACGAAGATGGAAAGGACTCGATTGATGATTGTTACATACTGTTCTGTAGTAGTCAAGTCATACACAGACTTGTAGCTGAGCTTCCTATATCCCATCAACGTTATGCCTCCTACCGAGCCTTATTCAGAGCTCATAGTCTCAATCTCTACACCTTCCTTGAACTCTGCCTCAAGCAACTCCTCGCCTCCCTCAGTAGTCGGTCTGCAAACATACCCCGCAACACTCACACTCCAACCCTCCTCGTCTGCCAGGAACCATGTAACCTCCCTGAGCGGCCGCCTCTCCACCTCCTTTCCAGCTTCATCCCTTACAATCCAGTAGATCCACAGACTCTTGCCCAGGGCGTCTCTCTCCCTCCTTGCTTCGATAGTAGCACCGGGCTGGCTATTGTTCTTGAAGTCTGGCATGGGAACGAGCGACCAGTCAGCCCAGGCATCACATCCCACTGTCGCTACGTAGGGCTTTCCATAGTAGAATTCGATGCCAGTTTTGACCCATTTCGTTTCATTGTCTGGGACCCCGGGCTTCGTCAAGTGTAACAAGAGACCAGCTTGGTCGTACTGACGGAGTTTATCCGACGGAGGAAGGGCAAAAGTGAGTTTTGCTCGTTGGAAGGATTTGAGGTCGTAGGTGGGAAGTTGGGAAGGGTATGTTGATGCATTGAAAGCGTTATGTGACGGGGGTTTGCGCCAAATGTCAGTGCCTGCTGGAGCAGAAAGGTTGAAAGGCTCGACTGTGGTGGTACAGTTGGACATGGTCGCTGTACTAGTAAGCACAAAGAGCAGGAGCGTAGCTGGCTTGAAATACATGTTTGAAGGTTTTATGGGGATAACCACAGTAGGAGGATAACCAAGGATATTTATACCACGATCAAGATCCGTTCAAGATTGGATGACGGTCAAGATTGGTTCACGTTCAAGATCGGTTCACGATGGCCTCGGGGTAAAAAGCAGGTATTGCGATTGGTAGGAAGTCGGAAGTACCATCCTTTAGCTTCAGTTCGCCCAGCCTCAAAAGCGGGGTATAGTTGCAGTTGGATGGAGAAGTGCGAGGTGGACCGGTACTAACAAGTATTATTGAGTCACTGTGCAGGGCATTTCATGCTACCACGAATCATGCGGGAAGCAATTGGCGGTTTGTAGCAAATTGGAAGCAAATGATGCTGGACAATGGAAAGTGCATTGCAATGTGCTTACCCAATCGGGGGCTCGATTGCGAGGTTTGCCCAGGCGCTTGGCATTTTCAAGATGAGCGGGAATCCTTCGGGTCTGGGCACAGGGTCGTTGCAAGATAGACGTTGTACAAGCACGTTCATTCGCAGGTATATACAATTCAGATGCTTTAAACTATCTATTTCTTCTGCTCTCCCTCTTTCGGTGGCTCTGGCTTGGGTGTCGGCAGCTTGAACTATACTCATATTAGAAGGTGTAGCGTAAGTGTGCAGTATGGTACTCACAGCTTCTGGCTTGAGATCGTCTCCAGGACCGACCTGCTCCCATGCTGACGAGCCACCACGGAAGTTCCTGAAAGCTTGGGTCATCTCTAGAGGTTCTACAATGATCCGCTTCTTCTCCTCGTCGTATCGGATCTCAGTGTATCCGGTCATAGGGAAGTCCTTTCGTAGTGGGTGTCCGTCGAAACCGTAATCCGTCATGATTCGCCGGAGATCAGGGTGGCCCACGAAGAAGACACCGAATAGATCGTAGACCTCGCGCTCGTACCAGTTGGCGCCATCGTAGAGATCGCACAGACTGGGAACCGGGGTTGCCTCGTCGGCATAGGTCTTGACCCGTAAACGCGAGTTGTGGCGGATGCTGAGCATGTTGTAGACGACCTCAAAGCGCTGGTCCTTGGTGGGATAGTCGACTGCGGTGATGTCGGAGATCTGGGTGTACTCGGCCGCGGTGTGGTATTTGAGGAAGGTGAAGGTGGGGATGATGCCTGCCGGAGGGACGTAGATTGTCAACTCATCCTTCCAGACTGAGAATCTACATTGGTCAGATACTGGTCGCCTGCGGAGGGTAGGCGGAGCGTGAGAGGACGCACTGTTGGATGTATTTGGGCAGACATGACATGAGGTACTGTCCGTATTTGTGCAGCGCCTCGCCCTTTTCCTTGAAGTGGTCGGCCGGGTTGACGATGGGCGCCTTGAGCTTGCCGGGCATGTCACGTGGAGCAAACTACACAGGTTGTCAGAGTGGCCATTGCTGGTGCAGACTGGGAGGGAGAGCGCACACGCATGTTTGGCGTCTCTGGGTCTGGCCCCGCGACTTCCTTCGCCCGGAGAGCCGTCGACGCAAAGGTGCGCACAGCAGAGCGGGAGCCGCTCGATGCGCGGACGGCGGCACCCAATGGCCGGCGTACAGCTAGCCGCATCGCCATTCTGTGCAGATTCGTGGTTTGGGGGCTACGCGGTGTAGCGGACAGGTGCGACTCGGGGTGATGATGTCGTCGACGCCGTCAAGTTCGCAGCTCAACCCGCGACGCACGCTTATGTAAGTAGCGTCCACGGCAACCCTAGTCCCTAGTCGTGCCCTGTTGCCCATCCACGGCGCAAGTGCAGCCTCTTAACCCCCGTCACCTTCCACGTACCTTCCTCACTGCTGCAGCGACACTTTGGCCGGCGCTTGTTTATACCTGCACGACTTTCCTATTGACGCCCCACCACGACCACGACCAGTCACCCATCCCCCACCCATCGCTATCACTTCCGGGCGCCACCTTCAGACTTGACAAGACACACCACATCCACAGTCGTCGCCATGTCTCGAATGCAACAAGACCAGTTCGTCGACGATGACGAGGAGGAGTGCTGCCCACTCTGCGTCGAGGAGTTTGATCTGTCGGACAGGAACTTCCGGCCCTGTCCGTGTGGCTACCAAGTACGCCGCCGCCCTGCCAAAACTCGGTGAAGCCATCCCCGGCCCTGCTAACGCACGTGCTAGATATGTCAGTTCTGCTACAATAACATCAAGACGACAATGAATGGCCTGTGCCCCGCCTGTCGCCGGCCGTACGACGATTCGACCATCGAGTGGAAGACCATCTCCCCCGAAGAGTGGGTCCCCATGCACCTTCCCTCCCTGAACACTTCTGACATGGTGCAGGATGGCACAACACAAGCAGCTCATCGCGCAAAAGGCCAAGAAGAATGCGCAGATACGGCAGAAAGAGGCACAGAAGGCCGAGGCCGACTCTCTTAGTCGGAAGCACCTTTCCGGCCTCCGTGTCGTCCAGAAGAACCTCGTATACGTTACCGGCCTGACGCCTACCATACGTGAGGACGAGCTTCTCAAGACGCTCCGTGGTGATGACTACTTTGGGCAATATGGCAAAATCCTAAAGATTGTCGTGAGCAAGGCCAAGGAGAATGCGCAGCACCAGCAGTCAGTCGGTGTCTATGTCACATTCGCTCGCAAGGAAGACGCCGAAAAGTGCATCAATGCCGTTGACGGTTCGCAAAACGGCGACAGGACGCTGAGGTAAGTCCCTATCCTCTTGTGCCATGTGTCATGTAACAAGCTCACTTCCTTGGCAGAGCGCAGTTTGGTACCACCAAGTACTGTTCGGCCTATCTTCGCGGCGAGACATGCAATAACCGCAATTGCATGTTCCTACACGAGCCTGGCGAAGATAATGACAGTTTTACTCGCCAGGATCTTTCCATGATGAACTCAATCCAGACCCAGCAGCCGTCCCAGTCGTCAACATCTCGCGCCGCACCACCTGCCCATCAAGGCCCTGCCGTCGCTGCAGCAACACCCATGAACCGTCAGGATAGTACAGACACGTCGAATTCAATACCAGACGCACCTGGTCTACCCGCTACCGCAAGTTGGGGTAGTAAAGCAATTCTGGAACGTCGTGCCAGTCGCTCAACAATCGCTTCCAACAACGCCAGCCCCATGGTCACAAACGCGGTTCCTGCACAAGCGTCCAAGGCACCAAAGCCTGCAGAAGCACCCAAGAAGAAGGGCAAAGAGAAGGAAAAAGAGAAGGAGAAGGATAAATCACCAAGACCATCCAAATCTGCTACCCCGCTCCCGCAGCCCACTCCTACTCCCACTCCCGCTCCCGCACCCGCACCTACCGCACGTCCCACCAAGGCCCACGACGACGGTATACATGAATATTTGAAGCTTATTGCCTCGCCAGGTTTCAAGTTCATCTTTTCTAGCGCCGCTCTGTCTGAGGAAGAACTCAAAGCCGTGAAGGAGTTCCCACTATTACTTGACCCCAACGGGGGTGCAAAACGACGTGCTATCAAAGAAAAGGAAAAAGAATTAACGTTGCAGAGGGAAGCCGAAGCCGAGGCGAAAACAGCTTCCCAGCAAGCACCAAGCGCTGAGCGAGAGGACAACGAGGCAACCGCCGGTGGTAGCTTACAATTAGGTGGAGAGCCCGAAGATGGACCCGAACCAAGCACTAATCATCTCAACCAACATGCAATCGCACCGCCAGGTCAACAGGGCTTCGGTGGCAGCCTCTTCGGACAGAACGCGCCTTTGGTCGAGGACTTCAGCAGTATCGGGCTGAGCAACAGGGGTCTGACACCACAACAACAGCAGCAGCTCCTACTCTCCAATTTCAAGTCTGGCACACAGTCTACCGGCCTTTTGAGTAACATGCAAAATTCTCAGCCTCAACAAATTGGCCTGGCTGGAAATGGCTCAAACCATACCAGGCATACTTCACGCTTCAGTTTCGCCAACGACAGCTCTTCCGCTTCTGCAAATGTGCAACCTGTCGCGAACCAGAAGCTGATGAGCCAGCAAAACTCGATGATGCCAAAGAATGCAAATCAATTCAACCCCATGTCCCAGCATCAGCCTTTGGGTGGGCAGTTCTTCACCAATGTGCAAGGACCACCTCCCGGACTCAAGCCTACTGGTACGCCTCCTGTCAGCGGGACAGGCATGTTCGGCCAAGGTCACGGATTTGCTACTGGTGGTCTACCCTACGGGGCGGGCGCTACCGCAAGGAACAATAGCGATGCTATGTATCAAGACTTGCTCCGCAACCGGAATATGGATGGTGGCGCAAGGCTAGGTGATGCTGGTAAGCGTGAGTCAATGTTTCCTTCCTTCCTTAATCAACACCCCACGACTTCTACACCCGCCCCTGCCCCTGGCCTCCTAAGCTTTCCCTACGGGCCTTCGCCTGGCGCTTACCAGGAGTCTGGTTCGCAGAAATCCAAGAAAAAGGGAAAGAAGCATAGGCATGCCAACACATCCTCCTCTGGAGGCGGTGGCCTTGCTGATGTTCAAGACCCGAGTATCTTACAGGCTAGGTTGCACCAAGGTGGCATGGCCGGGCAGGGATTGTACGGCCAAGGCCAAGGTGGTTTCTCTTCACTCTACACCAACAACTACGGCGGTGCTGGACGATGGTAGTCGTTTTTCTTTTTAAATATTCGTCGGCTGGTCGGCCAGACACATTGTTTTAGTATTTGATCCGAACGATGGCTGCATGGCGTTTCGGTTTATACGGCAAATGCATCGGCACACACTCGGTACTCTGACACTGAGACGCCTGGCGTTATGATTAGGCTGAACGGTCACTGTCAACGCTTTTTGCATTGCCACGTCTTCATGACGCTATTGCACACCTTCACATCCGCTTTCATTATTTTTCCTTTTGCTTCAGCCAATTGCATGGTTTTGCGGTTGCAAGGTTCAGCTTCTCTCGTCGTCTTCGTCATGGCTATTGCATGTACGTAACTACCCCTCCTGCCGCGAGCAAGTCGGCATGCTTACTTTCTAATAGAGAGATGGCTTCTTCACTATTTCTCTGTTCCTTCATGTGACGGAGATGAGCGAGAGAAACATTTGCAACATTGATATACCTTCATGCGCTGTCAACCCTATTGACTTGAACACCATCGTCTGGCAACCGTTGTCGTTGTTGACTGTCACTCACGCTTTTGACAGTTCTTACACACACAAGGATTCTGTGCTGACGTGTGTGGTTAGATGACACATCTTTGAGTGCCGAGGAGCAGGCGTCCATGAACGTGGATGCGCTCGTCAATGACAGCGATAATGAGCCTTTACGGGCTACCCCAATCACTTCGATTAGCAGCCAGCTGTTTGACCATGGTCACCGATCTACCCCCACTATACCTCCTGGTTTTACGGCTCCCGCCATCCCCAAAACTGTCATGGAAGGCTCCCGTCCCCGCCCCGGATCTCTGCCAATGTCTCGCACTAATTCAGCAACTATCACTCCAGCCATACCTGTTATGCCTGTTACGCCAATTCAAGCCTCTACGCCCAACAAGACCAGCAAGGCCAGCAAGGCCAAAGCAAAGAGTGATGCCGTCGAACCAGCGACTCCAAAAACCACGTCCACATTAACTCCTGCAACCAAGGCTCAGCCTACTACGCCTTCCAAAACGGGGGCAAAGGAAGCAGCCGTAGCGCCCCAGACCCCTAAGGAGCAAACCCCAAGAGAAGCCTCCAGGAAAGCCAAGGGAGATACAGCTCAGACACCAAAGTCGACGCCAGAGACAAGGAGGTCAATTTCGGAAACGGCCACGAAGGATGCGTCAAAAGCAAAGGAGAATTCTAGAAAAGGCCAGCCTTTGACTCAGATAACTCCCAAGAAGGACCTACAAAAGGAGCCCGCACGTGTCCCAGCTGCTAATGAGACACCCACATCAACGAAGAGACAGCCTCCCGGGAAGCTCGAGATCCCGCTAACCACCAAGATGCCTGTCGAAGAGGATTCCACAGCTACGGCATCGACTAAAACAGACTCTCTGACTAAGAATCCACGTTCACTACCAGCAACCGCACCCGTTTCTGTACCCCCGAGCCCTGCTACAGCAACAGGATCACCAATCAAGCGCGCAGCTGCACCCAGAACTTTACGAGTGATTGCAACACCTAAATCTGAAGTCCCATCGCCCCTACCCACGACATCAACATCAGCACCACCCTTGCCTCAGATACCAACTGTCGATAAACTCAGGTCTAGACAGGCGAGCATTGCTTCTATTAATCAACCAGGCACCCCTGCCAGTGATCTGATATCAGATACAGCTTCCATCACCTCTGCGTCTATGTCGAGAGCTAGCTCACCTCCTCCCATTGGCAAGATTGGCACCGCACCAGTGAGAAAGAAGACCAAATCTCAGGCCAAGAAGGATAGACAAGAACGGAAGAAGCAAATAGAAGAGGAGCAACTGGAAGACAACAAATCTGATGTTGAGGTTATACAGGCCCCTATCATCGGCCGCAAGAAGAAGGCAAAGAAACCCTCGACTAACCCCAAGCCTATTGCGGCGGCCTTCAAGAGCCAACCAGCTTCGCCCAAACCAGCCACTGTTGAAGAAGAGCAACTTGGTGCACCGACCGCAGTACCGCACCCAGTCTCTTCTGCAAGGGTTTCCACACGGGCATCACCAGAGCCGGAGCCAGAAGCAGAACCAGAGCAATCTAAAGAAAGGCGCGAGTACAATGCACAAGCGATTATAGCTGACCTGCAGCGTACGGGCGAACTACTAGCGTCTACGCTCGAGTTTTTCAAACCTTTGTCTTCGTCGCTTACTCACGTATCTCGCGCTGCTCAATCCAGCAACATGGCCACGCCTCCGGACCTCAAGCTACACTTTTCGGAAGCCGACCTTGACGCACTTGCAAAGAAGAAACCAGTACGGCTCAATAATCATGATGGCAGACCTGACTCGCGAACCCTTATTACGCCCAAGGGAAAGTTCTTCTATGGTCTTAGCGAGGAGCTGGAAGCGAAAGCGCTTGATCTTGAAAAGCATATCGAGGCACTCAAGGGTCATGCGCGTTTCCATCCTCGCAGGCAAACAGCACATGGCCACACCATGGCTTCTCAGACACATTCCAACGATGTTCTTCCTGCAATTGCCACTGCACTGCAGGAGGCTGGGAAGAAGCTCAACACCAACGGTGGACAACAGATGCCAAAACTTGATGGTTCTTCGGCGATGTTGGGATCGACAAACCTTCCCCTACCCCCGGTACAAGCACAGGAGGCACCTATCCCGCAGGTTCCTCCGCCGCAGCAACAGCAGACACCGGCCGATGCCGGCGCTTACCTCAACCAATATGTTCTCCCTCGAACAGACAACCCGCCACCGAACCAGCCACGCCCTGAGATGGCTGCTGTGGGTGGCGCGCCTGGTGCTGGAACAGCAAACATGTCAGTCAACGCTAATAGGTTTGCTAAGGCAGCCAAAGCGGTTGTTGAAGGTGGTGCAGTGGGAAGCACGGAAATTGATGGCGTCGGTGTGATGGCTGCAGACCGGTTGGGTGGTGTCTTCGTCCAAGGGCTTGAAGCACTCGTTGGCGCTGGGCTCGGTTATGAGTCAACACAAGACTTCAGTGACTTTGGTGGCAACGGAAGTAAAAACACTCGCTTGAAAGCTGGAGCCAAGAAAGCATCATTGGAGGAATACGTCAACAACATGGATGTGAAAACGCTGATCAATGCATTGGAGGTTGCAGAAGGAGTTGTCACCAGCCAATTGAGAGGCAGTCTACTCAGTGTTGGAGAGGCGGAGCAGGCGGTGCACGCGGCGAGGAAGGAGCATGATGTGCTTGAGAAGAAACTGACTGCACTTATGAAGAAGAACAAAAAGTTGGCAATGGGTGGAGGCAAGTAAAAGATGGAACGGCTGTGGGGAGGTGTATGATTTTTGTTCGTGAGTGAGAAAAGTAGTGTAAGCCAAGCAGGTGATAGAGTTGAGAACTACGTAAAACAACATGTATGCGATAGTGTATGTTTGATATTTCGGCACTTATTCGCTTTCGCACGTGTGTACTCAGTATTGAAGTTCGTGTAGCGCTAGAGGAAATTTCCGCTATAGTGACGCTAGGTGGGATTGTACGAGCGCCAACAGCGCCACGGTCCAGATGGGGTCTTCGTATCCAGTAATAGCTGTGTAGGCGCGTGTGGACAAAAGGGATGAAGTTCAGAAACACATGACGACGATGCGCCGACTCGCCGATTCGTCAGGACCACTCACCGCCGACGTGGGCTGGCGTTCAGGGTCCACCAACTTGGTTCCTGAAGAAGGCCAGATTCGCAATTGCTCTAGCACCACCTTTTCTTCTGTCTCTGAGGCTTGTTTGCAGTCTTCTCGCCTTTCCAAAGTACGGTATATCGAAAAAAGTGCCAACATGAGTTTGCAGCCACCTTCGCTTGCTGTGAGGTCCAAGTCTCCTTCGGGGGGCTCGACCAAGGCAGTTATTCTGGTGAGTGTGTTTACCGCCCTCGGCCTGCATGCAGCCATATATACTCACAAGACTAGGTCGGAGGGCCTTCGCGAGGCACCAGGTTTAGGCCGCTGTCCATGGAGTTGCCCAAGGTAAATCGCATTTCGCATTGCACGGCCCGAACCTCACCCCGCTGATATTACATAGCCGCTCTTCCCAATCGCCGGCCACCCCATAATCGAACACTGCTTCCGCGCAATCACAAACGTTCCCGAAATCAAGGAAGTCTTCATCGTCGGCTACTATGAAGAGTCGGTCTTCCAGCCCTTCATCAACGCCGTGTCGACCAGCTGGCCGCATTTGAGCGTCAAGTACCTCCGAGAATACCAGGCGCTGGGCACTGCGGGTGGCCTATACCACTTCCGCGATGTCATCCTGAAGGGAAAGCCGGAGAAGCTGTTTGTCCTGAACGCGGATGTATGCTCCTCATTCCCGCTGGCCGAGATGCTCAAGCTGTTTGAGGACAAGGACGCCGAGGCAGTGATGCTAGGTACGAGAGTTGCGAACGAGGCTGCGTCCAACTTTGGTTGCATTGTATCAGACGCACACACCAAACGCGTGCTCCACTACGTTGAGAAGCCCGAGTCGCACATCTCCAACCTCATCAACTGCGGCGTCTACCTCTTTGCGACTGAGTGCATCTTCCCCGCCATTCGTAGCGCCATCAAGCGAAGGACCGAGCGCCCACGGCTGCTGTCCTATCCCTCATCTGAGAACCTCGAGTCCTCGTTTTACCAAGCCGACGACGACGATGATAACAAGGAGAATGCCGTCATTCGCCTGGAGCAGGATGTACTCTCAGACATTGCAGATAGCAGGCAGTTCTTCGTTCTTGAAACCAAGGACTTCTGGCGTCAGATCAAGACTGCTGGTTCCGCCGTCCCTGCTAATGCTCTATACCTTCTGAAAGCATTCCAAGCAGGATCTGAAGAGCTTGCTGCCCCCTCCGCCAACATCCTGCCTCCTGTCTACATTCACCCCTCTGCCCAGATCGACCCAACAGCTAAGATTGGACCCAATGTTTCCATCGGACCACGTGTTGTCATCGGAGCCGGTGTGCGTGTCAAAGAGTCCATTGTCCTTGAGGACTCTGAGATCAAGCATGATGCATGTGTGTTGTACACCATTATCGGCTGGCACAGCAAGGTTGGCGCTTGGGCTCGTATTGAAGGAACACCAACCCCAGTCACCAGCCACACCACTAGCGTCATCAAGAACGGTGTCAAGGTTCAAAGTATCACCATCTTAGGTAAGGAGTGTGCGGTTGCCGACGAGGTCCGTGTGCAGAATTGCGTCTGCCTACCGTACAAGGAGCTCAAGAGAGTAAGTCATGCAGCTATGTGTCTATCAGAGCGTTGCTAACACATGGTTTAGGATGTATCCAACGAAGTAATCATGTAATACATTGCAGATTCCAACATGTTATCGGTCTTTTTCATGAGAAGGCTATATGTGCTATAGGAAGCAATGCTATGACAGATAACCACCAGATAAAATGACATACCACAACATTTGGAAAATAACAAACAAACTTCTTACGAGACTAATGTCTTGACTGTGAAATTGCGTGCGTGCTCAAACTCGTGTACTGATACCATTCTTCTACCATTGTCATGTTCTGGAAATAGCCGCGTTCTAGGCTCAATGTGTACCTAGCGCCAGCCGATCACTGACGTTCCAAAGTGTGACTCTTGTACTCACCTTGTAATTACGCATCTTCTTAGTGTCCATCATGTCTGATATGGAAACAGCTCTTCATGCAGCGCGATCCAGGCGCTTGGAAAACAATATCGAAGGACCATCTATTCAGCTCAAGCCCACTCTCGACTCAGAATCAAAATACGAAAAGCCGATTGCTACGGCACAAGAAGATGGACTACCTAGGATCGATATATCTCCATTCCTAGATCCGAATTCCACAAAAAAGGCACGATTGACAACTGCCGAAGCCATCAACGCCGCGTGCATAAACTATGGTTTTTTCTACCTCACTGGACACGGCATACCAAACTCAAAGCTTGACAAGGTCGTCGATCTAGCCCGTGGATTCTTTTCTCTACCGCTAGAAGAAAAGAATAAAATCAAGCGCTTCGATGCCGGAAGTGCCGAGGGAGGCGATGGTGCACGCGGGTATCAAGGCTTGGGAGAAAATGTAACAGGTGGTCTGCAAGACATGCAGGAAGCCATTGATTGGTACCGCGACTGGCCTGAAGATAAGAGAGAGCCAGGAGATGGAGGGCCTGGGAGCGTAAAGAGTCTACAGGGTGTTAATCTATGGCCTCAGCAGCCTAGTGAGCTCAAGCCCGTGTATCTGGAGTACATCCAGCGCGTCCAGAAGGTCGGCGAGGCACTAGTGCATGCCATGGGTGTGGCTTTGGACCTTGGACCCTCTGCGAAAGATGCAAGTAGGAATGCGGAAGATGAGGAGATCTTTGTACGGAACTGCGACGAGTCCTTTTGGGTGATGCGCATGATTGGTTATCCGCCCTTGACGACACCACATACGCCTGGTGCAGATATCTCGCAGTTCTCTTGCGGTGCCCATACAGACTACGGATGCGTTACACTCCTCTTAACGGATCCTACGCCTGGCGCCCTACAAGTCCAACTCAAAGATGGGTCATGGCTTAACGCGGACCCGATACCAGGGGCTTTTGTGGTGAATATTGGCGATATGATTGAGCGGTGGACGAATGGACTATGGAAGAGCACAATGCATAGGGTCATTCACAGGGGGCAGCAATACAGGGTTAGCGTACCATTCTTCTATGAGCCAAACTTTGATGCGCTGGTTAAGCCGTTGGAGAAGTGTGTGAAGATGACTGGTAGAAAGCCAATCCATGAAGGGAGCACATATGGTGAGCATCTGTTGACAAAGGTGTTCAGCAATTTCTACTATAGTAAGAGGACTGATTGGTAGACTTGGTGTATACATGAATGAATTTTCCGAGTAAGCCTGGAGGCTCACAACTAGCTATCTATATTACCTCTGATGGGCTATAGTAGATGCAGGAGGTTACCAGCTTGGATCTGCTGATAAACACCGACAATCTAACCACCCCGTCGTCTGCCAGGCTGGACAACTGGGCCATCGTCCTCGTCGTCAACATCCATGGTGTCGGGCAGGCTGGCTTCACCGAGACAATCTGCCAACTCCTCCACATCCTCGTCGGGCTCCTCGGCCATCTTGCCCTTACGCTTGTTGTAGACTTTCTTCCTGGCTTGCGTCTCTGGCCAGTCCGAATCGATGGCGCGGGCAATCCTATACAAGCGGTGTATAGCGCTCTTGACGTCTATCTCCTGGATATCTGAGGACTCACGAGGGTCAGCGATGCGCTCATTCTTGGCATCGATGATCAGGTCTCTGGGAACATCATGATGTCCCGGCGTCGCCTCGCTTAGTATAGCCATCAGCGCAAGCATCTTCTTCGGGAACTCCTGGGTTATGCCATCGCAGTACCAGTTAGATTCCATGATCGCCTTAGACCTTGCGACATTGTAGTTGCGCTTGGGTGTCCTATCTGAAGCTTTCTCCAGCGTTTCGATCTTGTCAGTGATGATTCTGTGGGGCTTAACAAGCCGGACGATGTTCTTTCTGACGGCGGCATCATTGCGCAGAAGCGCACTAATATGGGCTCGGAGGTCTCCTCTGCTACTGTCCTGTATATGTGTCAGTATGAATTCCAAACATGCTAGTTGAACTTCAAGCGTCAACACAGCTGGGACGACGAGGTCATAGAGCCGTACTGCAGTATTAATAGCCACAAAACGCCAGTCAGCTTACCTGGACAGTCTTTTTGAGAAGACCCGTATCGTCCTCTAGGTAGAGAACGGCCTCTACTCTCGGGCTTGGGCGAACGCGCACATTGTGCTTTGTACCGACGAGAAGCTCTTCGCCGTCGACAACGTTGTTAAAATTGAATGTTGTGGCATCGGAATCATAGAAGCGCTGTCCGTTCACGTCGCACACAAAGATTTCTTGGTCCTCGCCGAAGCCGTGCAATCCCAGTCCAGCCTCAATGCTAAGGAGGATATCATCATGGGTCATGGAGGGGGTGATGATGAACTTCTTGAGTTCCTTGCGATGATAAGGGCAGTATAGATCTACCGTCATGGCGCGTGTGCGGTCTGGAGGAAGTGGAGTGGTGGCCATGATGCGAGATGGTGCTGAGGTTGAGTGTCGGACGTTGCTAGGCAAAATGTTTAATGAATTGATAAGTAGTCTGGGTTCGTCAAATTAAGTAGGAAGAGGCAGAGAGAGTTGTAGAATATATAGCTAGAAGGAGGGCGCCGTACGCGGTGACGCAGTAGCGGCAAGTGAGCGTGAATTCGAGTTCGCAAAAGCTTAATCATAACACTGCGCGCAAACGCGCTCACCGCCCCACAAATGAGACAGAGATTACCGTGGATTATGAGTAAATTTCATAATGAGATTGTATACCGCTGTTGACGTGAATGTTTGCGTTCCAATCCCATGGCGCGGCACACAGAGCGCGCAATATGACGGACTATGAACTGACATATTGAAACAGAGGTGGAATAGATACAAGAGATAGATACTTAGTCCTACGTACAATACCTCTTTTGTGAACAGTGACCTCGCGACTGAACTTAAGATCCTACAAAGCGGTACTGTATTGCTCATTCTATAGTCGACCAGACAGCCAGAAACGGAGTGATGTGGCGGCGGGAACATGCAATTGAGCAATGCCTCTAGATCCACATGCCGAAGGCCCGATCCGTGACCGCATATCTGCCCTCGTGCCCCGCCAAGCGGCCCGCAATCACGCTCTTTCACGCGCAAACGCTCACTAGCGTTCGCCGATTTCGTTTACTCCGTCACCCCACTTTATACGTGCCCCGCTGCCAAAAGCATTTAACTGATGTATATATGTTGTTTAATTGAACAATTTCCCATCAGAAGAAGCTGAGGAGCAGTAGAACGGCGGTTCAAGAGTGCGAGTTGCCTCCCTATCGTGTAGGGAGTTGAACTACTCGTTCACGGGCTGTGCTAGTAAGTGTTCCTCTACCGAAAGGTGTTCAAGAGTGCGAGTTGCCTTCCTATCGTGTAGGGAGTTGAACTACTCGTTCACGGACTCCTAGTAGGAGTGTCTTCTGTTTTTTTGCCCTAAGTTCGAACTTCACTATAGACTGTTTCTTTTTGCCAACTTAACAATCTCTTTTTTTGCTGAGTTTGCTTGGACGTATAGTTCAAGGCACGGTGCTATTACTTTCCTTCCTTTTCTTTTTGCTACATAATAATAGCATGGAGCCTTTCCCGCCAACATTTGAACGACAGGCATCCAGTATTCTACTGGAAATTTTAATGCCTGACAGGTAATGGTAACATCGATCTGAAAAGAACTATTGGGCAAAACCTTGCATTGAATTATGGTATCTAATTATAACACTTAGCGCTCAAATACCTCCCTTGAGATAGTAATCTAGTGGGTACCCGAGCCAGTCACATTGCGGCACATCTTGGAATCCTGCGCTCTTGCTTGGCCAGTCGAGTAACCTGATCTCATTGCCCGTTGCAGCATTTACTTGACCCCACTGTCCAAACTTCTTCACGCCCTCAATGACCTTGTCATATCCTCTCGCATTCAAATACTGAAGGCTGGGATTAGGATCTCCGCCCTTCACAAAGGCTGCGAAGTAGCTGCTGACAAGTTGAATACTCCACAGATCCTCTGGGTTGCGGATGCGGTTTAGGTTGCCGAACAGCCATGGCATGTCTGCGCCGTGTAATCGGAAATACGGATTGTTTGGGTTGTCATTTGCAGGGCCACCGAGGTTGTTGGGGTCGTAACCGCCAATGGCGCGGTCGAACTGGTAGAAGTATGCTTTCTGGAATGCATGTGACTGAACGCCAGAGTAGACAGTGGATTGGTCGACACAGCGGAATGTCTTATCCGTAGCAATACGTTGAGAGACGTTGAATGAGTCAAGCGTTAGGTTGCCAGTGTTGGTCAAGGGGAATAGTCCAGATGCGATAATCCGGTTCGCCCATGTGCTATTGATGCCGAGTGCTTCTTCAAGACCCTGAGTGTGATTCGCAATGGGTGATTTGGGGTAGGTAGAGAAGGATGCACCGTCATTCTCAACAATTCCGAAAATCACTGGAATATGTGCTGTACTGGCATTGCGCTCGGAGAGTACGAGGTGGGGTGTGTTGACATAAGTTCCGTCTTGCACAACGTAACGAGCTACGGTGTTGAAGCCAACTATCGTTGTCGCATCTGCTTGGGTAAGACAGGCAACTTGGGCCGATAGATCTGTGCTGTTGCAGCCCGCAGCGGCAAAGATTTGGGGTCCAGCAACGTTGTAGCTTTGGCCGATGGTGTAATACGTCGAGTATGTCGTTCCATAGTCGCCATCCAAGCCCAGAGTGACACCTCCTCCGAGATTTGACATGGCGATCGCACCTTGGTATTTTCCAATTGCTTTTGGTGACCCTAGGAGCGTACGGACTGAGCCAGCGCCAGCAGACTCGCCAGAAATCGTAATCTTCTTTGGGTCGCCGCCGAAGGAAGCAATGTTCGCAATAACCCAATCTAAAGCTACAATCTGATCCGCGATGCCAAAATTTCCCTTGATGTCAGTTCCAGGGACTGCCAGAAATCCAAGAGTTGAAAGTCGGTAATTAATGGTGACAACGACGAGGTCCTCTTTGCTCGCAAGGTTTCCACCATCAGAGGCAGGGTCAGAGCCAGCTCCTCCGGTGAAGCCACCTCCATGAATCCAAAAAAGTACAGGTCGTAGCTGCTTCTTCGAGCCGGACTTGGGAATATAAGGTGTTTGAATGTTCAGGAACAGGCAATCCTCGCTTCCACCACCACCTTGCAGACACTGTGAACCGTACGCAGTTGCCTGAATTGTCTGACCCTTCTTGGAGTAGATAGAAGAGTACTCAAAACGCTTAGGTGTTTCTGCATACCGAATGCCTGAGAATCTGAAGGACTTCTGGTTGCGGTACCCCACGAAAGTGTTCCCTCCGGATGCTACTGAGATGGTGCTACCATCCAAGGGTCCGGCGCTGGATGAACCATTGTTGGCCGATTGTGTGCATAGCACTGGAAGTTGCTTTTTAGGATCAGAAGAGGATGAGAAGCTCACTTGGTTGCCGACAGAAACAACGCCACCGTCAATATAATAACCTCGTTCAGCATCTGTATATTTGGCGTAATCCTGATATGAGAGAGCGTCGTTGAAGTCTTCTTGGTACTTTTGGAGAATAGCCTTGGGGATTAGCTTCTCATTCAATGAGGCGCAAGCGGCAGCAGCATTGCTCTGTGGAACAGGGTCGAGGATGATGGCACCGATATGGTTTTTGTCGTCTGACCCATTAAGGTTGTTTTGATAGATGAGTGTCAAGGAGGACTTTGCGTTGGACAATCCGAGGGGTGTTCCTGTCTCCACAAGAGGTGAGGCTCGAGAAAAGGGTATTAATGCAGCTGCAGCGACACCAACGAGAGTGGCAAGAACCGTCATCTTGAAAGCCCAACCCGGTGGAGGAATTTGGTTGACCGTTGAGGAGCCATCGTCGCCCTCTACGACCTTTTTGTACAGCACCGGCAACCCGGATGGCGTTGCAGTCGTCATTTAACAGCCGTAGCGCCGACCCCAACAAGCGGCTCTCCACATGAGGCTATTGGGAACAAGCCTTCGAGAGTGGGCTATTCCCCGGAAATTGATGAGTAGATCGATGGCTAGGCAGGGGCACGGGCAGAATACTTGCGTAGACCGTTGCCACTACCTAACGCTTTTAGGGAAGTATGGCGGGAATGCTGCATCTTGCAGTACCTGTAACATGCTTCAGTCGAAATTGCCCAAGTGTTAGATTCTTGAATGCCTAAGTGTTGTATCTAGGGTTGACACAGCCGCCAGCTCATCATTCTGAAACTCCGTCTTCGCCATGCGATTATTGGAACGATGTTTGTGCAGCATTGAGACATTTACGGCCATGACCCGAGGTCTTAGAGCGATGTAATTTAGCCGTTTAGGCATGACGCACAGCAGCCCACGGGTCGCTGAGCATCATGGATTCTAAAGGACGCAGGGGTCAGTGTAGAGGTTAAATACATTCGCTTGCAGGTGTGATATGAGCTAGGGGAATGTGGAAGTGGATGGCTGAAGCCTGAAGGGGTCCGGATGCTTGGATCCGAAGCCCATCTGATAACTGTAGGATCGCCGCTAACCATGTTGGGATCTAGTATACTTAAGGCCCTACCCCTACTTTTCTTCATCAACACAACTCTTAGTTAGCAAGATGACAGTCGCGAATGTATGCCTCTTCATACAGCCCTACAGGTTGTAGGCAACAGAATAAATTACCATGTCCAAAAGACCTACGTAAAGAATGCTCAGCACGGTAGCCAAATCGGTTGTGAAGCCCCGAGTACCTGTCAAGGGACCACGTCGGACAATGCCTGTTATAGTATGCTAGACCAGAGCGTAGAGGACAGAGCTCAATGAGAAGATAAGTGGCGTTACTCATCGATATTCTGAAAGCGGTATAACGCAAGGCCTGCAGTTAACCATGGAGGGGTCAAGACATCTAGACAAGATACTTAGATTGGCAGACGCCATCGTGCAGCTTTCGCTCGGCGACACCTCAAAATAGCGCTTTCAGTTCCGTTCTTTCGAGGAGCCAGTTTCAATTCCTCTCATATCTCAGATCTTCTCACTATGCGATTGACAGATCTGATTTTAACGCAATTCATTGCGACTGTTTTCAGCACAAGCATAGTACCGCCCAGTATCTGGAATTATACCTACCCATGGCCAGTAAAATACCACAACTTCACATCCCAGCGTGTGAGCCTCTCTATGGCATACATGGACGTGCCCTCTACGAACACCAGCTATGCATCTAATAAAACAATTGTTCTTTTGCACGGCAAGAATTTCTGTGGTGCAACATGGGAAGACACTGCTCATCGCCTCTCGCAACACGGTTATCGCATCGTCATCCCAGACCAAATCGGCTTCTGCAAGTCATCGAAGCCTCCGACCTATCAGTTCTCGTTGCAGCAGCTAGCATACAACACGCACTCGTTGCTCCAAAGCCTAGGGATTGAGTCAACATATGTTCTAGGCCACTCCATGGGCGGCATGCTAGCGACGCGATTTGCACTGATGTACCCCGAACAAACATCTCACCTCATTGTTACGAATCCCCTCGGCCTAGAAGACTGGAAGGCTCTCGGCGTACCCTGGCGCACCCTTGACGCTTTGTACAAAGATGAAATGGCGACTAATTATACATCGATTCGCAAATACCAACAAGCTACTTACTATGTGAACACCTGGAAACCGGAGTACGATGTTTGGGTTAACATGCTGGTTTCACTTTACCAGACCGCACCGGAGAATACCACGTTTGAATATAACATGGCACAGACAACCGACATGGTACTGACCCAGCCAATTGCATACGAGTTTGGATTGATACAATCGAAGACATTGCTTTTGATAGGGACTAAAGATAACACTGCGATTGGCAAGGCATGGAGTCCACCCGATGTACAAGCCAAGCTTGGAAAGTACAATGTGTTGGGTAAAGAGACGGCGGCGAAAATCCCGAATGCAGATTTGATAGAATTCGATGATTTAGGACATAGTCCACAGGTGCAAGATAGCGAAAGGTATCACCAGGCGCTGTTGGGGTGGTTAGATGGATCTGGTCATGTCTAACGCTAAGAGCAGCAGAGTTGTAGCGCAGGGTTGTAGCCAAGGTAACCATACAGTATTAGTTTTGGAAGTGCTCATGCGCACTCATTGTTATGAAGATCTCACATCTCAGATCCACATCGTGTCCAACCATCACGGTTTAGGCCTTTTTTTCAACTACCAGGTCCCGCGTCTATACACCCGGTGGACCAAAATAACCAACCCCAGCAAACTTCCATGTACACCAATCCATCGTTGCGAGCGGACCAACAAGCCTTTTCGCAAATGCCTCCATTTGACCAATGTGCTCCGAATTAAGTCCCTCTGTTGCTGGAGCCGATTTCACATGAAGAATTATCCTTACTTTCTGTAGCTCGAGTTGGCTGAGAAATGCCATGAATCTCGTATCGGGCGGTGAATGTGCCAGGTCCCAGCCTCCAATACCAATTGTACGAACAACATTCTTGTTGAAGACCAATGGAGTGTCGCGGCTATAATGTACTACAATCTTATAGTAACAATCTTCGCCCGGCGCTTCATACCAGCACACAAAGGTACGTGTCGAACCAAAGAACTCAAGTGCCTCAGAGCAAATTTGCTTGTTGGTACGGAGCCAGTCGGGAAGACCCCGAGAAGTATTTGTGGTCCTCCGTTGCGCAACAATTTCCAAGCCGCGTATCCTAAACTCGGTCTTGCCTTCTCCGAACGCGTAGGCATAGACCTTATCGCGAAGTTCCCTGGGCAAGAGAAAGAAAGAAGACGAAGAAGCAGACGAAGACGAAGAAGAATACGAAGATGAAGAAGTACTGGATGGCTGCTGGCCTAGCGCGATGTCGGCTGCTGGATTGGTCATTGCTGCGGCGTCCATTTGAGAACAAGGATGTGGCTGCTCTGAATTGCGTTCTTGATCCATCCCCACAGGCATAATAGTCGATCTCTCATTAGTATTATAGAGTAGTACTAGAGTCTTGGGTCATACTTACGGGGTATGTGGTGGGGATAACGTGTTTGTTGTGTGGTGCAAAAGTGTTTGTTTCTAGTTGAAGTTTTACAAGCTTTGGGTGAGCAAGACAAGCCACGTGTTTAGACGCGCTAACGCGTCAAGTGCAAACCAGCTAGTAAGTAAACAAGACCCGTATACAGGAATTATAAGGCAATCTGCAAACCACGACCGCGAAGTAGATGTTTGGAGACAGTGGTGGCTAGCGACAACGTTTACAGGGGAGCATAATGACATCCAAGCATTGCGAAAAGTGGCAGATACGACAAAAGACACGAAGAAACCTCGTTCAGTGTCTCCTTTCTGTGCAGAATCAATACTTGCTAGTCTCGAGTCTTTTCACTATCGAGTCTTTGGTTACGAAGAAAGCGAATATCAGAAGCGTGGATATACGCAGGCTACATGGTCACACTCCCACTACAAATGTATAAGATCACATGGATGGTGTTGTATTCTGCACTATCTACGGAGTACTGTGTGGCTTGATACATGTACTGGGTATTGGTGTACATATATAGTCCTATGGTCGCTAAGGCTATAGTCATGTGACAGATGTGAAAGCCCAGCGAGATAGCAGATGAGCATAACTTGCAGACGTAATGGGAAGATGAGAAAAACGTATACATAGGAACCAAGCGGATAGTATGGGGAGGGCAGTGCAGCAGCTGGAATAGTCCGGTAGCAGTTTCCACGCTATCCGTCTTTCTCAATATCCCGCAAAGCTTCGCAAGCCATTACTCATTTGGTCGCCGGCTTGGTGAAGATTGCCAGTCAAACAAAAAGGCGGAGAAGAAAGGGCGTAATCCCAAGTCGACTGTAGCTTGTGGGGTAGTATACTTCGTAAGCATGCGTTGTTTGTTGCTCGCACCGCCACAATTGGTGGTCAGTAACGGGCTAGGTTCCGTACGAAGTACCTAAGGTGCTAAGCTTCCGATGGAGCCGCGGAGACAAGGAAACCGCAATGCCGAAAGTACACCTACTCACATTGTGTTACCCCATCTCATTTGTCCGCTACTGTCCGCGTGAGACTTGCTTGAGTGGTTTTATTTCCATCAGCACATACTGTATGAAGGTTTTACACCGAAGCGCCACAGCGTTGCACCGCCCCTCTTGAATGCCATGGCGGAAGGCAGAGGCTCGCACCCGGAGTAGAACTACTTGCGAAGCTACTGCGGCTGTGATGTGCGCCTAACGTTGGAACTTTGATGAGAGAGACCTCGGACTGTCTGCCTGATTCTGATGTACATACTGGGCGTAACTGACCGCTTACAGGTGGCCTAACAGCAGGGACATGAGAGGCTGGTAAGACACGATGGATGGTGTGCGGGTATATGCAAAACCTCACAGTCAGTTGCGTCATGACAAACATCGATGGCGTTGCTATCTGTGCTCTAGGTCAAACACTAGAAGCCAGTCGTCAAACGTGGAGCGAAGGTGTCGCGGGAATGCCGGGATGTTGGTACTGAATCAGGATTCTCTCGCGTACGCCATGCCCCTCGTGCCGTGCCGAGTGCCGACGTTGCGTCCTTTTCGCCATGTCAACAAGGATGGAAGAAAGAATGTGCCGTTTGCGGACTGCAAGCGCCCAGCCCCCCTCTGCAACTACACAAAGCCCTTTATGCTAACACGGTATACGGGCAATGCCATTTCCAGTGTCAGCAAACATGACAGACAGGGAAGTTCTCCGTAGAGAGCTGACGATGGAGAGTACAGCCTCTCACGCGAGCATGCGACGCCGCATTGAATAGGTAGGTGTACGACGTAGACGCAGTCAACCCATAACGCCTTGCTGAGGGCAGAACCTTATTTTTAGTTTGATCGACAGGGCCCAACCCATGAGGTCACAAAGTCCCTAGCTCTTTCGGGAATTTGGTGCTAAGCACAGCCGCGTGTGAGTGGGTCACCTATCAAGTGTCAAGTGTGTGACAGCGTCGATCTACTCATTTAACTTTAACATGGTGCATTGCCGCTGTTGTGGCTTTCATTCCCAACTACTTCCCTTTCATACCTTCCGATTCTTCGCATCTGTTCGCCAGGATGAAGTATCACTCTGTACTGGCTGCTTCGGCCTTCACTACTTTAGCAACCTGTATGTGACGTGCTTGGTGTTGATGTTCGACATTGCTGACCCACTTGAAGCATCCGCCTTGGCTCCTCGAGAAGCCAGAGTTGTTCCTCCCAACTATGCTATAGAATCATGGAAGCGCGCCTCTCCACAGGCCCCTAACGGCTATGCGCCGTCGCAAGTCGATTGCCCTTCTACGCGGCCAAGTATCCGAACCGCCAACACAATCTCTTCTGAAGAGGTGGAATGGTTGAAGAAAAGGAGACCAAACACCATAGATCCTATGCGCCAGTTTCTGGAACGCGTCAACATCCAAGGTTTCAACGTTGGACAATACATCGACAAGCACCGCTCCAATACCACCGCGTTACCCAACATTGCCATTTCTTTCTCTGGAGGAGGATACAGGGCCTTGCTCAATGGCGCAGGTGCCATGTCCGCATTCGACAATCGGACTTCAAACTCAACGAGCGCGGGGCATCTGGGAGGGTTGCTGCAAGCATCCACCTATGTCTCGGCGCTATCTGGTGGAGGTTGGATGCTTGGGAGTATTTATGCCAATAATTTCACTACGGTGGAGACCATTGTCAATCAGGGCAGTGATAGTGCTATCTGGCAGTTCCAAAATTCGCTTTTCAAGGGGCCCAAGACCGGCGGCATCCAGTTGTTATCGACTGCAGAGTATTACGAAAACCTGCTCAAGACCGTGCAAAGCAAGGCCGAATCGACGGCTGGTGACTTCAATACGTCCATCACGGATGTATATGGCCGTGGCCTTTCGTTCCAGCTCATCAACGCAAGCGATGGCGCTCCCGGTATGTCTATGCATGCGACATGCAATAATGTAAACTGACTGGCATAGCCTACACATTCTCTTCTATCCAGAACGACGCCGCCTTTTCGGCCGGTAACGCACCGATGCCTATCCTCGTGGCTGATGAGCGTGCGCCCGGAGACCTCATTATCTCCCTTAACGCCACCAACTTTGAGTTCAACCCGTTTGAAATGGGGTCTTTTGATCCTACAACATTTGGCTTCGCCCCTCTGAAGTACATTGGCTCCAACTTTAGCTCGGGACAGCTTCCTCAGAGCCAAGGATGTGTCGCTGGGTTTGACAACCTGGGTTTTGTTATGGGAACCAGCAGTTCATTGTTCAATCAAATCTTCCTCCAGTTGGACTCCTTCCAAAACATTCCAGACACGGTTCGGAAGTTCATCACAAACATCCTAACTGGACTTGGGAAAGACGGAGACGACATTGCCGACTACTCACCCAACCCCTTCTACCAATTCAACAACCAGACAAATCCCAGTGCATCTCACGAGCGTCTCACGCTTGTAGACGGTGGCGAAGATGGGCAGAATATTCCCCTCAACCCAGTTATTCAACCCGTCCGCCATGTCGATGTCGTCTTCGCGGTTGACTCGTCTGCTGACACTGTCGTGGAAGGTATGCCTTCGCAGAACTGGCCCAACGGTACCGCGCTCATCGCCACATACGAGCGTACCAAGGGATCTATCATGAACAAGACTGCGTTCCCCTATATTCCAGGACCGAGCACATTCGTTGCTCTAGGCATGAACAACCGGCCAGCATTCTTCGGTTGCAACAGCACCAACGTCACCCAGGGCAACAACATTCCTCCTCTTATTGTCTACATTCCCAACTCCCCTTATACTTTCTGGTCCAACCAGTCAACGTTCGCAAAGCTAGACTATAGCCTCGAAGACCGTGACGCCATGATCCTGAACGGTTACAACGTTGCTACCCAGGGCAACTCGTCTCGTCAGGGTGCCTCGAACTGGCCTACTTGCGTTGGATGTGCGATTCTTTCGAGGAGCTTGGAGCGTAATGGCGAAGCTGTTCCACAAGTGTGCCAGCAATGCTTCACGCAATATTGCTGGAACGGCACTACGGTTGAAACTTCGGCGCCGTACACCCCCTCGTTGCTTTTCGGTCAGGCTGCGGCAAACAAAAAGAACGGCGTCAGCAAGTTTATGCCGAACGTCCTTGGCGTTGCTTTGGCGGTAGCTGTCTCAGGCTACATGGCGATGTAAATTGTACTTTGATGTATATAGTCTTCGGGGTTTGATATAGGGCTTGCATATCTGGCGTTGGATGTACAATGATACCACCTTCTTTTTGTAGATAGGAATTGAGATGTTTCAATGACATGTGTCTGAATGTGCGATGGCTCTTGGCCTATTAAGGGTGACGCATTACCTATCACGGGGATATTTACGCAATATGCGGCTCCTCGGTCATGTCCGCTGCCCATCCCTGCATGAGGGCGAGCCCCGCCAAAGCAGCAAAAAAAGTCGCGACCCCGCCACTCCAACATCAGCCATCCCACCAACCAGCCTGCACCATACGCAATGGCCGTGCCGACGCTCGAGAGCGCTCCCGTACTCTCCACGCCCGATACACACATATTTGAAGACCCGACACCCGCAGTAGACACGTCTAGTCTTCCGAGACTCTCAGATGAGCAGGTCGCGCTCACGTACGAGATCGAACGGACGGTCAGAGAAATCCGGGAGGGACAATGGAAGAGGATCGCGCTGCAATTCCCAGACCACATGCTTACCGATGCGCCGCGAGTATATGAACATCTAAGCCGGGGCTTGAGAAAAGAGCGCAGAGGGCAGACTGGGGTACAGGACAAGAGAGATCAGTCCAACGGGGCGACAACAGCAGAAGAGCTGGAGGTCAAGCTTGGGAAAGCCAGTATACAGGAAGCAGAGGCAATTGAAGAAAGATTGTTCATCCTGGGTGATACTTCATATGGCGCATGTTGTGTGGACGAAGTCGCTGCAGAGCACGTCGATGCAGACCTTGTCGTGCACTATGGCCGTTCATGTCTCTCGCCTCCCTCTAGGCTCCCAGTCATATACGTCTTCACCCAACGACCGCTACATCTCGATGCAGTAATGGCAACGTTCCGAGAGACGTACTCAGACAAGGGGGCAAAGATCATACTCATGGCAGATATCCCATACTCGCACCATATTCCAACCCTCTACAAACGTGTATGCGACGACGGCTACACCCATGTACACGCTACCGAGATTGTACACAATCCCTCTTCGCCCCTACCAAACCGAACGATACCAGCGACGGCGGCAGACACCGACAATGGCCTCTGCGAATACGCGTTATTCCATATCTCCGACCCACCTGCCTCCCTCCTCCTCACCCTGTCCTCGCGCGTCGCTTCGATACACATCTATCCTACGACGAACACCTCATCTACGCCCGCGTCAGCCTCACTCGCTAGCACCGCCCGAACCCTCAGTCGTCGCTACGCCCTCCTGACTTCGCTCTCCACAACACCCGTCTTTGGTATCCTCATCAATACTCTCTCGGTCAAGAACTACATGCACATCCTCTCGCATGTACAACAGCAAATCGCCTCTGCGGGCAAGAAGAGTTACACCTTTGTCGTGGGCAAAGTCAATGCGGCCAAGGTGGCCAATTTCAGCGAAGTGGGAGGCTGGGTGGTGATTGGGTGTTGGGAAAGTAGCTTGATTGAAAGCAGCGAGTTTTGGCGGCCCATGATTACGCCGTGGGAGCTTGGTGTGGCGCTCAAAAGTGACGAAGAGAGGGTGTGGACGGGGGCCTGGGAGGCTGATTTCCAAAAGGTCTTGGACGAGGACAAGGGCAAGGAGACGAAAATGAACGGCGTTGGTGACGGTGGTGCGAGTAACGGAGACGCACAAGAGCATCACGTCGATGATGATTCCGAAGAAGAATCCGCCCCTCCAGAGTTCGACTTGAGAACTGGTCGCTACGTATCGAATGCGCGACCCATGCGCTCGGCCCACTCATCTAAGGCTGCCAATGACCAGGCAGCGCTGTCTAGCTCGGCACTGACAAAGCGCGCCAATGGCGATATAGCTGCAGTAGGGGGTGTTGCTTCACCCGGTGCTGAGTATCTGCGCTCCAATAGGACATGGCAGGGTCTGGGAAGTGACTACCAAAATGGCGAAGCGGACGGGGGTGGTGAAGCCACTGGAGGCAGGGCGGCGAAGATGGAAGAGGGGAGGAGTGGGATTGCGAGGGGTTATGTTGTTGGCGAAGAGGGAAGGATACACTAGAGAAGAAATACCATGTGGTATACCCTCCATGATTATTGAAAGTGCAGAAAGGCCTGTAGACCGCTTTCATCTGTCTATCTTCTCAGTAACATGTGCCGCTTAAATACCCTCGGCGCATTAATTCACGGGGCCTTCACATATTTCCACGAAACGTCACCTACACACCTCCTCTCTGTACATTCCCTCAGTGCATTTGTACGCTTACCATTATACGCCGAATGCGGCCCTCGCCCATGCAGTCTCCATGTCTTCCACAAGTGTTACAAAGTCATCATTCTCAAGGTTGTGGAAGATGAACTCATTTAGCGCTGCCCTGCGTTCGTTGTCAGATTGCATGACATACGCCGCCAGAGCGTCCTTGTCACACTTTTCTCTACTAGTACCTGTACCAGACGTGCCGAAACCCTGATACGCTGCGCTGGATACAGGAGAGGTAGCAGGCGCATTGTGTGACATGGATCGACGTAAGTTCCGAGCAGCATCACTCAGCGCACTGAGAGGCTGTAGTGTGGGCAAGGCAGTCGAACGTGTTCTGTTGACTGATAGCGGAGTGTGACAAGGGGACGAAGAGCTCAGTGGAGATTGGTTATTTATGCTATCACTGGGTGACGTCTTTGCATGTTGGGGCGTCTGCTCCTGGTCAGGGGTGTGAGGGGGCTGTTGCATTGCTTGGGCAGTCTTTGAGATAATGGTAGGGCGGGGTAGAGGTGGGAGTTCGATCTCTTTGCTGCTTGCACCTCGACTGGAACTGGGTCGTCGTCTGCCTGAACGCGCTGGGACAGGAGGCGGTCCCATCAGTCCAGTTGATGGCCGCTCAGAAAGGCCCACACTATCACTACCTGAAGAGCGTGGCTCTGATAGGCGCGGAAAGGGGAGCTCTCGTCTAGGTGGTAAGCTCTCGGCCGAGTCAGGACGGTTGAAGAGCATGGCAGTTTCTGGCCGTTCTGTAGACGCTTTAGGGGCCTCTTCAATACTTGGCATAGGCAGGTGTGAGGGAAACGAGGCATGATTGGAGATACGACCTAGTATGTCCGAAGTTGCTGAGTTGGGCCGAGCAAAGTACACAGGGGGATCAAGAGGGCCAGAGAAGGAAGTTGAGGCGCCGAATTCCTCCCTAGCATAGCCTGTGGAGGCAGAAAAGGGCCGAGTGTTGGCGACTTCTTGGGGTTGAGGTTTGAGAGATAGGGGGGTATTGGTAGCCGTAGACGGTCGACTGGATATCTCAGCCAGTCGCGACGGCGGACAGGAAAGACCTCCTAGGGCAGGTTCTCTAGCTGGCAGTTCAGAGTAGACGACAGCTGTGAGAGCGGGCCTGTAGGGTGAAGTAGGTGCTGGATTCGACGACAAAGAAGGATAAGGAGAAGCTGTTGACAGTGGTTGGATCCGGACTTCTTTCTGTCCACTCATATGTAGACCAAGGAGATTGAGGTGGTTGTAGGCAGTGTCAAAGTCTGTGTTCGACTTGAACCTGACTTGAATACGGCGGATCTGATTTGTTAGTTCGCTTGATGAGTGTCAAGGCTTAGTATTTCTACCTTCTTGTTGGGCAATTGCCATCGTATGGCAAGTAGAGGACAGCGGACGATGGCTGATATAGGCAGTTGTTCAGCCTGCATCTGGAGTCCTTGGTGTACCATCAGACGGGCTGTTTCATTTCCTTCGCTAATGAGTCTCTGAATTTCGATCACGTGCTATATGTAGTCATCAGCTTATGTGTCTCTGATGGCGGATGAAGGGTTCTGGAGGGATGAGGCATCGGCCCTGCATGCGTCATACCCGGACCTGCGTGCCCTGCACCACTTTAACGAGCTGTAAGGTGCTACTCGCACCATAGCTGTCGATCACAAACGTCAGGTCTTGGGTGTCCTTGTGCCAGTCAAAGCGCTGCAGACTAGGGTCAGCGTCTTGGGCCGTGGACAGACTGGTAAGCGGAAGGGAGAGCATGGTGGTTAGCTGATGGCTGCGTGTCAGTAGAGATGAATTGGCTCCCATCAAGGGGTAGATGGGATGGTAGGAAAGGTGTTCCTACGTGTTGGGCACAGGTGAGGGGCCTGAGTGACAGGGCAGGAAGTCGCAACCACCATGGTCACATGACTGTCGCGCACGGGCGAAATGCAAACGCGAGTAACTCGGGTGCATCCTAAAGAGTTCTGGTGTTCGCTCATCCATCATCGCGACTGACGCGCGCCGCGCATTCACGAGCAGGACCACCATTGCGCCCGGCACACGGCTCGAACCACGCAGGTGTCGCGACCCGTGCCCCCAGTAGTCTCGAGTGAATGCGACAGCCGCAACATGGCCCCAAACAAACCAGAGGAACCATCACCCATTGAGCATACGCAAGAATATGAAGACTTTCTGAAGACTTTGGCTGAATACCACGAAAAGCGCGGGTGCGTCTCTACTACTGGCCCACTGCCATGGGTGCATATTGATTAGACGTGTAGCACTGTTCTCGACCGCGAACCCAAGGTCGGTAGCCGACACATTGACCTCTTGCGCCTCTACAAACGCGTGAATGAGGAAGGCGGATACGACAAGGTCTCAGATACCAAGAATAACAAGCTCGCGTGGCGTAGAATCGCTACCGAATTTCTCCCCAAAAGTCCCAGCATCACAACCCAGGCCTTTCTAGTCAAGACTGCCTACTACAAGAACCTTGCGTATGTGAACAACTGGCATCCCCTGTGCGCGTTGCAATAGCTGATGACGGGTGCAGTGCCTACGAAATATCCACTGTTCATAAGCGCGAACCGCCGCCGCCCGAGATCCTCGAAAACGTGTCTGCCAAAGGTGGAGACCTGCTGAGCCGAACCGTGGACAACTTCTTTCCGCCTAGTAACCGGGAGGCAGAGCGGCTGAGGGGAGACGAAGACTCAGAAGACGACGACGACGCCGAGAAGACACCCAAGGACGACAAAATGGACGTTGACGACCCAGGCAGTGTGGGCCGCTCAACACGATCGCTCCGCCATGCGCCGCCGCAGCGTGTGCTCTTTCAGCCCGAAGCTTCCACCCGCCAGACCCGCCAATCAACCGGCCACCTGAACTCGTCCCAAACAAACGGATACGGGACCAGCGGAGCTGCCATGACCATCGCAAACTACGAGCCCCGAGCTGCAATGCCGGCCACCATGAAGCCCGTCGTGACCCCATCCAACTCACTTGACACCTACATACAAACACGCAAGAAGTACATTCTCAACAAGAAGAACCGGCCGGTGCCGCTCAAGGGTATGATGCTTCCCGGAACCGGCTTTCCTGGACCTAGCATCTACATTCGCGCTCTGAATGCCTTGCGCTCGAAGGAACCCGACGAGGAGGCTTACGCCCTGCATCATCTTGTTAAGATATCCCATGAACGAGGAGACAAGTACCGCTTCGACCAGTTCCCGGGTCTTGCTGAAGCACTGATTGCGAAAGTCATCGATGTAGGTACATTGTTCTTTGACGTGAGCTGGGACATATCATATGTTGAAGACGACTTCGACCAGCCCCATACGCTCAATGGCTTATCTGGCACCCGTAATCTACTTGAGCAAATCCAGTCTCTCGTTCCACTCGACGTCCATGACACTCTCCTTCCAGAGCAGACCGCCAAGGCCATCAATATGATCAACGAGGCAGCGCTAATCATCCGCAACATGGTGATGCTCAAGGAGAACGCCATTTTCGCAGCTCTATTGCCGTCTATCCAGGACATGATTGTCATTGTGCTCAATCTCCCAAAGCATTCTAGTGTAGTCGAATTGCAACATTACGCTCTCGAAATCGCCGAGCAGCTGACCAAGTACTGGGTCATCGATGCACAAAATCCGCTGTATCGTTCTCTGATGGCACAAGTCGACTCCAATGACCGCGGTCGTATCATCACTTCATTACGAGCGCTCGCGCGGATATCCATGAATTTGGAAGCTACCAACAAGCTCACGAATGTTCCTCCCAAGACCTTGAAGTCATCATGTGATTGGCTACTGGTAGAAGATGAGGACCTACGTAATGCATGCCTAGACTTCTTATATCTCTTCACCGGCTTCCCCGATAACGTCGAGATACTAGTACGTGAAGTGGATATCGAAGCCCTCGTAAAACAACTTGTACGGCTCCTCCAGTACGGTGCTATCGCTTACGAAGAACGCAAGAGTGTTCCAAAGACAGTGAGATCTTCTGCGCCGCCAGAAAATGCACCAAAGCTATCATCCGCCATCATCGATCACTTGGTGACTCTTGACGAACCGGAGCGCAGCTCACAGTGGCTCAAGACATGTTTTGAAGAGGACGCGACGGGTGAGATCACTCAGATTCAGCTGTGGTCTGCATACAATGCCGCTTTTTCGGAACATATGACGAACAACCCGATTTCGTTCAAGGCACTCATGCCAGCAAAGGATTTCATTACGAATGTATCCACAACGTTTGGCGGTGCATCTGCTCAAGTGCTTACTGTAGGTGGGCAGCCAAAGTATACCATCCGCGGGATACGGCCTCGGTCTATACCAGTCGATCCCAGTACCAAGAGGCCATACATGCGCTGCTGCTGGCATCCTCCGAGCCTGATGAACGGCCACACTGACTCCAAACATTCTACCGCAAATGTAGAATGTGGTGAGTTCGCCTCCGGTGCGCGGTCCATGTGGGAACACGTTGTCAGCGTTCACCTTCAAGTTCCTCGCGACCAGGAAACAGGCCAGTGGCTGCTCGAGCCCAAGCCAGATATCGACATGGAGAACGGGGACGCAGTCTCGGCAACGCCACCAACGAAATACTTTTGTCATTGGGGCGGTTGCACACGTTTCTCGCCCAACGGAACTGAATCAGCGTTCGAGGCTGGACAGCATATGAAGACACATCTCCCCGACACTAGCATCAAGCAAGCCATCCATGCGAAACACAACCGCACACCCTCTGAGTCACGACCTTTGACTTCGTCCGCACAGTCACGACATGATAACTTCCACCCACAATTTGGGCAGGCCGTCGGACTGGGTAGCTTAGGCATGGGTAGTCGACACCTGAGCTCGTCAACTAGCACGGCAAGTAGATATGGTAGTAAAGAGGATGGGTCAACAACACCCAATTTTCGCTACTACAACACCGCGACCGATGAAACCAACGACGCGGCTGGTCTTCCTCTATCAGCTGTACTTGTCCTTCGCAACCTTGCACGCCAACTCAACAGAATCCCGCCACCATCTACTGTCGCCGAGGTCATCTCCCCGTCATCACCAACACACAAGCGCACGGTCAGTGCCGCCGATGGTAGCCCTGAAGCTGCGAGGAGAGCAACAGCTGGTAGCAAAAAGCCCCGTCTCAACGATGCAGCACTGGAGCAAAGGCGGGAAAACGAAGAGAGGGAAGAACAGGAAATTAAGAATGCAGGCTGGGTCGCACGAATCTTTTCTCCGCTGCGGGATCAGATAGCGTTCACAGCAAGCCATAACCTTACGTTGAGGAATTACGTAGGCGGACTCCTGAAGGCTATCGCTGAAGGTGGTGGTTAGGATATTCTTTCTTTTTAAAATCTCACAAGCTCACCCTATTCTCACAAATGGCGTTTATACATTTTTCAAAAAGGCTGTATGCTATTATTTTTTTTTATTTCTCGTTGTACAAACGAGCGATGGGATGTGTGTTTGGAGTTTGTGTGAGAGCATATGGGTTATCGTATGCAAGGGGACTGACTGGACTATACACTTAGATACCTGAGTAGTCTTATGTAACACGGCTATTAATGGGAGCTTGATTCGGCCTTGTTCATCGTCTGCTGTGCGCCTATGTGTTTGTTTTTGTGCCCCGCTTGGTGTGTGGTACATGTCTTGTAGTTTCTTGTCAACATGTGTTCAAGTGATAGGTACTTTGCCATGCTCACACATGTTTGTAAATAATCTTTCCTGACATATAGGTATATCTACTATATGTCGGATTTTCCCTTTCTTGACTAAGTAATACACGTGTAAATTTGGCAAGGATGATTAGCGGTGAGCGTGTCGTCAGCGTAACACAGTGTGGCGATCAGTAAGCTGCATATTGTACCATGGAGTACCTTTAATCGCCAAGTCGCGGCTGCCAAGTCGAACTGGGTGAAGAGGTGGAACGGTATGAGATCTTCTGGTGGAATGGCATGCATGAAGCCACCGTCCACGAGTTTTGATAGCTGGAAGGAAGGGAAGAGAAGACACAGTAATTATATGAGGAGATGTATACTAGACAGACCAGCCACGATGCCGCTCAAAGAAAGCGTAGATAACAGGTAGTAAGCAAAGCCCCAAATGGATGAATGGATACGCAGTTCCACCCGTAGAAATCTCACGTCATTGCTACACATACATCACGTAGCCGTTACGCCCAGCCTTCATGTATCCCTCCTACTTACTTGACCGGACGAATCGGTATAACCCAGCACAAGGCCATCATCGCACTTGTTTTGTGTAAAACTGTAACACCAACGTGTAAACACCCTCCCTCCAGGTAGACCCAACTAAATCAAGAAACAAGAAACATATTCATACAGTGAGCCTAGTTACTGTCCGCCCCCCGTGATAGCGCACTTGTAGCACCGTGGCTTTGAATGCGTGCGACCCGTGTCAACCATGGAACGAAAAGTGAAGGCTGACGTATTCACTTTTTCTCTCCCTCTGTTTGGCCACGGTTAAATACTGGATTTGTGCTGATTCAAGTTTTTTTGGGGGCTTTTGGTAAGGAATAAAAGAGTGTAAATGCTTGTGTGTGTGCTGTTGTATTGGACGTTGCCTATCTTGCGACTCAACTCGCTTTCACTATTGACACTAGTGTCGCTAGCGGCACTCCACTACAGTATATGAACGACGGCTTTCCTGCCTTGTGTGTGTAGAATCAATCAAATTTCTCTTTCTTGGCCGGCATCTGTTTTCACGCTGGGCATAGATTACGTGTTATAGACGGAGTGGTATACCTTTGTGCAAGATGACTGTTACTCTTGGTATGTTGATAGGTATCCTTGTTTTTTGGGAAACAAAACAGAATCCTCGCAAACACTCCGATATCACCATTCTTCTGTATTTCCATCTACCATTTCTTCCCCATCCAGTGCACCCCTACTCCCCTACTCTCCATACACACACACGCCTAACATCTCTCCTTAGACCCCCTAACCCACATCCTAACCGGCAACTCCCTCTACCGCCATCGCGCCACCACCCACGACCCTTCTTTCTTCACCACGCTTGCACTAGGCCAATCCCCGTCAACACTCTGGATCGGCTGCGCTGACAGCCGCGTCCCCGAAACGACAGTCTGCCAGTGTTCGCCAGGCGAAATCTTCGTGCACCGCAACATTGCCAACACGGTGCATGTAGACGATGTAAACGCCGCGAGCGTGGTGGAATACGCCGTTACGCATCTACGTGTTAGTACCATCGTGGTGTGTGGGCATACCAAGTGTGGCGGTATGGGGGCGGCGTTGGGGGATGAGGTTTTGGGCGGGGCGTTGGATATTTGGCTGGGGCCAGTTAGGGGGTAAGTACATCTTCTCGTCCTCATAGCTGTTTTTTTAGGTTTGGTCTCCAATAGGTTGAGAAAGGGAATGCTGCCAAGTGGGTGTGTGCTAATGCTAGACTCTTACAGACTTCGTCGCGAGCATGAGACTGAGCTGGATGCTTTGCCTGATGACGATGCGCGGGCGGGTCGTCTTGCGGAACTCAATGTCCGGCGGTCTGTCTACGTGTTGAAAGAACATCCTGCTGTTAAGAAGGCTATTGCTGAACGAGGACTTATGCTCCATGGTCTCATATATGATATCGGTGTTGGACAGTTGAGAGTTATAGACGAGGATGGTGGCAAGATGAAGAATGGTCTGAACCAGCAACTTCAAAGACGGCAAGACTAAAACGTACGGCTTTGCGCGGTATGGGCAACGCTTATGGTGTTTGGAGTTTGGCATGGATTCCTTGAGGACTAACTGTACTTTTTTCCCACCAACGTTATTAGCTAGCACGCGAATGCGGCGAGCCGAAAATCGATCAACATAATTTAGTTGAGTCAAGGCGTTGAAGTTGAATGTAGATTCCAGAAGAGTGTTCGTACATGATCATAGTATAAGCATTTCGACTTCATCACCGCCATCTCTAAACATGCGTGAATGCAACCCGGTGAACCAAAGACCAAAGCACCCCAACCATGTCCAGACGCTTTTCCTCGCCCCATGCTTAAGCAAGACGCCCATGAAAACACCGACACCCAATGTGTGGATGGTATGCAGAATATACAAGAAGATACACGTTGATTAAAAAGTGTAGAGGTTGGCATCGCCCGATCGAATATCTCTGGATTTACATGATGATGGAAGGAGCTATGATGGTAAGTGGATGCAATCTGAAGATGGGTAAAGGGATGCTTACTATCAACGTTCTGCTTGATAGACTTATGAGGCAGAACGGAGCCACCGTTGACGTATACTTCGTCGCCAATGGAGACGTCGTCACCCAGAACAGTAACGTTCTCGAGGCGGGCCCACTTGCCGACGGTGCTGTTCCAGCCGACAATGGTCGACTTAACCCAGGCGTGGTCCTTGACTCGGCTGTTCTTAAGAAGCACACACCTCTGCAGACGCACACCGTCGCCAATGACAACGTCGGGTCCAATGGTGACGTTGGGGCCAATGCGGCAGTTCTTGCCGATCTTGGCTGAAGGGTCGATCAGGACGTTTCCGCCGTAGACGTAGGGCTCGGATGGGGATGTCAGCAGCTTGGAGTTCTTGCGCGCTAGTGACGATAGGTAGAGGCAGGTGCCGGTCAAGAAGTCCTTGGGCTGTCCAACGTCCATCCAGAAGCCCTCTAGGTCGAAAGAGTGTAGCAGACCGTCCTTGACGATGGCAGGGAAAGTCTCCTGCTCAATCGAAGTAGGACGGAGCTCAATGCGCTTGAGCACGCTGGTGTTCATAATGTAGATACCGGCATTGATGCGGTTGCCGACAAACTCGACGGGCTTCTCAACGAAACGGTCGATCTTGGAGGCATGGCCAGGCTTGTGTACAACCACACCGTACTTGGACGGCTCCTCCACCTTGGTGACAACAATTGTGCCCTCGTCGCCGTGCTGCTTGTGGAACTCTGCGAGCTGCTTGAAGGGGTAGTCGCAAGTGACATCGGCGTTGAGGACGAAGAAGGGTGTGTCGTCCTTGCCCAGAACGTTCTCGGCAAGCTTGAGCGGGCCGGCGGTACCGAGGGGCTCGGTCTCGACGGAGAATGTGATGGTGACGTTGTACTGTTTCTCGTACTGCGGAATAGGTTATTTGGGTGCCCGTCGAGCGCTACTGCAGAGGTATACTGACGGCCTTGAGCGCCTCGGCCATGATCTCTGGCCGGTAGTTGACAGCAAGGACAACATCTGTGACACCGGCAGCGGCGAGGGCCTCGATCTGGTGCTGGATCATAGGCTTGTTCGCGAACTCAACGAGCGGCTTGGGAAGGGTAAGGGTCTGCAATTGGCGTTAGTCGGGGCATTGCCCATGGCAGGCATGGCGGGGCTCTCGAGCGAGCTGTCCGCTTGGGGCAGGCATACAAGAGGCCTCAGACGGGTTCCAAACCCTCCGACGAGAATGATGGCTACAAGGCGGTTAGCTCTGTGCTATTCCAAAGCCATTGGGTGTGCTGACCTTTCATGTTGGCGGTGTTGTGTACGAGTTGTGGAGTGGGTTCAAGGAATTATCACAAGTGGTGTTGAAGAGTGCAAACGCGGCTTCAACACGGAATAAGCAAGGGGAAAGTAGGTGCGTGGTCTATGAACAGAACACGGAGAATATCTCTGGAGCGGATTGCGCAGTCAAAGTCAGGGAGTCTGGGTGATGAGGCCAGCTGTAGGTTATATGCATGGTCGCGTCCACATTTAGCGGAGCTAATGCTCCCTGCTTTCCTAGCTTCTAGCTTCCCCTTTCTTCACCCACCACAAGCGCAACCCTCGGCCGCTACGCCCGTTGCACGTTGGTTAACATCCCAAGCCCTTGCAGCAATTGTGGCCAGATGCGCTGTCCCTGATCGCTCGACCCATCCACTTCTAATTGTAGCATCGTGTCGCTGTGGGTTCGGGCTAACATCGTATAACTCACACCAGACGAATTGGCTGCAACACTGTCACGAGATGCTCTCCCAGGTACAGACGGCCACAGACGGCCATTCTCGTCATTCCACCCGTTTGACCTGAGTCACCCCTTGCACCACGTTTCTTAATTGGGCCACGTGCTGTGAAGCCGTGAAATTGGAGGCGTTGGACCTCAGAATCTTTTGATCACGCTCTCGGACCCCACGCCGTCGGAAACTATCCGGGCCTGTGGTACCAAAACGGCATGTGGCTGAGTGTGGCTCAGCTCGCGTCTAGGGGTTACTACCGAGTGCCTGACAGAAGCCAATTCGCTCCCCCTGCCGCGCCCGTCGTACACATGATTATTGTCCCACGCATTGCAACCTTTCAACAGCCCGCATATTCACGGTACTAAATAGCTGAAACCCCAGAGTATCCTCGCCCTGAGGCTCGGTACCATCCAGTTTATGCGACGCGCGTCGTGATTCTGTGGCGAGGCTCGCAGCCCATCACGCGCTTGACACAGACCACTTCAGCTTCACATATTGTATGTACGATATTTGACTAGCGGAACCGACCGGACACGGCTTCCGTAGATCGTTATTATGTTATCCTTGCCGTATATCTATACAGACACAAGCGAGCGACTACATTCACTTGGAACTCTGCCAAGTTCTCCTTTATTCCCGTTGATGGAATCCAAAGGGGCTCAACCAGACATCATGATCCATGTTGTGGATGGACTAGCACCAATTATTACCTATGTACCCCGCGTTTATCGTATGCAGCTTCGTGTCCAGGAACAAGGTGCTCAAACCGAACGGACCCAGTCACAGATTAGTATGTAGAACGCTAATGGACATGTATGATACAGATGTTAGCAATATGAGCTCCATCAACCTCTCTTCCGGAAGCTCATCGACCTGAGAGCATCCCCAACACTGCTTCCTCGCTTGAACATACTCGGTCTTCTTACTGGCCCTCCTGCAGTGCTCTGGTCAGCCGAGGGTGAGAGTTGCAAACTCCTATCATCCGCCGATCCGGGCAGGTCTACTCTTGTGGGTGACCTGACGACATCCCCAAACATGTACTCCTTCGCGAAGATCCAGTTGCCACGTTCATACCTCCAGAGATCCAGACCAATAGCTGTCCCTTCTTGATTGCTCTCGCTCAGCTCCTGCCTGATGGTAGCAAAAGCCCCGTCAACTTTGCTTTCGTCGTCCACCTTATTCATGACAGTCCAGTGAGGCCGGAATCCTCCAGCGTCCTGCTCGCTAAGGAAAGTCGCCCATTGCGATTGCAGGTCCGTGTGCAGATCCTTCATTGCCCTGTAGCCTTCATCGACGTTGATCCCAACGCCCTTGCGCATCCGGAACGGCTTACCAGACGATACTCCGAATGGTTTCATGCTCGCAGCTACCTTGCCAAGTCCTCCCTCTAGAACCTCAACCTGAGAATGTGGCAGCGCGTGGAAAAGCGTCAGATGCGCGCCTGTGCGATTCAAATGCCTTGGGAAATACCGGTCTCGCATCGCATCCATGGGCTTCGCAAGACTATCTGTGACCTTGAGCGTGAGCACGTAAACATGTTCCTCGTCACTCCCCGTGTTAGGCTTATGCTCGCTCCTCGCGAAATGGCCCGATGGTCGACTTTCCTCGACAACGTATGGTTGGTTTCTTTGCACTTCGAGATTACTCTTGCTTTCTTTTTTGGTTGCCCAGCCGCGGAAACTCGTCTTTGCGCGTATACCCGCTCCCGGTCGTTGTGGTTTTTTCTCCTCTCGCATCGTCTGAGCGGCCTCGAATGATGCGCGCATGTCTGGATCAGAACAAGCCCGTGCTTGGATTTGGGGCTGTCGGACTCCCCCATTTGGTGTGCTGATGGCAGCAGCATATGTTATGGCCATAGTTGTGAAATGTGGTGTTGAACTTCCGTGGGCACGCGGCGATGACGTGGAGTACAAGAAGGATACAAACTGAAACGACTGTTTTATCTGCCTGAGGACAGAATTCTTCATGGGAAGAGGTACGGAATGGTTCCTCCCCCTTGAAGGGTTGTACGGAATTTCGGAAAATCCATACGTCATTGCAACGCTAGTGTCGCGCCCGCGCTATGTGGAGGCCGCAAGCTGATCGATGTATCGGGGTTAAGGTTTATGAACTCTGCGAAATCGCAAATGCAATGCAATAGCATATGGAGATAAGGTACCAAGATGTGTTGGACAAGAGTGATCAGCATTGTGTGAAGCGTAATTCTGCGCTTGATAACCAACCTAACGTCGACTTGTCCCTACCGCGTGCTCATTGGGCCTGGCCGGCACGCCATTTGCAGAATACGTGGGCAGTTCAGTATATGGTAATACTCTTCGTGGCGGGTTAGATACGCCTTCGCTACTATACCATCCACAATCACTCATACTGATGATCTATGGGTCACTTTCTGACTCATATATGACCTGACGTTTGCGCCCTAACCACCCAATCTTTCGTTTTGTAAACACCTAATTTTCGATATACTATCGCCATATGGCCCCGTCCCACAGTCTCTATACGGCTATGTATTCACTGACTGGGATTCTTCTGTCCGTGAATGTCATGCTAGTACTAGAGAAACTAGTGTAGCCAGTTTGACTAGCACTAGCTCTAGTGATTCTATCGCGAGATCGGGATGCTGTGAGGGTGAAGTCGCCATAACGATAGCTCGATGCGGTCCGTACCGAAGTGTTCGCAGTAGTAGCGTGGGCCAAGAGACCGTAGCAATGCGTCGTCTTGTCCAGAGTTTCTCACCAGCGACATTGCTGTGGAGTCGTTATGGCCCTGTGCAGCTTCTATGAACGTGTACATGGTGGAGGTTGTTGTTGCCGGGCCTTGTTGCATCGCCCCCACATGAGGACATGATGAAGTCGCCCTGACAATGTTATTGCGCAACCGTCATATCTTATCGCGCGATGCAGAGAGCCAGTCAGTGCGGTAAGACTAGGTTGGGCATCGACGAGTTGATTCCGGGTCTGTGAAGGCAAAGGCGCAGTTGCCTCGCATGGCCGGCGCATACGTCACATGGCTATGTGCTAGCGCGTTCCAGGCCGGGGCTATGCAAGAACAACGTACTAGAGTATGTAGTACCAGGCGGGGAACTCGAATAGAACCAGCCTCACAACGAGTGTGTCTGGGTGGCGCAGAAGGGCGCTCCGATGGTAGAAAAGGCCCTTACTGAGTAATAGGCACCAAACTTTCAAGTAGAAGTTACCTGTGGCTGCAGTGAAGGTGGTGGAAGCGGCCGGAATGTCCCCGACCGCGCCCCCCGCGATTGTTGATGATTGGCGCACGGGCCCTTAGCTGCCTGCTTTGATACACCTATAAAGCCCACCGCCCCAATCCTCACCTTCCTCCTCCCATTCTTCCACATCCACTACAAGCGCCACCCGCTGTTACAACACCTTCGCAAGCTTCCACGAACATACACTCACCGTCACACCTCACACAACACCCGCAAACATGCAGATCTTCGTCAAGACCCGTAAGCAAAGCTCCCCGCCACCCGGCTGGCCTCTCTTATCCTGAATGCCATGCTAACTTCTTAAGTCACCGGCAAGACTATCACCCTCGAGGTTGAGTCCTCCGACACCATCGACAACGTAAAGTCCAAGATCCAAGACAAGGAAGGAATTCCCCCGGACCAGCAGCGCTTGATCTTCGCCGGCAAGCAACTCGAGGATGGCCGTACCCTATCCGACTACAACATCCAGAAGGAGTCGACGCTTCATCTCGTCCTGCGCCTGCGCGGTGGAATGCAGATCTTCGTGAAGACTCTAACCGGAAAGACCATCACATTGGAGGTTGAGTCTTCTGACACGATTGACAACGTCAAGTCAAAGATCCAGGACAAGGAGGGCATCCCTCCGGACCAGCAGCGCTTGATCTTTGCAGGCAAGCAACTTGAGGATGGCCGCACCCTGTCCGACTACAACATTCAGAAGGAGTCTACTCTCCATCTCGTCCTTCGTCTTCGTGGTGGAATGCAGATCTTCGTCAAGACTCTGACTGGAAAGACTATCACACTGGAGGTGGAATCGTCAGATACCATCGACAACGTGAAGTCGAAGATCCAAGATAAGGAGGGTATCCCTCCGGACCAGCAGCGTCTCATCTTCGCCGGAAAGCAGTTGGAAGACGGCCGTACTCTCTCTGACTACAACATTCAGAAGGAGTCTACCCTGCATCTCGTCCTTCGTCTTCGTGGTGGACAGTAGGTGCACTGATGGTTAATGATGTGTCTGGGTATGGCGTATACCCGCTGATCTGGTATGATGATTTGGGCTCACGGGCTTAAGTCGGGAGGTTTTCATTCATAGTTTACATGGCGGTATAAGCCTAACAAATACAACAAGCATGCCTACTACTAGCATGCATGAGGGTCCCTCAAACTCATACATTATCTCCATGTTGATGTGGTGTTTCTAAACGCCAACTGTGATGTCACATTATATACTCACTTTCCGCTTTGCCATCGGCTGCTGGACATTGTCGCGGTCTATTTCCGATAAACCCACCTCGACTGACGCCATAAAGGAACATCTCCGTACAAACTCCGGCAGTGACGGACCTGTGACGGAGACATCGGCACCCTCTACGGATTACTCGACGAAGAATTGACACGCTCTGCCGAGCACGTCCGTCATCAACATCATAACAACGTGCACAGTTTCACAGGTAAATCCTAAAATCGTATTTTGTGTTGTGTGATTTTCCGAATTTTTCACTCTTGTTGTAGAAAGTTGCAGCGCTGTAGAAGGTCTCTTATCTCCGGGCAACGTCAATTATTCATCGAGTAGGGGGTGTCGGTAGCAGGATCCACATATGACACATGAAACTGCTGTATTTCCTACGATTTTCTACGATAAAGCCCAGAGTCGGACAAAAAGTAACGGTTTTTCATATTATTATATCCGCTACTAGCACAGACACGAACCATATAAAAGTTTAAGGACCCCGCTGTACAGGTAGGTACTCATCGCAACACCAGAACTCTTGCAAAGACTCCAGCTACAGCAAACCAGCACCAAAACCACACCGAACGTGACAATGGCTGAGAATAAGATGGAATACGTCAAGTACGTCAACATCCGCACATCCATGCCAGTACCCAAGTACTAAAAATGACACAGCTTGGGCAAATCTGGCCTCAAAATCTCCAAGGTTATCTTGGGCGCTATGAGCTATGGTACCTCCAAGTGGCATCCGTGGGTTTTGGACGAGGCCGAAAGCTTGCCTCTTCTCGAGCATGCTTACAAATGCGGCATCAACACTTGGGATACTGTACATTTATCCACATCGCAAGACTGGACATCACTAACCCCACCGTAGGCCGACATCTACTCCCACGGCATATCCGAGAAGATTATTGGAAAGGCACTGAAGCAGTACAAAATTCCACGAAACAAGGTCGTCATCCTCTCGAAGTGCTACTTCGGCGTTGTCGAAAACGACCCAACCGTCGACATCCCATCTGTATCCACCAACGACGGCGATCAGGTCAACAATGTTGGTCTGAGTCGCAAGCACATCTTTGACGCAGTAGAGAAGAGCGTTGAGAGACTAGGTACATATATTGATGTTCTACAAATCCATCGCTTGGATCATGGTACACCCAAAGAAGAGATCATGAAGGCACTCAACGATGTCATTGAAAAAGGCTGGGTGCGGTATATTGGAGCCAGTTCCATGGCGACATGGGAGTTCCAGGCGCTGCAGTACACTGCCGAGAAAAACGGATGGCACAAGTTCATCTCCATGCAAAACTACTACAACCTCCTCTACCGTGAGGAGGAGCGGGAAATGGTGAGCTTCTCTATTCCTTGATCGGTTATGACATGCTGACGATCTCCCCAGATCCCATACTGCCAGGATTCAGGTGTCGGTCTTATCCCATGGTCTCCCATCGCTCGAGGCGTTCTAACACGCCCATGGGCCGACCGTTCGTCGAAGCGCGCCGAGACAGACAAATTCCTGGATGTATTGGTTCACATGCACGAGGACTCCATTGACAAGAAGATCGTCGAGCGCGTAGAAGAGGTTGCGAAAAAGAACAATGTCAGCATGGCATGTATTGCAACGGCTTGGACAATCAAGAAGGGCGTCTGCCCCATTATCGGAATGAATAGCAAGGCAAGAATTGAAGAAGCGGTACAGAACAGCAACTTCAAGCTCAGCGACGATGACGCAAAGTATCTCGAGGAAGTATATGTACCAAAATTTAGACAGGGGTTCTAAGCGGCTGTGCCCGAGTGTAACCATGATCACAACGGCAATTCAGTCGCTGACAGCATAGAAAGAATCAATCCTTCTTTACTGATGTCCATTGTACACAAAGTCCATACTCCTAATCTACAAATCTTCTTACACGGTCAGTCGGTGAACGAACCTCGTGATACTCGCCCTGCAATGCTTTCCACTTCGTCTGGAGACGTCATCTTGCATTTTTGACATCTACTCATCACCCAGATCTCCTTACCACACTGCACCTTCTCGCCGTTGTCGTCGTAGCCCATCTCCATCCACACCCCATACCTCGGCAAGCATCCCAACCACCTCGCCCCCCTCTTAGCCTCCACCACCAACCTCGTGTTCCCACGCCACTAGCTCACCGGACCACGTCGTACATCAACACCGCAACCTCGATCGTGATCGTACTCGTAAAATCATTGAGATGGTTGAACGACACCCCTCCTCAGTCACCGCCCAACGTTTTAAAAAATGATCACACAACCAACACCAAAAAAAAACGGTTTGCCGAACATCCAGTACCGGTACCAGTCGTAAAACAAAACCCGTTGAGGCAAGCCCACCAACAACCCGCAGTTTAGCCACGCATGGCATTGCATAAACAGGTCCCCTTAGTGAGCTGTACAACGCACCGTTTTCGCCGCGTCCGCCGCCGCCGCCGCCGCCGCCAACCTGTGCAGACGGCATTACTGCAGCGAGCACCGCATTGAGCAGACATGCAGTAGTAAGGATAGGCAATGCGAGGCAAGGCAAGGCAGGGCAAGCAGGCAGGGCAGGCAGGCGGACAATACTCCGTTGCTTTTTCCCCCATCTCCACGGAGGCAAAACAAAAAGGGAAAAACGCCGAGACGGGACTATTATGGCATGGAAGGCGAACGTAGACGGTTCGAACGGCAACAAAGCAGGTACAAAACATAGTGTACCAAATTCTTTTCCTTGTTTATTTAGTTCTTTGCTGAGAAGGGGTGAAGAAGGCGAGAGAGAGGGGGGACCATGAACAAGCGGGTCTGGATGATGGATTTAGTTTGGTAGCGATTGTATGTAGATTGCATTTTTTTTTCCTTTAGAACCATCCGGTGAGAGCACGGGTAGCGTAGGGTAGACACACACATACGCACACACACGAAGGCCGAGTAAAGTTGTCATCCACACGCGAGTTGCGCTTCTGTATTACCTCACCAATGTACTGCCATGTGCAATGTGCGTATACGACCTGCGCGGTCAGTGGTGTGGGTGATTTGTCCACCGTCCACCGTCCAGCCAGTCATTGGAAGAAGCTCGGGTCGGGTACCGTTAATCGTCGTTCCGGTCGGTAGATCATCGTTAAACTCCTGTACTGCAGCAGCAAACTGACGCTATCCTGTATACAGTACCCCGTGAAGAAGAAGAAGAAGAAGGGGGGGATGCGTGGGCACGGGTGGGGCGGGTGTTGTCGGGAAGAGGGGATTCGATAGGGAAGAGGCGGTGAATAGGGCCAATAGATGGGGTTTTTTGCCGCCGTCGCCCGACTACGATACGAGCGGAGAAACTTGACAGTTCTGCGGCCGACATGGAATGTCCAAAACATGAAACGCACTTTATTCTTACTGGCATTGCCGGTCTGCATGAGGAAAGTGGGGTGAGGACTTCGCTTTAGAGGGGCTGGGGACTAGGTCATGTGTTGTTTCTGCATGGCGCGGACATGGAGGGGAGCAAGGAGTTTGGCTGTTAGACTTTTCGCTGCAAATGGGGGTGGGGCTTGTTCTGTAAGCATTGACTCATTCCAACGCTTTACAACTGTCCAACCTCAATATGGGTTTCTGAGCTTCCGGTTGGATATGGGATTAGTGATTCACGTCAAATTTCAACACAGAGAGAGTGTTTTGTGGTAATAATAATTATTCACATTTTGTATCCTGCAAAAGCCAATGATAGATACATACTCGTTTTCAATAATAAGAAATGGCCCACTCACAGCACACCACCGTCAATGGCAGACAGCTTGTTGCTGGAGGAGTATGTCGAGGCCTCAGACAAAAAGAAATGAGGAAAAAAACAAGCCGCTCGCCCGCTCGCTATGCCAGTAACACAATCGTCAAGAAGGAAAAGATTTTCTTATAGATGACAATGGCGGGAGACTGTCGCATCAACAACACATAGTGCTGAAATACGACACCATCCAGGAACCCTTCCAATTGCTTATAAAGGAAAAAAAATGTATTTATATCAAGGAAACACAGGACTTTCCAATCCCGGTTCTGCTTGCTTAGTTGCTTGCTCTGCCGCTTGCTTCAAAAAATCAAGTAGTCGTGATCGTTGTCGTGGCCATATGCTCATGAACCATAGGTCAGCCGTCTCCGTTCAGAAAGTCAATAAAAGTCGTATGAATCATGTGAAAAAATATCGGACCGGTGTCGCCGGGAAGGAGTGTGATGTAGTTAGGAGTGTAGGAGCCGGAGGCTGTTTGCATCGTTGATCGTATATGGATCGCTGAGAACATGGCATCCATAGGACACCGGGAATCGCTGGAAATGCAACCAAATTGTTTATCAAGTCTAGTGTTCATCAACCGTTATGTGGCAAACATTGGCACGTGTCGTGGTTTGTTTTTTATGTGCGGTGTGCCGTGAGAACAAGATGCTGGATGTTGTCGGCGGATGCTTCGTGTATAAGGATAGTCCGTGAAGAAGATTTGCAGCAGGCTAATTAAATGATGGTCATGCCGTGAGAGAATGGGTAATGTCGCCCTAGTTGGCCCTGATGACAAGCTTCGAGAGGAACTTGTTCGACAAGGAGTCAAAGTCCTGACGATCGAACTTGCAGTCACTTCTTGAACGGAGGTACGTCTCTGTTGTCACATTAGTCAGATAGATGGCGAGCAGGTAACGGATAAACTTACCATATTTGGTAACGTGCGCGCGGACCTCTGTCATGGCATCGCAGACGGCAGGGTTCGAGTTGAGGAGATGGTGGTGTTTTCGCGAGTCCCACTCGGTGAACGAGGGGAGCTTCTGAGAGATAGCCGAGAAGAGACCGACAATGACACCAACAGGTGTACCCTCCATCTCACCGCAGAACTTGTTGACAGCACCGAGGTCAGGGACACGGTAGTTGCAGTCGAATTGGATTAGTTCCCAGACAGCCAAGAGGATGGCAGCGAGCATGAAGATGGTAGGCCAGTTCTTCAGTTTGTCGCCACTGTATACCGATTGGTAAAGAGAAGAAAGCTCCTCAAGAACGTCCTTTTGCAGCTCACGCCACATATCGGCAAGAGCACACTTGACTTGGAAGTTGATCATGACAGGCGCAATGGTCTTGCCAGAGAACTTGGACTGCTGGTCCTCGACCTTACCAGGTGTGTTATCTTCCTCACCAAGACCCTCAACCATTGTAACGTGGAGGGTCAGGTTGTAGGCAAGAACAAGCTTGAGAGCCTTGCGAATGACAGGAAGCTTCTCGCGGCAGTAGAAGCGATAAGCAGTCTTCAGCAGCTCAGTGACGAAGTAAGTGCCCTCAAAATACTCATCGACAAACTGCTCAAAGCCACCGTCAATGTGGCGGTCAAGATAGTCGGAGAGCATAGCGCGCGAGATGCCCTCCATACCGGCTGACAGCTTGGCAGTATTGATCTCAAAATGAAGCCCGTTGAGAGTCTCGTGCCAGTCAACGCCGAAGCACTTCTCATCACGGACATAGACGTCACGGGCCATGATGGGCAAGTAATGACCGTAGCCGTGGGTGACGTAGATGAGACGCTCTGATGTCGAGAAGCCCTTGATGTTGCCGATGGAGAAACCAAGGCTGACGTGACGCTCGTAGTCGGCCTTCCAGTCCTTCATGAAGTAGGCAATGTCCTTGATGTCGATACGTGTGCACGGAACCTGCCAAAGACGCGCATGGGATGGCTGGCAGCCGGCGCACGGGTCGCCCTTATCGCACGTCTTCTTGAGGAACTTGCACCTCAGACAAGCACGAAGCTTGCGGATCTCATGAGCTTGCTGTCTTTGATCGGGCCTAAGAGGCCCCCGTCTCCTGCCGACACGCTTCTCACCCGTGGCATCCTTCTTGGTAGTGTGAGCAGGTGTCTTCTTGACAATGGTCTTTGCGGGTTTTGAACCAGACGCCGTGGCAGGAGACTTCCTGCGGCGGGCCGGTGGTGAGCTGACGCCCGACGAGGTCGGTGACGCAGTATTTGACGATGGCTGCTTGATAGTGTTGGGCTCTACGCGTGCCATTGGAGGACTGACGGACTGGGGTGGAGAGATGTGGTTTCCAAAACCGTGATCGCTGAACGGAAGACCGTGGCCGTGGTTGCAGCTGTCAGAGGAGTAGGAGTGCGAATGGTGCGAACTATGCGATTGCACCAGCTCCAGGGTGTTGTCGTTGTCGGACTGAGGCGAGCTCAAGAAAATCTCCTCGTAGCTGCTGAAAGAGCCGGCTGATGGCGAGTGATTCGAGTCTGATGAGCCAGAGCGGAGGCGCATAGGGGGACTATGGGTGAGGTGCAATGTGTCGGCAGGATTGACAAAGATGCCAGAACCCTCTGACAAGTCGTAAGAATGGCGGTGGCGGTGATTGAAGTTGAAGTCAATCCCGACCCAACCACTGTCGCTGGGCAAAGAGCTATCCTCCAACCAATTCTCGCCAGGTGAGCCAGTGCCCACGCTGTTTGAAGTGCCTGCGTTTGAGCCGGCGGTGTAGTCGGGCTGGCTCGGCATGTTGGTGAAGTCGAAGCCAAACGGTGCGGCACTCAAGGTGGGGAGTCCATCCATGCTGCCTGAGGGCATGAAGTTCATAGGTGCTATGGGCATGGAGTTCATTACTACGTGTGAGTTGATGCCGAACTCGATGGGCGTTCGTAGTGGACCTCCGTATGAGGCGGTAAAGTCCGGACTCATGGTCATGGAGCCCTGGCCGTACATGTCCTGCCCCAAACCATCTGTATTCGTGTTCATGTTCATCCAGGTAGCGAGCATGGGGTTCATGGGTTGCATGGCCGTGGGGAAGCCGAGGCCCATGGTGTTGAGCGGAGTCATGCTCGTTGTGCTCGGGTGTGCGTTGTGGGCACTCGACGCGGCCACATTGTTGATGCGGCGTTGGTGCGAGTGTTGACTTTGCTGGTTCTGCTGGTGCTGTTGGCTGCCATCGTGCTGCTGGTGCTGTTGTTGTTGCATGGTGCCCGGTGAGATGGGCAGCGGCCAGGTCTGGGAGAAGTTGTAGGTTTGGCGGTTCGGGTCGAAGGATGGGTCAAAAGCTCCTTCTACACCGTAGATGGCCCCGTCGAAGTCGATGTGTTGGTTCTCCATATTGGCACGGAGAGTGAAAATGGGTTCGAGTGTTCTCAGCCCTCTCTGAGCTGATAGTAAGCGGTGAAGGTAAGCGGGCGATGGGCCGACCACAGTATAGGCGGGTGATGCCAAGACCGTACACCGCTTTTTGTATGCAAGTCCCAGCCCCACACACCAATGGCTCGTCTAGATCTGCACCTGGTTGGAGTAGCGCCAGAAGCGCTGCAGCGGACCGCACGATTCGCAATCGAGGTCGAATAAAACCCTGACCAGCGTCAACATGCACGAGGGTTCCTAGAACAAGCGTGCTCGGATAGGGTGCGGGTATCGAAGAGGATGGTCGACTTTGGCGCGGAGAGGCGCGTCCTAGTGAGGGAGATGGTTCAGCAGCGAAGAGAACGGCACTCTGCTAGCCCACCGAGCCGATCCACCTTTGTGCCAGGCCTGCTCCGCCTTTTGGTCTGGCTGCCGTCTGGCTGCTCAACGCACCCAGGCAAGCTGTGTCACGATAGTGCGCTGCTCTCGGCACAGCACCACAGCCGGCCACGGCCTTCAACAGCCTTCAACCCCTCCCGCGATAACACCCGATAAGCATTAGCCTCGGGGTCCTGGAGGATCAACGTGCGGAGGAGAGCGTTGGGGATGCCGCAAGAAGCAAAGACAGGCCATGTCCAAGCCTGGAATGCCCATACACCTATCACCTCCTCAGCCGTGCTAATGCTGCATCGCTGGCCTTGACCTCGAACGAGCCATCGGACATGTAACCAAGCGGATCGGCCTGCGCTACCCTCTCTCCCAAGTGGATCCTACACTATAGGCGGCCACGACTGGACTACGGAGCCTACAGCCGACCAGGGTCAGAATTTGCCTCACGGGCATAACCTGGTCCGCGACTCTGTAACGGCACCTTGGCCATCAGTCTCCAGACTCACCGACAGGTTGAGCGAGGCCTCGTAAATTGATGCCACCGTCATCATACATTCTTGGGGTGTTGTGGGCGTTGCGTAGCATGAGCGGCATACCTTCTCCCACGCGCCGAGCCCATCGTCGGGCGCTTCGTCGTGCTTGCGGCCGCTCTTCGCTGCGTACTACCGCATGTTGTGCATCTTGTCGAGCGTGTGCTGCGCAACATGGCTTTGAGCGTGCTACTCTGCGGCCCTGCCTTGCGTCTGGATTATCGTCCATGATGGCCGTTTCAGGTATCGTGTCATCTGTCATGCTTCGCCCGCATATCACCGCTTGAGCAGCGACAGCTTGACAGAATGCCAACCCTTGCTCTTGGTGGTGGCGTATTACATTCGTGTCACTCTTGCTGTGACATGCCGAAAAGATGCCGCCCAGCCAACTTGCTCGTGACCGGTTCTGCAGTCTGTTTCGTTTGGCCATGGTTTGATGGCATCCTTACTTGCACGCTTCGTAAGTGTCTCATGCGCGCATGTATTACGTCTCGTGGCTGACGAGATTGCAAGCCATGGGATGCTGGTAGAGCTACAGTTGTACGGGCCTTGCTGACCTTCACACACACAGTACCGTCCTACGTAGTAGCAGCGCGCTGCAGGCAAGCCGCTGCCTATTCGGCCTGGTGACACAAACCTCGTCGTCGGCCTATTCAACTGGTTGGCTGGGTTTGGCTTGCTATCTGCATAGACTACAATGAGGACGAGATGACGATCCGGTGGAAATGGCCCGTCCTGCATGTAAGATGGATCCTCGATCCCCCGCGACTGCACTCCAGCTTGGAATTGGCGCGACGTCGCGATGCAAAGAATCGGCGCGGCCTAGTGAATCTATGTGTAGCATTACCTGCCTGCTAATGTCACACAAGCGTTGTAATGGATGTGATTGTGAGACCATGGAGGTAGCGTCTTTTTCCTGTGTTTTGGGCAAAAAAACGAGGGAGGCACGAGGCCAGCGAAGGGATCAGGGCCGGGCTTGCGGGTGTTCACTGTTAGGTAGGTATGTGGAGGGAGTCAAAGGATGGCGCCATAACGACATGACGGAATGACGCCATGACGCCCGTGTTTTGTTCCGTTTGCCCATGTGAAGGGAAGTCGCATTATGCTCAAAATGCACTTTCGCTCTGAACGCCGGTAGCGCATCCCCTGCAGTTTGCCTCGCCCCTGCTTCCCAGCCCCGACTGTCAGCAAGTTTGCAACTTCACAGCGCCACCAGTTCTGACAGGCCTCGCCATGAATGAATCGTTTCTGAACTCTGCGCTAGATACTAAATCGACAATGGTCTGAGTGGTCTGGGCGAGGTCAGATGCTGCACTTTCCTATTCCGGTGTCTCTCCACAAACACTACCCCAGATGCTTGTATGCATTCGGTTGGTGGAAGGCACTATCAGCCACGCCAACACGCATAAACACGTGCACACTAGATCCAGACTTGACTGAGGGATTAATCGGCTTATTCACATAGAAGCCCTCAGGGGGCTTGTAACGACAAGCCTCGACTGCGACAAGCCACGTTCTCCGTACGGGTCATATGCTCTGCGTGCTGCCTATACACATACCATTAGAACCAGGAATTTCACCAATGCCTTGTTCAGGATAGTGTGCTCGATACAATCTCGTCGCGAGCCCCCTGAGTATGTGGTGCAGGTGGTGCCAGTTCTGGTGTTGCCGAGTACATGTACCTACCTTGGGGACGCATCTCCAATCCAAAGTCCTGCTGACTACCTACATGTATTAATGAGCGTCACGCGTTACAGCCTTGTACTATGATGGAGAGTATTCGCATATAGCTGTGTGATTTGGAAACTAGCAAAACATACACAAGAGTCTTGTGGTCTTGGTCGAAGCGATATGTTGTCACGTGCCTAGTTTTGATCCTGGACCAGTGAATCATGTCATGTGAGCGGGAGCGAATCATTGCCGAAGATACACCCACACGGGCACGGCTCCCTATACGATCAGCCTTGGATACGATATCATACCAAACACCATGATTCAGGCTGATGTTGATGCGAGGGTATCTCCCCGGGTTTCAAGATTCCGGGGTACGGAATTCAGATATGTGGACCCCCGCCCGGCCTTCGGCTCCACGCCCGACTCCCGTGTGATGTGTACGACGTATGGGAATGAACATTGAGGATTTATAGAGATATAATATCAGGAACCTGTTGATCCCACGTTTCTTGACATAAAGAACCCGAGCTTTGTTGCCTGACCTACTGTTTCTAAATCTTCCAATCATCACAATAGCTTCGTGACTTGTACATCATGGCACATATCGGTGCACTCCCCAAGATTCACAGATATGTCACGACTCACAACAAAGAGGGCAAAGCTATCTTCAGCAACGCCTTCGACGAGGAGAGCAAGATGAAGCCTAACGACGACGGCATCGCCTTCGCCCTCAGCTTCACCACGAGAGGCTTTCCGGTCGACATGAGCGACGACAAAGACCTCGATATGTACAGCAATTACCTCAAGGAAGCGCCCGGTCTTGTTGTCTCCGGTGGGACAGTCCTCCGACATGTCGACATTCCCCCGGCCACCCACTGCGCAATGCATCGAACTGTGAGCTTGGACTATGGCTGCGTGATCGAGGGTGAGGTTGAGTGTCTGCTGGACAGCGGCGAGAAGCGGTTGATGAAGCGGGGAGACGTTGCGATTCAGCGGGGGACAATGCATCAGTGGATAAACCACAGCGAGACCGACTGGGTCCGCATGCTTTTCGTGTTGCAAGAATCTAAGCCATTGAAGCTTGCAGGCAAGGTTGTGGGCGAAGAACTCGCAGGTATGGCAGGTGTACGTCCGTCAGACTGAGGTCAAAATATGGGCAAAAATGAGGAGCAGACGGTGGAGTTGTTGGCGGGGCGGGATCGATAAGTCAACTGTCAACCCTAGGTTGCCAAGCCACCTAAGACCCAATTTGATCATTCCCCACGTGCTCCACCACTGCTTCTTCACTACAGCATTTGCGACAAACGCAAAGGGCAATCCTTATGCCGGCTAAGCTATGAACGCTCTATCCAAATACTGGTCGTGATATCAACCCTGTATCCGGCGACTGCGCTCCTCTTCGAACAATACTAAGCAATCCTTACAAAAAAGCCATTGTCCGCATCAGCCACTCACGCGTGCCCACTAGCGTATTAGCCAGCCGCGCTGTGCATGTAAGAAGATGGCTATGCCCCTGCGTTTCTCTGCCCAGGCGCCTTCATCCCGCTTGGAGGAAATTGTACCTGCATCAGACCGGATTGAAGAGCTCTCAGACGACGAGCTTGAGAGCGATTACGAAGATATGGGCACTGCGACTGCGGAAGAGCAGGCAAACATAGCCTATTTGGATAGCATTAGAGTACCAATTAAGGACTCTCTGCAGACAGCAACATCAGAAGTGGACGAAGAAACAGCAGAGCTCATTCTCCCATACTTGGAGGGCAATCCAAATGACTTCGACCTCAACACTTTTGGTATACCGAAACTCCAGCGACAAAAGCATGATCTCATGTTGAAGAGAATCATTGGGGATTATCCGGCATGGGCTGCTGCGATGGATGCTGCGCGACCGTGGATCGTGTACTGGGCTGTGCAAAGCATGACAGCACTGGGCCAGGACATTTCTAGTTATCAGAAAAGGTAAGTCAGCCTCAGTCAACCCTGCTCGGTTGATTGAACAGTGAACATACATTTTGACTACGAATAGGGTGGCGCACACCTTCTCTCTAGCCCAGCATCCAGACGGAGGATTTGGAGGCGGTCATGGCCAGTATCCTCACCTTGCCTGCACGTACGCTGCAACACTATCACTAGCGATGGCCGGCGGGAAAGAGGCATACGATGTCATCGATCGAAAGAATCTATGGCACTTTTTAGGTCATATGAAGCAAGCAGACGGAGGCTTCACCATGTGCCAAGGCGGCGAGGAAGATATCCGCGGCGCTTACTGCGCCATGGTCATCTTGTCGCTCACCAACCTCCCCATGGAACTCCCACCGGATGCACCAGCACGAAAAAGCGGCCTTACCAGCTTCACAGACGGTCTCGGCGAATGGATATCCAAGTGCCAATCCTGGGACGGCGGTATCTCAGCAGAACCCGGAAATGAGGCTCACGGTGCCTATGCCTTCTGCGGCTTAGGCTGTCTTGCGATTCTTGGACCGCCAAAGGAGACGTTGCACAAATATATCAATATTAACCTGTTGATTCACTGGCTGTCTTCTCGACAATGTACTCCCGAGGGCGGATATAACGGCCGAACAAACAAGCTTGTGGATGGTTGCTACTCCCATTGGGTGGGAGGCTGCTGGTCCATTGTCGAAGCTGCAACCACCACCGGTCTCTGGAATCGACATGCGCTTGGCCGCTACATTCTCGCTGCGTGTCAAGAGAAGAAGGGCGGCCTGAAAGATAAACCGGGAAAGCACTCTGACGCTTATCACACGTGCTACAACCTGGCTGGACTCAGTGCCGCACAACACAAATACGCCTTCGATGAGAACGTAAACAAGAGCCTGGGAACTGGCAGCTTCGGCGCGCCCTACCACTGGAAGTCAGAGGGTCGGTATGAGGGCGAGGATGTAGTTTGGGATGATGGCGATGTAGTCAAGACTGTCCATCCAATCTTTGTCATCCCGTTCATGTCAGTGTATGAGACTCGGAAGTATTTTGAGGATAAAGAGGGGTTTTGAAATAGCCATAATCACAGCTTATGTAGCAAAATTACATGTATCTGTCATATTTTCTCCGGATGTAGATATCCGCAACTTGAACTATAAACACTTTTGCAAAACAAACGAGAACGATGTTATGAACTTAACAGTAATACAACGAACTAAACATTATCGCACACACCCTTACCCATGACGCCCACAGTTCCACGTCTCCGTTCCAGCAGGCATTTGCTTGCTAATCTTGCACCTCGCGTTCTTCTTGGTCGTACCATTGCATTGTACCTTCACGTTGCCCGCCTCCGCAGCCTTGTTTGCAGGGGCACCAGTTGTCTTAGACCGTTTAGCACTTGGTTCTCCAGTTGAGTTCTCTGCACTCTTACGCTTTGGTGCTACAGGTGCAGGAATAGGTGATGAATGGTCAAGAATGGAACCTGGGTCAGACAGGAAAGATTCTTCGTTGTCGGGGCCCGGCTGCACTGGGGCAGTTGGTGCTACAGTTGCAGGACTGGGGGATGAATGGTCAAGGATAGAACCTAGGTCAGACAGGAAAGATTCTCCGTTCTCTTCTGTACGCCTACGCTTTGTTGCTACATGTGCAAGACCGGGCGATGAATGGTCAGGGATAGGGCCTGGGCTGGACAGGGGAGATTCTTCGTTCTCTTCTGTACGCCTACGCTTTGTTGCTACAGGTGCAGGACTGGGCGATGGATGGTCAAGAATGGAACCTGGCTCAGACAGGAAAGATTCTTCGTTGTCGGGGCCCGGCTGCACTAGGGCAGGTGTTGGGGTAGCGACCGGACGTGATGGAGGGGGGATAGGCGAAGGGTGGTTCAGAGTTGAAACTGGAGGACTAGATAGTGGAGAAGTAGTCAACGTTGGTGCCGACTGCACTGGGGCTGGAGCTATGACCGGAGATGGTGTAGAAGGATGGTTCAAGACAGGACTGGGGCCGGGCAACGGAGAGTTATCCGATACAGTTGTTTGTAGCTGTGGCTGTATCTGTACATGTGGCTGCACCTGCATCTGTCCCACAGGGACTGGAACTATGGCCAGAGATAGTATAGAAGAATAGCTCAAGGTAGGACCGGAACCGGGCAACGGAGCGTCATCTGATACAGGCGATTGACTTTGCTGCGCAGGGGGCGAAGGAGTATACTCAGGCGAAGGAGTAAGAACAGGCGAGTCATAGCCCTCCATTAGATCGTTACCCAGCTCTTCCGAGTCCTCACTCACGGCATAATCCTCATCTGAAGAACTTTCAGAGTAGTCTTCCACGTTCTGTTCCTCTTCCTGTACTTCTTCCTGGACGGATTCAGTGCTTCCTAGAGAACTTCTGACTGACCCTCTCGGGCTAGTCACTTGTTCCTCTTCCTCTACTTCTTCCTGGACGGATTCAGCGCTTCCTAGAGGTTCGGCGGTAGTGGGCGCTTTGGGCAAGAAAGACTCTTTCAGGGCAAACTCAACTGTTCCATCTCCATTCTCAAACGTCTCTGTCATATACCGGAGTACCTCGGCAAAGGCTCTGTGATGGCCCCTAGCAAAATGAACTTGAGCACCTGTAGCGGCCATGACTTCGTCCAAGGTGAGCCGCCGGGCACCGGCGGAAAAGATCTCAATAATCTTGGCCTCGAATTCGGCGGGAGTGGGCCCTCTGGGGCGGTACAACGGTTTCAGGGCAAACTCAAGTTTTCCATCCCCATTCACAATCATCGTTGTCATATCATTGAGTACAGTGGCAAAGGCTCTTTCATGGCCCGTATCAAAACCACCTAGAGCGGTGTCCATTTCGTCGTAGGTGAGCGGGCGTGCGGACAAGATCTCAATAATCTTGACCTCTAATTCGGAGGTAAGGGGCTCTCTAGACATTTTTGTTGTTTTGATATAGTATTATGTGGGTGCGTATGTTGGTTAAGAGGTTCCCGGGCTTGGCTTAGGTTGTTGGTAGTATGAGCATAGGGTGGGTGTTTGCTGAACATTCTATCTATATTGCGTTTGGGATGAAGAGGAACGTGAACAAAGGGTGATTTGAATAACGAATTTGGAAAATGGTAAGGTAGAGGTACACGGGCTCAAAGAATAGCATCTGTTGTGTGTTTTTGTTGATTGTCTGGCTCAAAGAATAGCATCTATCGTGTTTTTTTTGTTCATTGTCTACTAGGCGGTGAAAATCCAGCCTTGTGAAGCTACATTGGTAGACTAGTGTTGTTTGGATCTCTTTGTGTAAACAATAAAATCACGCGCAGTAAACGATATTATCGGTTTATCGTAGATGTGCATACCTAGATAGACGCACGGTTAGCACGTGACGTTGGAGGTTGGGCTGCAGTCCGCACAAAGGAAGGGAATGAGACAAAGGGCTCGGTGGGGAATACACGGGCAATGGCGGGATACCGTTTTTTTTTGAACACGATCCGATGCTGAAAGCGAGGGCATCCACTTTACCTAGCACGTCTGCCGCTGTCAAACATGTACGGAGTACCTAAGAGATGATGACGCACAACGACCTCGTACGTATTAGTTATGTTTCGGACCGACAATCACAACTTCAGGCATGTGAGAAGAATGAGACTAGCTTTCATGTTGTTCATTTTATACGCTGAGATGCAGTACTCAGGCACTCGCGCTCCTTATTGGATCATAGATGAAGAGTGTAAAGGCATCGTTTTGCAATCTCTCTACGGGCCGTGGTAATCCGTGTAGAGGACGAGCGGCGGGGCGGTGACCTTGTCCTTGAACTGTGACTTGATCTTGAGATGAGCCTCATCCTCCTTGTCGTAGTAGTTCATATCGTCGACGGAATCGAAGATGCAACGGGCCATGAGGGTGTAGCCTTGGCTGCGGTCGTCTTCGTGGGCAGCGTTAGCCTGTGCGAGCTTGATGTACTGCTTGCCGTCCTGCAGTGGGTGGCGTTAGCATGCTTCTAGCTAATAACAATAGCCTCGGTGTTCAGTGCGCTGCGGATGCTGTCGGTATATGTTTAGCGCGACATGGTGGACTTGTACTGTAGGCGCCCAGAATGCGTATATGCGTGGTGAGCAGCGTAGCCAGTCGCCATCACCCCCACCCAATTCCTCGAACCGCGGCAGTACCCCCGCGTTACCCGCCAGGAACATGACTAACTTGACTCAGGATTCTGAGACAGAACGAGTGACGCCATCGGGCGCTCTTATCAAAAGTCAATTAATAGCCCGAGGGCGATTAGATTTCTGGGGTCGGAGGTGATGAGATGTTCTGACATGCAGCGGCGCTATGCCCGGTCCGAATGAGTTGTTCGTAATCACGTGAGGGCGGGTAGGCATGCAGGTCTGGATAGGGAAGGCGCAGTGGGCGGGCGGTGGGTTTGCGAGTCAGTGTTCTGGTCTAACGTACCTTCTTCGCGTCTTGGGCGAGCGAGTTGTACATTTCGATGGCTGACTTGACCAGTTCCTGATCAGGAAGTTTGAAGAGAGTGAGGCGCATAATTTTAGGCATTTTGGCGGGTTGCTGTAGCTATGTGGGGAGGTGGGGAGGTGGGGAGGTAGGTTGGATGGATGCCTGAGGGGATAAATGTATAAAGATGTGCAATTGGGAAGGTTCAAGCACTGGGCCGGGGCTTCGGAGTCGGTGGGTGGAGAGCCATTCGAATCATCATGACAACGTCAGGCGTGCCAGTTTACACAACGTGCTGCTGCCGTAGCAATACACCCAGGCCCTACATACATACATATGGATGTTTGCTTTTAATCCGGCTGTTGTAGCCCTTCACCGACACTCGCCCGCGTTCGCATGTAGTGGCTGCTACGACCGATGGTCGTGTGCGGGATGGGAATTGTGCAAATTAGACGTGGGCAAGTTTTGTAAAGACTAAGATAGCCAACGGACAAACTTAATATTGTATAGTCTGTGTAGTCTCGGTAGCGTAGTCTCTCTCCCATCTCGATACGGACCAAACTGCCAAGGAAAAGTAGGAGATATCGGAGATGCACCAAAGCAGCAGCAGCGGGGTACTACGGAATACCACCTTCAGGGAATCAGGGCAGTTCTGAACGACACCGCTACCCGATGCCGGCACACCAGCTGGCAGACAGGCTGCTGTCGGACGTCGCACACAATGAATGGGTGGAACGAGCTGTGTGTACCCCATAAGGGGCCCTTAGACCCTGAAAAGCTGCGGTGCCAGGTGGTTGAGATTCGGAGGTTTCGGGACGGTGCGCTGTGTGCCCAGCGAGCTTTCGCTAGACGTTGGAGAAGCCGGGCTTGGACTTGACCCTGCCTGCACCACACCCGGCCTGCAGCACCACGTCCTACCGCGAGGCTGAACAGGAGGGCGAGGCAGCGCTTGGTTGGAGAGCTCAAGGCCCAGCTCGAACATGTGGGTCTTCAATGCCCTCTCTCCTGTCTCACTACACGGTATATGTCAGGACCGTGGCTGGTCAGCGTGGCCGCGCACTGCGCCCGCAAAGGCTGTTGGCTGTTGTCGTCCTCTTGCTCGGCCTGTCAATGCGTCGGGCATAGACTTTGCTGTGCAGAAAGAGGGGCGCGTGGTTGACAACACTGGCCCTCTTCACCGCCTGTTTTGCACTTTGTTGCGGGTGGCCGTGCTGGCGCGCTCGCGTCATCCACACATCTCCCGCAATGTTGCCCGCCGTGTGCGACATGGCCGTCAAGTCTCCTTCTCCCTCCCGCTCAGAGACTTGCTTGGGTGACCATGACACAGTCCGACGGCCATGACACACCCCGTCTGCGGCCTCGAGCACTGCTGAACTGGCTCTTGCATTCCCTCCGCGCAAGTCACCAGTGGCTGTTCCTTGCGCTTCGTTGCCGCTATTCCCAAGCGCCATCGTCCCGCTCCATGTATCGACAACCCCCATCTGAGATCGGCGCCAGACAGAAGCGGCTTATACAGTACGGGGACCTGGGACCCAGTAGGTACAGCGGCCTGTTGTGGACGGCGTCGGCCTCTGTGTGCTCTCCCAACCCTTTGCACCGCTGCTACCCACTTGTCGGCAGCTGAGGAATCGACGACTGTCTGCAGCCGCCCGATGCACCAACAACCCAGCATGTTGAGAGAGGCCAGGAAAATTTCTCCCCCCCACGCCCTCGAGCTTTCCGCCGTCTGACCCAGGCTTGGCCCGGATGGATCCTGGTACTGGACAGTGGACTGTCCTATCACGTGCCACCCATCTTTTTCCAACTCTAAGCTTGGGTGAGATTTGGCCGGCAGCGTCGTCGTCGTCGTCGTCGTCGCCGTCGTCGCCGTCGTCGCCGCCGCAGGAACGCCTGGCCCGTACCAGCTGGCTACTATACGCCTAGTACCCAGCAAGGTGCAACGATGCTCGCCGTGGCAATCATGGCCTCCCCTCGCCCTCCGCCGCCGCCACTAGGTGTAGGTGTAGTGTAGGTGTACTCTACTTGCACATCTGCATCCATCTGCATCCATCTGCATGTTCCAAACGAGCTTGCAGGTTTGCGTGCTTTGCCAAATTTACGCCTGCATGCACACGTTCGATAGCTAGCAGCCGTTGACCCCTTGCCCCTTCCAGCCACAGGCGCATTGGGAAGCAGCGATACTCCGGGGGCCGTGCTCTGCTGCATGTATGCGTTGGCACTGACGCTTGATGCTTTCTGGTAACACCAACCCCAGGTATCTTTTCCCATCCCGCGAACGCATCAATCACCTCCCCTCATTTGCCTTGTTCACTACCGCGTAGCTCCAGCCTAGCCCTGTTGTGACGCATCTCGCTTCGAGTCACTACTATGCTTTGCATCCTCGACCCCGTCACACAGTCGCCTGGTACCCTAGCCGACTAGCAGTCCCATTTTTTCTCATGCACCCTTGGCCTGCTTCCTGATTCCTTTCGGACCCTGCTCCTAAGACCCTACAGTACGCCGACATAGCACGCGTCCCGGCGCCAGCAGGTCATGCCATCGGTACACTTGTCAAAGGGTGCAGCTTCTGACGTATTTGCATTCTCCCCTCATGTTGCATATTGCATTAGTGGGGCCAGCACGCCCGAGAGATACGAGCAGAGAGCGCTGTGAACATGCACATCTGCCGCCTCGTTGTTTATGCGTCCATCTGAGGCGTCTAGAGACGCACGACGCCGATCGAGACATGTCAAGCCTTGACGAACGCGTTACAGCAACTGACCGCGATCGCCAGCCGTTTTTTTTTACAGCGCTACCACCCTACCGCTTGCAGCACGGTGGCAAGAGCGAACCGGTGAAGCTGTACCTTTTGAGGTTTGACTCTCTTACTAGCTAACATTCTGGAACCTCTACCGTTGGCTACCTTCTCGCCAGCACATACTATGGGTCTCTCGACTTCAGAGCCGCAACGAGACCCGCACATTATTCATTTCCACATGTCCAATTGCCCCTCTATTCTTACTGGCGGGCGAGACGCGCTTGGATACATGCTACACTCGCCTGCTGCAATATATTGCTGCATCCCACTGTAGGCACTTATGCTTCCCCCATCCCCGTCTGACTGACTGCAAGCCGTTTCCTCTTCCTTGCTCTTCATACATCATCCGCCTCGCTCCCTTTTGTACAGCTGTCACTTCTCTATTGGCAACTAACCTCACTACTCTAAAACTATCTGCTGTCGTACAACCACTGCCACCAGTTCCTCTCTCGGCCTACTATCGTCGCCACCAACGAACGCTTGCCAGTTCAGCAACACTCCGCAGCAGTAGTCCTACTTTGCGACTGACAGCTCGCTATCCAAGCGCCATCACCCCTTCCAATCGCTCCATTACACGTCGACGACCCGCGACCCTCCAACATGTTCTACGTCATGTATCTCACAGGTTAGTTCTGAGCAGACCCTTTTTACCATCACCACCCGTTACCACACAGTCGGATACCAGATCCCGTGTGGAAGATCCAGAAGATGCACCAATAAGTGCAAGGTTTGTCGTGTGGTAGCCTCGCCTAGCCGCCTAGCGTAGGGAGCCCCACACGACTTGGGTCTCTAGAGAACTACATGCTCACCATGGATTTACTTCATGTCGGTCATCTTAGGGTACCATCAACTGAAACTAACCATCGAGTATAGGCCTCTGCCAAAGGCGCCACTGGCCCGACCCACTCTTCCAGACCTACCGTACCCGCTACGGCTACGGTTCCACTGTTAGAGTAAACAACCGCGAGTACAGCACAGATGTAGAATATGAGTCGGAAGAGTTAGCCAAGAATGCTGCCGCCACCCGCGCCTACATGATCTGCCGTAACTTTTCAGTAAACGATGGAATGTACCCAGGCCAGCGGCCTGGCCAGGGCGCCCAAGGACTGCCTACACCAATCGGAGCGGGCCGACGGAATACATCGGCATCAAATGATTACGATAGTTCGAGCACCACGAGCGGTGGTACAAGTCCCAGGAACTCGGATTGCGGGCTTGATGCAGCACAGGCGGCTGCAGCAGGACGACGACCGAGCAAGGCCTCGGTAGCACCATCATCCCCACAGTCGGCATGCTTCTGCGGCCGAGGATTCGTTCGCGCCTACGAGAGGTGCTCGGGATGTCTTCAGGAAGCTGGATACCGAGTATAAAGAGGGAGCAGCTGACACCCGGCACTTGGCATACATACACATGAACACCCATGTATACGATTATGAACAAGCACAAAAGATGACGACGACGACGACGACGACGAATTACTACCAAGAACTCCCAACGAACCCCCACATCGATATTCGAAAAGACCTGAAGAGCCCAAGCTCAGCGATACCACGATACCTACGACCTGCATGCGTTTTGTTTCCACGCTTCTATTTGCTAAATTGCCATGACGAATTTCTACACCCTGGCCCACTGCCACTACACTCCAATCTTCTGTTCCACTGCGCCATCAAGGGACGGTGGTCTTGCTCCTTTCTCGTGTCACGACTTCCCTTGGCCCTTCGTCCGCTTTCTATTCCTGGTAGCTAGCATAGCGACGGCATTGAAAGCGATTTAGCGATCCCCCAACATAACTGATTTTTCGGGCTTGGTTCCCGCGTTTGATGATTTCTTATCGACTGGACTGCACGTAACTCGCGCTGGTGGGTAATCACGGCTGAAAAGGTGGCGGCGAGGACGTGTGTAAGTCCTTTTTACGATTTACGAGATGGAGTTTATGAAATCATGATGATATCTCCTTGTTTTTCGAGCCTTTCTATAAAAGAAAGAGGGACAGGGGAAAAAAGAAAGAGGGGAAAATACAGCGGCTCAGGTGATTTGATCAATGCGTGGACGAATCTAATGATATTTACTTTGTTATGACACTACGCTATCACACGCTTGCTTGTTATAGGAATGAATTGATCTTTCTCACGAGACAGTTTTGTTTGTTAAGTGCACATCTATCTTCTCCATCAGCTTCTCGCGCCTCTATATTTCTCACCCATATGACCAAGGCTTCGGTCTACATGAGTGCTTTGATAAATTGAACAAGAAGCTTTAATACTCAAACACCAACGTGATTTAGTATATGCCAATAATAGTAAAGCTTAGACTTGGCCACGGTTATGAGGTATTATATGTCATGAATACTGATGCTAATGAACAGATCTTCGCAACCGCTGTATTTTAAGCAGCAGTACCATGGGAAAGCAGTAAAAGATGCTAGCTATACCTACCAGCAGCACCCACCTTGAACACTGTTTCATAAAAGACAAGTAATTATACGTATGTATGTATAGTCGCATTCTTCCATTCGAAAGTAAGTCTAATCTACACCGCTACCGCCACCGCCACCGCTCCCTCTGTTTCTGTCTTTGGTATAAAAGGAGGATCATGGAAACATTTTTTGTACAACTTGAAGAAAGAAAGGTGTCAATCTTGTGCCCAAGTTTTTGACGCGAAATAGCGATGCATAGAGCGAGAGACAGAGAGAGAGAGAGAGGTAAAAAAGCAAAGCAAAAGCGTATAAGATGATAAAAGTTCATTCCGTCATTCAATCATACCACACCACACTAGCCAGTCCAGCCCAGCCCAGTCTTGCACTCATCCACCCATCCCATTTGTCAGCCAACAAGGACCGCATCCCCCGTCCTTCTCTCAAGCAATCAAAAAAAAAAGACCCCCCCGCCTCTTCCGCCCCATCCTCCCGAAAACGTTCCAAAGACAAAGAAAATCCGCTTGACTGCACACGCACACAGCAGTCCAAACGACGTGGTATAGTAAATGTTCGATTCTCAACACACTCTGTCTGCCCCAAGAACACTCACACTCACACCCACACCCGAAAAAAAAACGCAAAAACCAGCATGTCATGCTTCACCGACGCGAAGAAGGGAAGGAAGGGAGCGAGCAAGTCAAAACCAATGAGGGTTGTCCCGCGCGCCCGATGGATGATGTTCGATAGGAGGGATGTGGTATCTTATGATGCCCGAAAATGTTCGCCGCTAAATGTGTAAAAAGGAACATAGTAGCATGGCCATGCCCTCTTTAGTCCGAATACGATGATAGAAGACGAAGAAGAAGCGGAGAATATTCATGAAGGAGTAAAGTGGCAAGGAGAAAAAAAAAGGACAACCCGTATATGTCGATCGCCATAAAACTCCAGATCCGATGCCGTTTGTGGAAAAGTGCCAAATGTAGCAACAGGAGGAGTAATGCCGGTGTATAACACATTCTCTTTGGAGAAGGAGCAAATCATCGTTGGCAGAATAGTTCAATCTCACCGAGACCACCGCCTGGGTTGAGGTTACTCTGCTGCTCCTTCCAGTTTTCAAACGCCTCTTGGACGTCGTCGTCACATTGTATGCTGACATATGTGCCGTCACTGCTGTCCAGATACTTCAGCTTGACTTGACCAGACCCAAGTGAGACGGATGTCGACCGCTGTAGTTTTGCGTCGATTCGGTCTTTGAGAGACTGGAAGCTGATGTTTGTACTGACAACCAAGACCATGGAGCTTCCTGCCGACGGGCAATGTACCTTTACTTTAAGTTGTGTCGGTATGTTTGGGTCGGAGCCAAGTGGTGGTGACATGTTTCGAGAATCCATTGAAGCTGGTGTTAAGCTCCGCTCAAATGACGACGCCGGCGTCATGGTGCGGGGCATGTTTGGGTAGTTGGGATCGCGACGCATTGCACTGTTGTGGAACTCGTTGTTTGCGTTCGCCAACTCTGCAGCGGTCCGTTGCTGTATCAGGCGATCTCTTTGAATTGCCGGTGACTGTGTTGCAGCTCGTGGCGGCATGTTGCTAGGCGAGTTACTGTTACTGCGATTGGTTGCAATTGCGGCGTTATACGCATAGTGCGTGGGAAAGGGTGGCACTTCTGGTACAGGTTGCTGCGGTTGTCTACGTGCTTGCCCTTGGAGGTGTGAGTTGATATCAGGACTGCTAGCCGCCCGCATGCGACCTTGCGCTGAAAGGGTGGAGCTGGCCGGTAGCGAGGGCCGTTGCATGGCACGATCTGGTCGTTGACCATTTTCACCTCGTGAACCATGACGAGATTGGGCAGGGGCAGTGTGTCGGTTGTTTTCCTCGTGGTATCCATTTGGCGGTGCCTGACGAGGGAATGGGAATGTGCTTTGAGAAGATGAGCTTGTCCGTGCATTAGAGTTAGTTGACATTGGAGTTTGCATCGGCGTTTCGGCCGTCGGAGAAAAGTAAGACTCTTGGTTGGCCGCATTTTGTATCTGTTGGGTGCGTAGGGTTAGTGCTGGCTGGCCGTTGTAGCCCATGGGGAAGCGCGGAGGCGGTGCATCGCCCAATGGGGGGCCGCTCTCGCCGGTTGTCGATCGCGACCGTAGGGAGGGAGTGCTTGTATTTTGTCTTATGCCAAAGTTTTCGCGTGGGTATCCAGTGACAGGATCGATATCCTCGTCGCCATCATCGTCGTCGTCTTCTTGATAGGGGTTTTCGAGGACCTGGTCGCGCATGTACGCAAACTGAGTGTCTGAGGGCTTTGAGGCTGTGGTACTGGCACTAGTCCGCGCTTGGTCCTTCCATACACGTCGTTGGGTGTCGACTTGCATAGCCCATTTCTTCATTGTCTCTTCGGAAGTGAATTTGATGATGAAGTTTTCGATTCCAGGGTCGCCTTTCCAGAAGATTTGGCATGTATATGAGCCTAGAGTTGTTAACAACGCTCGCATAAACATGCAGCAATCTTACCTGGCTTCTGGAGCGAAATTGTCTCTGTTACGTTCTGCATGAAAATGCGGCCTTTGAGTTGCAGCTTCGGCTTTCCATCTTTGGTCACTAGAGAGCGTGTGGACATTTTGTTCTTCGGCTTGTTGACGTTGATTTCTTTACAGCAAAGGAGGATCATCTCAAAGAGATATATTTTGTACTAGAAGCATCATTAGCAGAGTGTAGGCGGTAGGTGGCAGAATATTTGTTGCAATTACCTCTCGTTCCTCATTCTTGGAACTCATGCTCTCGCCTTTTAGGACAGTGTACTGGCCATGCAGAAGAAGATCACCGAAGCCTTCTATCCGGTGGCCTTTCCAGTCCTCGACGAGTGTCTTGAGCTCTTCGACGGCTTCCACGCGCTCCTCTCGGGCGATGGCGTCATTGGTACCTGCAAGCACGGAAGAAGCGGCCTCAATACCTTTTGAAATGTCTTCTCGTCGTCCTTCGTCCAAGTCGCCCTTGTCTCGGAGTTGCTGCCGGCGTGTTAGTAATGTGATGCAAGTGGATCAAGCAAAGACGTGGGTTGGTCGTACTTGAAGTAAGAGGGGGTATTTAGTGAGACGTTGGAACGGCTTCAACAAGAAGGAGGCGAGTAGGGTAGGCGATTCGACCATTTGACGCATCTCGTTGGGCCCGCCAGTCTCCTTGAGTTTGTCGAATTCGCGCATTGCCGTCTGCTCGCACTTCTTCTGATTTGCAATATATGGCTCGTAGACCTTGAATGCGTCTTTGTAGAGTACAAAAAGATTGCCCCAGTTTTGTTCTTCGGGAGGTTGTGCATTTGTTTGCTCGACGCGGATGAGGAAGCGGCGTTGGAAATCGAGGAGGGCATTGAGGTTGAGGAAGATGTCATGCACAAGGTCTCCACTGATGACACCCTTTTCTTCTACGAGCTTCTTGAATTCCTGGAGTAGCTCGAGATGTTGGACATAGGTGCGCTCAGTCTTGACCAGCTCGTCAATAATGTGCTCGCGCTGCGTGCGCTTAGTGACGACGCCTCCAACGGCTTCAAGTTCCTCAGTGACGCCGGCGATTTTGCCCTGGGCGACGAGCTCGTCGAGCACACGGTTAACGACATTAGTGACCTGAGTGGATTAGTGGCGGGGCTTGAAATGCGTGACGATTGAAGTGTATCTCACCTTTACAAATCCGGTCGTGTCGTCACCGTACAGGTCGCCGAGAATGAAGCAGCTCTCCTGGGGTATGCCGAGTTCCGAGACGCAGCTCTGGATGAACTTGTAGCATGCCATCTTCTCGTTCTTCTTCAGGCTCTTCTCGTCCTGTTTGGAGCTGGGGATGCTAAGCAACACCGGAGGACCCAGGGCGTTGTACAGCTCCATCAGTGGGTAGCCCCTCCGGAAGGTCCGCCATAATAGCGTCACGGGGTCGGCATCATCGTCGGCCTTGCCCTCCTCCTCAGCCATCCAGCGGTCGAAGCCGGGGATAAAGCGCAGGCGCATCTGCAGCGTCAGACAGCGCTGGAACAGCGAGGTGTCTTTGTCGGCCCGCTTGTTGAGGACATTGTCCGAGGCTTCGACGGGACCGCCATTGTTGATGGGGGTGGATTGTCCAAAGGAGCTGGGCGGGTGCTGGAAGAGAGTAGAGGTGCTGGTGGCCTGGGTGCTCTGTGTGTCGCGCGCGCTGCTGTGCGAGTAGCTTGAGTAGGTGCTCTGGAAGCTCTGGTGCGACATGAGGGCAGGCGGCCCGGTCGAGGTCATCCGGGCGTGTGCGGTTTGCTTCGAAGGCGACGGCGGAGGGTGTTGGGAGACAGTATAGGTGGTATGGGCTCTCACCAGACCCGAGTGAAACGATAGTCCGCCCTCCATGTTGCTTTCATGGATCTCCTTGCGCTCGCGCTAACGCTCTAGGCGGTCAGGGTCGTGACCTGCTAACCTCACAGGGCGGCGAGAGATGGACGTGCGGCGACGACAGCGCATGCAATATGACGGCCGCCGTGCACAGGGCTGCAAGACACGGGGGTTAGATAACAGGCGGCGAGATGGCACCGTAGCGGAGCAGCAGAAGGTGATTGCACTGCAAGTGGGCGGGCGCGCGTATAGAAAGGGGAGAGAGCCGTGTGTTTCACCCGGCGCATGCCCAGGTGGGCGGCGTTGCAGACTGGGCACGTGACTGCGCTGCCACTCTATCCACTGCCACGGCCTGGTTGCCTGCCAGATGCACACGTTGGGCTCACCCGCGCAGTGCGCCCCGGCGACAGCGCCCCAGCCAGCCAGCCAGCCAGGGAGATGTCTGGCAGAGCCGCAGCGTGTGACTGCTTGGGTAACAGCGAGCACCCCACATGCGGCCGGCGCCTCGTCGGGCCACTCCTTTTCGAAAGAGCACTCTCTCTTGAACCGCCAGTCTGCGATATGTGACAGCTGACCCGGGGCGGCTCGCTATCTCGTACATGCTGCGACCCCCTTCGCCGCCCGCCGCCCAGAAAGGGCCAATTTCATGACTGCCTTTGTTTAGCAATCACGCAATCACACATGCCCGCGCGGGGCGTCTACTGTATCCTTTCATTCATTGCAGACTGTGCAGTGTGCACACGCACCATCATTGCCCAGCCCACTGCTGGTGCTGCTCGCTGCCTTGGGCCGCGATCGACCACCACCTGCCTGTCGCAGACCCGTTCCCCCAGCCTTGCGGGTCCGTAGCAGGCTAAACTGAGCAGTGAGCACTCTCAGGAGACAACAGCGGTGAACAGGTACGGTAGCCGCCGCTTCTCACATGACAAGACGCTCCGCAGCAACGGAGCACGTCGCTCTGAAAGTCTACCATGTACATCATCGCCTGTACGTGCCATGGGCATGGTGCAGCAGTATGCCATTCTCCAAAAGGCCATGCACGCCTGCCCTCTACATAATATGCATCCCCATCCCAGCTTGTCCCCCCAGTACCCGAGACAGTGACAAGTGGGGTCGTGTCTCCCTTCAACACGGCCACGCCGCAGTGAAATGTCCGAACCGTGTCGTTGCTTGGGCGTAGTCCCATCTGCACCGAAGACTGGAGGATTTCTTCTAGTGCCACATGGAACCGTTAAGCGCAAGCGGGCTGCGTCTCAGAGCCGAGTGACTTCGCCGCACCATCAGTAGTCGCGCCAATGCGGCTAGCGGCAGATCGTGGTGTGAAGGCGCGGGTGCACGTGCTGCGGGAAGCAACTACACTCCTCGAGCTCTCCGGCTTGCTAATGCGAAAGGCCAAAAGACCCATTACGTCGTGATATTCCGCCCACATCGCCATCGCCACGCCCCACCATCCGCCGCATCCCGCACCCTCGTGTGCTGATTATTATCCACTCCGCCAGGCAGCACCGCGCCGAGACACCGAGCACCCTACTGTACAGCTACCGCCCGCCGCATGACTAGATAGTATAACAACACCCTTGTGTCGCAATAGAGAGCCCTTCGATCCCACGTCCATTCCAGACCAAATCACCCCCGACCCGTCGCTGCGCGCACCACCATGGCAGGCCCTCCCGGCATGCCCAACGCCCAATTTTCCGCTCCGCCATACCACCAACACCCATTCCGCCCCGCCTCTTCAATGAGCGCAAACCGCTTCGACGAGGGATATTCCGAAGAAACCAGGAGCCAGACCGAGAACGACACGGTTATGCGCGGCGACGCACGGCTGAGCGACGGCGAGATGGAGCCTGACGCGCCCTTCATCCTACCGGACTGGGTCCTGGCCCTGAGCGAGAACGAGCGGAGTGGTAAGTCTGCGGGTCCGTCCCAAAGATGGAGGCTGCACTAACACCGTGACATAGAATTCGCGTATGCTATTCTGCGTTCCCTGCGTACCTCGTCAATCGCCGGCATCGTCGAAAAGCTGAATCCACTACTGCATCTGGACCCCGTAATACACCTCCCACCCGAAATCACATTCCAGATACTCTCCTATCTTGACCCCGAAACACTCTTGCGCGCTTCGACTCTGTCTCGATCATGGAGAGAACGGGTGCTCGACAGCCCCTTGTGGAAGCTGCTCTTCAGATTGGAAGGCTGGAACTCCAACTTTCCCCAAGTACGCGCATATGAAGAGGCTCAGAGGCAGAAGCGCGCTGAACGCAAAGAGAAGGAACGCAAGACGCGGCACAGAGCAGCGGAAGACACCGACTACGGCAAACTATCCCACAAGAAGCGTGTACGGGAACGACCCCTATTTGGCGACGGGCAGACACTAGAGAACAGCATAGACAGCGCATTAGAGCCACTCTCTGTAAACAGCTCAATAGGAAGTGCTTGGGATGAACAACATGGCGCAGTCGAGGCTGACAGCCCCTCCGTCAAGTCTGAGGATAAAATGGAGGGCATCTCCTTCCACGGTGCATCGCCCCTAGCCTCGCCTACCGAGATTGGGCGTCGAGAAAGAAGGCCAGGCGTGCTACCTGATGAGACGTCATTCACGACTGCTTCAGGCGAAGCCATTGCCCCCCCAATACATCCCTCGCTTCTACTTCCCGGACCGGACGCTAGGATCAACTGGCAATACCTCTACAAACAAAAGAGGCGGTTAGAAGACAACTGGAGCACCGGACGCTTCACCAACTTCCAGCTCCCCCACCCAAACCACCCCGAGGAAGCCCACACTGAGTGTGTATATACTATACAGTACTCCGGGAAGTATCTGGTCAGTGGGAGCCGAGACAAGACCATTAGGATTTGGGATCTTGATACCCATCGCTTAATTCACAAGCCGCTGGTTGGCCACTCGGCTTCCGTCTTGTGCTTGCAGTTTGATGAGCGCCCCGACCAAAATATTGTTGTCTCTGGTGGCAGTGATTGCAGAGTTATCCTCTGGGATTTCAAGACGGGACGCATCATCAAAGAGATTGAGAAAGCACATTCCGAGTCAGTTCTGAACTTGAGGTTTGACGATCGCTATCTGGTTACTTGCTCGAAAGACAAGACTATCAAAGTGTGGAATCGCAAAGAGATGATGCCGACAGATGATACCTACCCATCGTCAACGATGAAGTCTGGCGCCCGGTTCCCTTCCTACATAATCAACATGCAGGAATATGTTGAGAACCAACACCTGCACTTCAAGCCACTTCTCCCATACAGCCTTATAATGACCTTGGAAGGCCACGGCGCAGCCGTGAATGCAATCCAAATTCTCGATGGCCAAATCGTATCAGCATCAGGGGATAGGAGCGTCAAATGCTGGGATGTTCGCACAGGCGCATGCACTCGGACGTTTTCAGGCCACACCAAAGGCATTGCTTGTGTCCAATTCGATGGACGCCGCATCGTTAGTGGAAGTTCGGACGAGAGCGTACGCATATTTGACCGAGCTACCGGAGCGGAAGTAGCTTGCTTGAATGGGCACAGCAATCTTGTGCGCACTGTACAAGCTCAGTTTGGTGACCTCCCTGGTAATGAGGAAGAGCTTGAAGCTGAAGCGCGTGCGGTTGATCGAGACTACTTCGCAGCGCAAGCCAAAGGCCTAGTATCTAATGAAGGTCTAAGTAGGGCGGAACGACGCGCTCGTAACGCTGGTTCCCGCGACCCATCCAAAGTCTTCGCCTATGGTGCTAAGCTACCACCAGGTGGCGGAGGCACCAAGTGGGCGCGCATTGTTTCTGGCTCTTATGATGAAACTGTCATCATCTGGAAGAGAGGACCTGACGGATCTTGGGAAAAGTCTCAAACACTATTACAAAACGATGCGGTTCGGGCTGCTGGTGGACGTCCTAGGAGACCTGTTGTACAAGCTGCAGCCAACGCCAACCAGGTTGGCCACCAAAATAATCCGCCGGCAAATGCTCAAGGTCCCGCGCAACAGAATCACTTCCAAGCGTTGGCACAACAGGCTCAAGCCCAGGCTCAGGCCGCTCACAATCTAGCACAACAAGCCCACGCCCTTCACGTTGCCTCACAAGTAACCCATGGCCCGACAACCAACGGTACTCCTACAAATGCAGCAGGGAATAACGCTTCCGTGGGGCCGACGACTGCGCCCCCAGTCACTCACGTCGCTGCCGCACAACAAGGTCCAGCAACCGCGGCTACGACAAATGCCACCCCGCACCACCATCATCATCACCATCACCATCATCCGCATCCGCTCGCAGCTCCTTTAAATACCAACGGAACCAATTCACGGGTGTTCAAACTGCAATTTGATGCACGTAGGATCATCTGCTGCAGCCAGGACCCCACAATTGTAGGCTGGGATTTTGCTAATGGTGATCGGGATATCGTTGTCGCTAGCCAGTTCTTCGGTGACTCTTATTAGACTAGTGGCTTGCCAGACCTGCAAGATCCACGGACTAGTGACGACGGAGATCTGAACCTTGACATGGTTCACATGTCACCTTCTTGCAGGCCTCCGTTTGCTTTCCGACGTGCTTGATTTCGTCCGTTCCTATGCCAGCGCTTTGAGCTATTATAGCTCTGCATTACTTTTAGATTCGTGTTGATCTTGTCTCTTTTACGCATACATGGAGAAGGGGCCATTGTGGAATTGGGGTGGCGACATAGCATCCACCATGTATTTTTGCTACATTTGAACGCATCTCTTCTTTCTCTTACAATTCAGGTTGAGGACCTTGCTACATCAACGGCCTAGAATGATATGCATTGCCATGACGATGTTTACTTTGACATTTGAGCGTTCAATTGGCTAGCCTTTGTACTTGACCAACCCGTATTTCAAAGCTTCTGTTTGATGAAGCATGGCCGAATAGACAGCTAGTAACAGTGGTGGTCAGCAGGCCGGCAAAATCCAAAGAAGTGCCGCATTGACCATGTCGATCGGATCACGGGTATTCTCTTCTCCATCCATTAAGAATAGCATGTCAAACAGCATCCGTATCGAAGATGACGAAGCAAGAAGTTAAAAGACGCAGATTGTTAAGCTGAGAGTTGATCGGTCTTATCGTATCGCAAGGCATTCGCAACCTAATGAACTGGAGGCTTACAGTAAAATGTACAACCCCTCCCCCTGGTTAAAGTACCTAGCGGTCTTTTCAACAAATGGATAAGCAGATACGGCACCGCTCACAAGGAACAAAACGCTCTATGTAAACAAGGCTTTATTTCTCCCCGGCAGGGGTTGACTGTACATACATAATACGACAAGGGGGCAACAAGGGTGGTGCTGTATGTACATATGTACGGTACACGGGTCGGCCCTCGGATGACATGGATCCGCGCCAGCATTAGATTTATCACTAGGCAGACGTTTGCTTCTGCCGTCTACCGTCCTAAGATGCTTGCGGAGCCGCAACCGCTACTTGGCCACGAGAAAGTGCGGGGAAAGTTACCTTCACGTCAATGTGAAATAGGGAGCGGAAGCAGTGGAAGATATAACCGAGCTGTAGGGCTGAAGCAGCTGGCTAGTGGCGCGGAACGGAAGCAGTGGAAGATATAACCGAGCTGTAGGGCTGAAGCAGCTGGCTAGTGGCGCGGAACGGAAGCAGCAGCATCCGCACGGCAGCGGCAAGCCAACCCAAAACGGGCTGCAAGAGCCGAGTCTATACACTTTCGGACAAGGGCTACTTGGCACGGCCCATATTGCCTTTCCACCCCCTCCCAGAATTTCGGCTGCCGGGATCTTCAAGGGTCGGTGGATTTATTTTTCGGGATGTTTTAGCTTCTGTATGTACATATGTACATATGTATGACATCTTTAGCACTGCTTATGCTGGTTAGGTGTAAACCCGATGACCGAGAACGCGGATAGCCCCTGCGAGAAGCTGGCTGGAGGAAGTTAGCCGGGGCAAAGATGGAGAACGTCAACACCATGCTGACGAGCTGAAGACTTGCGGTCAAAATTGAGCATCAGTAAGTGACACATTCTTCGGGTACATCTACCGCTTATCTGCAGACGGGTAAATGGGCTGAGCCACTGGATTGGCAGTCGGTCGAAGAAGCGCGCATGTTATCATACCACGGCCACAGGTCGTCCATACATACGGAATACAGGTAGTCCAACCCAAGGCTGTAGTCCAGCGACCAGGGCCGTTGTGCGTCACGACGCGTCACAAGGCAGCATAATAGAGCCGCATCAAAAATGTGGTAACGTTGTGTAACTCTGACCGCTATTCCCGTCCATGTATCGAGACAGTTGGACAGCAGTGGTTGGACAAAAAATGAGTCGACATGTACATATCTTACGCAGTAACAGTCTCCCTGCTCTGATTGGCGGGGGGAACATTCTGGATGACGGATGGCAGTTGCGTATTCTCGGATACGAATCATACGATGCATGCCACTTCCCGCTTTGAGTCCAAGCGAACCCGGGCACGCAACCTATCCGTCTCCGGCGCACCTGCCAAGCCCTGAGTTGCCCGCCTCGCGCTGCTAGGCAGTGCTCATTAGCTGCGCCTACATTTATCTACTTCCTCCCCCTTTACACGGTGTAGCTTGTTTTCGTGTTTTCTCAATAGTAATCTTTACACCACCTAATCCTCGGTTCACTTTGCGTTTTGTCCCTTTCTACTGACTATCCGCCATCAAGTGGCGATATATCGCCCGACATGAGTCTAGGCGCTGCCTTTCCCTCCAACTTTGACCGGGAGGCTATTTCCAACGGCGTCCCCCCGCCAGACATGGCGTCCCACTTCCATGACAGCGATCACCATCAAGGCACAGAATCAGGAGCATCGACAATAGCAGCTGCTGATTCTTCACCGAGTCATCAACAAATCAACGACCCCAAAGATGGCTCATATAATACAAAGGAGGCCGACGACATCGCCGAGACAGCCAGACGTGAAGAGGCTGTTCACCAACTTGCACGACGGTTGACTTCGCAAAGCCAGCAATCCTCGGGAAACCAAAATCCCTTTAATGCGGCTCCTAATTCGGCGCTTGACCCCCATGGCGATAATTTCAACGCCCGTGCCTGGACCAAGGCCATGCTTAACCTACAGCTCAATGACGAGAATGCTCCACCCGTCCGAACAGCCGGTATCAGTTTCCGTGACCTGAACGTCCATGGTTTCGGTACCGACACAGACTACCAGAAGACTGTCGGTAACATTTGGCTGGATGTAGTGGGCATGGTCAAGTCAGTCACCGGTGACAAGGGTCGCAAGATCGACATTTTGCAGAACTGCGATGGACTGGTGGAATCTGGCGAGATGCTGGTCGTTCTTGGGCCTCCTGGATCTGGTTGCTCCACCTTTTTAAAGACCATTACCGGAGAGACACATGGTTTTTTCATCGACGAAAAGTCGCAAATTAACTATCAAGGTAAGTTCGCGGCCGTTTGATTACGCTGGGATCCAACTTACTGACCCTGAACAGGAATCAGCCCAAAGCTCATGCACCAGAACTACCGTGGTGAAGCCATCTACACTGCCGAAGTCGATGTCCATTTCCCAGCCATGACCGTTGGAGAAACTCTCTACTTCGCTGCTCTCGCTCGTCGACCACGAATAATTCCAGGTGGCGTCACTCTACAGCAGTACGCTGAACACCAGCGCGATGTCATTATGGCTCTGTTTGGGATTTCCCACACTGTCAATACTCGTGTGGGTAATGATTTCATCCGCGGTGTCTCTGGTGGTGAGCGGAAACGTGTCACTATTGCTGAAGCCTCTCTTAGTAGAGCCCCACTGCAAGCATGGGACAATTCTACGCGTGGTCTGGACTCTGCAAACGCCATTGAGTTTTGCAAAACCCTGCGTATGGAAACGGAGATCAATGGCACCACTGCCTGTGTCGCCATTTATCAGGCACCTCAAGGAGCCTACGATCTCTTCGATAAGGTTCTTGTTCTCTATGAAGGCCGTCAGATATTCTTCGGTAAGACGACTGAAGCCAAGACCTACTTTGTCAACATGGGATTCGAATGCCCTAGCCGTCAGACCGACGCCGACTTTTTGACGTCCATGACCAGTGCTCTGGAGCGTATTGTTCGCCCTGGCTTCGAAAACCGCGTTCCTCGCACGCCTGATGAGTTCGCACAGCGGTGGTCTGAGTCTCCCGAGCGAGCTGCCCTGCTACAAGACATCGCAGCTTATGAGCAAAAGTACCCTATTGGTGGCGAAGCCTCTGAGCGCTTCAAGGAGTCTCGCACTCTCCAGAAGGCGAAGGGTATGCGTCAGAAGTCGCCGTATACCCTGTCATACACACAGCAAGTTAAGCTCTGCTTGTGGCGAGGCTTCGTTCGATTGAAGGCCGACCCTACCATCACCGTCGTCCAGCTCGTCTTCAACTCTATCCTTGCTCTCATCATTTCGTCTGTCTTTTACAACCTCCAATCGACCACAACAAGTTTCTACTCTCGGTCAGCTCTGCTGTTTTTCGCCATCCTGATGAACGCATTCGGTTCCGCCCTCGAGATTCTGACACTCTATGCCCAACGGCCCATTGTGGAAAAACACGCGCGCTACGCACTATACCACCCGTCAGCCGAAGCCTTCGCTAGTATGCTGACGGACATACCCTACAAAGTTGGCAACGCTATAACCTTCAACCTGGTCTTATACTTCATGACGAACTTACGACGCGAGCCCGGAAACTTCTTCTTCTTCGTCTTGATATCTTTTTCGCTCACACTTGCCATGTCCATGTTGTTCCGGTCTATCGCCGCCTTGTCCCGCTCTCTCGTACAAGCCCTTGCGCCTGCCGGTATCCTTATGCTAGGTCTCGTCATGTACACTGGTTTCGCTATTCCTCCCAGCTACATGCTGGGATGGGCCAGTTGGATGCGCTGGATCAACCCTGTCGCTTATGGTTTCGAAGCGCTTATGATTAACGAGTTTACCAATAGGCGGTTCCAGTGCAACAGCTTTGTTCCTTCAGGTCCTGGGTTTGAGAGTGTCACTGGCGCTGAACGCGCTTGTAATGCTATTGGGTCTGTTGCCGGACTGCCGTATGTTGAGGGTGATGCTTACATCAACTCGTCATTCAACTACTACGCAAAGAACAAGTGGCGTAATTTCGGTCTTCTCTATGTGTTTATGTTTGGTTTTATGCTCGTGTACCTGACCGGTACAGAGTACATCACAGCGAAGAAGTCCAAGGGTGAAGTTCTTGTCTTCCGCCGTGGTCACAAGATCGCTACACCCAAGAGCCGGTCTCAAGACGATCTGGAAGCTGCACCTCCCGGACGCAACGTTGCTGCACAGAACAACTCAGACGATATCGCAATTATTGAACGTCAGACTGCCATATTCCAATGGGAGGACGTATGCTATGATGTTATGATCAAGAAAGAACGTCGTCGCATTCTTGACCATGTCGATGGATGGGTTAAGCCGGGTACTTTAACTGCGCTTATGGGTGTATCTGGTGCTGGAAAAACCACTCTTTTGGATTGCTTGGCTACACGTACGACCATGGGTGTCATTACCGGTGAGATGTTGGTAGATGGCAGGCCGCGTGACGATTCTTTCCAGCGCAAGACAGGTATGTTTTGGTTGTTCAGGCTCCACTAACAAGATATACTAACTGATTGTTTAGGTTACGCGCAACAACAAGATCTGCATCTCAGCACTTCCACCGTTCGGGAGGCCCTGACTTTCTCGGCTGTTCTTCGTCAGCCTGCTCATATCAGTCGTCAAGAGAAGGTCGAATACGTCGAAGAAGTCATCAAACTTTTGGAAATGGAAGAGTATGCTGATGCCGTTGTCGGTGTGCCTGGTGAAGGCCTAAACGTTGAACAGCGCAAGCGTCTTACTATCGGCGTAGAATTGGCTGCTAAGCCTGCTCTCCTTCTCTTCTTGGACGAACCTACCTCTGGACTCGACTCGCAGACATCTTGGGCTATTCTCGATCTCCTGGACAAACTCAAGAAGAACGGCCAGGCCATTCTGTGCACCATTCATCAGCCTAGTTCCATGTTGTTCCAGCGCTTCGATCGTCTTCTATTCCTGGCCAAGGGTGGACGCACTGTCTACTTTGGAGAGGTTGGTGAAAATTCGCAGGTCCTTGTTGACTACTTTGTCAATAATGGAAGCCATCCTTGTCCGCCCTCAGCCAACCCCGCCGAGTGGATGTTGGAAGTCATTGGGGCTGCTCCTGGTTCACACACAGACATTGATTGGCCTCAAGTGTGGCGCGACTCACCCGAGAAAGCTGAGGTCAAGCGCCATCTTGCCGAACTCAAGAACACACTCAGTCAACAGAAATCTCTGGAGCGTACCCTGTCTCGCCAGAAGCACGAGAAGGCCGCCTTTCGTGAGTTTGCAGCACCCTTCGCGACGCAAATGCGAGAGACCTTGATCCGTGTCTTCCAGCAATATTGGCGAACTCCGTCATACCTCTACTCCAAGTTGTTTCTTTGTGCGGGATCGGCGCTCTACATTGGTTTCTCGCTCTTCCAGATGCCCAACACGCTGACGGGCATGCAAAACCAGATGTTTGGTATCTTCATGTTGTTGACAATCTTCAGTCAGTTGCTCCAGCAAATGATGCCTCACTTTGTCACACAACGAGACTTGTACGAGGTTCGTGAGCGACCCAGTAAGGCCTACTCTTGGAAGGCTTTTATGATCTCTAGCATCATTGTGGAACTTCCCTACAACGCTCTCATGGCCGTGGTCATGTACTTCTGCTGGTATTATCCAATCGGCCTCTATGCGAACGCTCAACCGACTGACGAGGTCGCCTACCGTGGCTTTCAATTCTTCCTGTTTGTGTTGATGTTCCTGCTATTTACCTCGACCTTCTCCGCCATGATCATTTCTGGCCTGGACACGGCTGAGACTGGTGGAAACCTGGCCAACTTGATGTTCTCGCTCTGCCTGATCTTCTGCGGTGTACTGGCTCAGCCCTCGACCTTCCCTCGCTTCTGGATCTTTATGTACCGTGTTTCGCCCTTCACATATTTGGTCTCTGGATTGTTGTCGGCCGGTTTGGCCAACAATGTTGTCACTTGCGCACCGAATGAGCTTATCCACTTCGAACCAGCCCAGGGCTCCACTTGTGACAAATATATGTCGCCGTATATTTCTACCTATGGAGGCAAGCTGAGCAACCCTAACGCCACAAGTGATTGCCAATTCTGCACCATTTCAGAGACCAATACGTTCTTGAAAGCCATATCGTCTAGCTATGATGATTACTGGCGCAACTTTGGGTAAGTCCAGTCTACACTTAAATATTGTCTGTACAACATTGCTAACTCACTTACAGTATCCTCTGGGTATACGTCATCTTCAATATCGTCATGGCGCTAGTCCTCTACTGGCTCGTCCGCATGCCCAAGCCCAAGAAGGAAAAATTCGAGGAACCCGTTGACAACGATGCTGGCGAGGAATTGGCGCTTGACAAACCCTCACATTCGGAGAATAAGGGCGAGGATACTGCTCGTTACGCTTCCATCACTGGTTCCCAGACGCGACCTTATGAAGAGGTCTCGGAGAAGGCGTGAGCGATGGTATTGTCTCTCGATTTTTGTATCATAACGATTTATTTGTTTTTCTTCTTGGTGTTTCGTTGCATCTGCTCCATGGGCATTTGAGACGCATCCAACTGTTTTTCTTTAATGCAGTGCATTTAGATCATAGATCTTTAATAGCTAAAATTATATGCTCAAGTGCTGAGCTACCTCACGAACATCAAAAGTTGCTAGACTGCATAATTGACAATTGCTTGAATCAGCTTTGTTTCCACCATGGTTATGGCATGTGATACTACGATAACCTTTCGTAGATACCCAACCACTCTTGCCATTGGACTTGGTAGCTTGAACCATGCATACAGTGTAACAGCAAGCTCTCACAGAGAAGCCCGCGCCGACTCATGTCGTGTTCTACCGTACGCTCATCAGCGCGGCCACTTCCACCAACCGCCATCCACCGCTCCCACCACTAAAATAGGCTTCTACCGCAACAGGCAAGTTCTCCTAAAAACCATCCATCACTGCAACGCCTCTCTTTGACTGGAACTTTGTGGGCGTAATGTTTGACAAGTTATTGGCGGTCCCATTGATTCTGAGTGACCCTCTTGTACCCTTGCTGTGCAGTAAACGGTGAGACGTGGCTGGGCAGGTTTGGGGTGACTACTGATTACGGGCCCGGTGCATGCATATGTGGATGAGCACGTGAGCGGGCAGGTGGGTTGTCGAGTAGGGTAATTTGGAGGTAGGGTGTCGATGGCTGTGTGGGTGGTGCCATGCTTGCATTGGCGCACGCTGCGTCGACTGTCTTTCTTCTATCCTTTGCATATGCTTGCACTAATATCTGCTATCTGCACTAACAGCCTAATGTGTACTAGACTGCCCTCTATCTCGTGAAGAAGCTGGTGACGTCGCTTTCGTCCGCGTGCGCTAGGGAAGTTGCGCGAGTCATACGCGGGACCCGCCGAGTATCGTATCCAACCTTGCGACACCGCTCTTCATCACAACACCTGCATCTCACCTTTCCTTTCCTTCCTTGTTTGACGGCTTCAGTACATACCTAGCGTTGTGTTTCTTCTTACATCTTTCGAGCGCCATGCCGTTCGTTGCAAATCCGATTCCTCGCTTGCGCAGCGCGCATAGGCACAATGTCGACACTATCAGATCACAAGCACTCGCCGAGCTATCGGGCTCATTGGGAGACCTGGGGACCTTACTGCCGCTCATGACTGCACTTGTTCTTACAAACTCCATTTCTTTACCATCGACTTTACTCTTCACAGGAGCGGCAAATGTCTTGACCGGTATCGCCTTCGGAATCCCACTACCAGTCCAACCTATGAAAGCTGTCGCGGCAGTTGCTATCGCACGGAAGTTCACGTTGGAAGAGAATGCTGCAGCTGGGCTTGTTGTTGCGGCTCTGGTAGGCATCTTCAGCATAACAGGGTTGACCGAGTGGGCAAATCGCGTTACGCCTGTTCCAGTTGTGAAGGGCATTCAAGTCGGAGCCGGGCTCTCGCTATGTTTGAGCGCTGGGTCAAAGATGCTTCTGCCGCTGACATGGACGGGTCCCTGGTGGGGTGACAACTTACTTTGGGCCATCGCAGCTGTTCTGTTACTGTTGTGCACGTTCGCCTTCCCTCGCCTTCCTTACGCCTTGATCGTCTTCACAGTGGGCATCGTCTTGTCCTTTGCATCGCCATTAACCGGTCATGCTGCAGTGCTACACGATGCAATTCCTATGCTCCATCCATCTGGAAGCGACTTCCTTAAAGCAGCAACAACAGCATCTCTAGGCCAATTACCGCTCACATTGCTCAACTCGGTGATCGCAGCCTCAGCATTAGCCTCTGATCTTCTTCCCTCTCCGCCCTACCCAACTGCCCCTACAGTCACCGATCTGGGCATATCGGTCGCCGCTATCAATTTGGTAGGCTGTTGGTTTGGATCTATGCCTGCCTGTCATGGCTCAGGTGGACTTGCAGGCCAGTATCGATTTGGTGCTCGCAGTGGGTCAAGCATCATATTCTTGGGATCCATCAAGTTCTTACTTGGTCTCTTGGCGTTTTGGAACTCGACTGCTATCGTCAATGTTTTGGGAAATATTCCAAAGTCTCTACTCGGGGTTCTAGTCCTTGCTGCAGGAATCGAGCTGGCCAAGGTAGGCGAGAGCATCAACACTGATGCTCGCGACTTGCGTGTCTTGAATAGAGAACAGGCTTGGGATGGAAAGAGAGTCAAGGAGTTGGATGAAAGACAGAAGAAGGAGCGGTGGATGGTCATGCTGGTCACTGTTGCCGTGATTCTCACGTTCAAGAACGATGGAGTAGGCTTCATTGCTGGATTGATCTGGCACTGGGGTTATAGAGCTGCGGGACGCGTGGAGGAGTGGAGAGACGAACGAGCTGAGAGGTCGACGTGGAGGACTGCGGTACAGGGTAGGGATGAGACAGCTGGGTTACTGGCGCATGAGGAAAGTGACACGCTCGCTTGACCTATGAATGACTTGGCTTCTTGATGGACCAATTGCATAGCGAGGCGCTGGGTTAGACGGACAGGTTGCCTTAATAGACTACAGTCCACAAGCAGCATGCGTGGCGCTACAATCCTGTCCATACGTAGTAATTGTATACTTGAGAGTAAATACATACATGTGCCATTCCGATTCTGATCAAGTCATTCACGACTCGGGCACTTTGGCTGGATGAGTCAGTGGAGCAACATGGAAAATGGCAAAGTGGCGATGATGCGAAACCCCGTCACGCTAGTCCCCGCGTCGCGTCAGCAGTCGCGTCGCCACCACTTGGGTAACCAGAACCCTATCGACTTATCAATTGATACGCTCTACCTACCTGCCATGACGCCGCGCACGCGCTCCAGCAATGGCGATGTTGACTTCAAAGTCTACTATTCGAAGAAGGTGCCGCAGCAAGTACACTTCCCGCACAGGCGCAAAACCGTACGTCGGCGCACCACACCAGTACGAGATGGGTCGGAGAAGCGACAGATGGTCTTTTTGCCGGAGAAGATGAAGAAGAAAGGGATTCTACAGATGGCTGAGGACTCTGACGAGGAAACTGAGCATGTGAAGCTGGAGGAGCATCTAGAAGATGGAGGCGCCACACTTTCTCCGCACGCAGACAAGGAACAGAGCACTGCGACAAAAGGGGATAGGAAAGGAAAGAAGAGAAGCAGCGATGTTCTGCAAGAAGATGATAGTGAAGCCTTAAAACCGGCTGCAAGTGCAAACAAGCGCCGGAAAGCCGCCTCCGGGAAGAGTAATCGGCGCTCGAGGCATGTCCAACCCGACTCTGACGAGGAGAACGACAGGTCGATCAAACCTGACAGGGAGCGTATGCTAAAAAGGCAGTCGACAATGACACAATTGGTAGAAGGTCGGAAGCCATTGCCAGGCTTCGAGAACCCCGATTTTAAGCCTGTGAAGCAAGGCCCGCGGCTAAGCTGGGGTAGAAGAGACAAAGCAACCAAGGATAGGAAACAACGGACATTGACCCAGATGGTTCACGGTACGCGCCCATTGGAAATCATATCCGATGAGGATGTAGAGGGCACATTGAGCGATATTGAGGCTCAAGACGCGGACAGCCATACCTATCAAGATGCGGTAGCACGACGGCTGGCGCAACAAGGGCTATATCGGAATCATCACAATGACGAAGCAGTTCCCACTGCTGATGATGAAAGTCATGATAAGGGGGAAGCTAAAGAAGATATGCAGTCGACTGCGAAAACGAAAGATTGCGATGAGGAGGTAGTGAACTCGCAAGACAGACCTGAACCTGTGGTCCAGTCAGTGGAAGATGCCGAAGATGGAGCTGGCGAAGACAGTTACAAGCCAACACAATTCATTGATGCCCCTATCACAAGAGCACGCTGCACAACACAACAACGGGTAACGGTGCCAGCCACAACGAGCGACGAAGTATTATATGTACCACGGAAGGCGATCAGCTCCCGTAAAGCCCGATTCAGTCTTCTTTCTACCCCAGAGAAGCGTCGTATCCGTGAGATACCATCATCCCAATCGCCGGCAGACTCACCGTTATCTACACAAGTCACACCCCAAAAGTTTCATCGGTCACCACTCAAGAAATGCACAGGAAATCAGATGCAAGCACCAGAGACTCCTTCTAAACGCAAACAGGTCACCTTCAAGATGCCATCGAACACTCCTATGCCGCCTCCCACTCTGAGAAAGTTTGAAAGTACGATCCAGGATTCTGAAGATGAATATGAAGATGACGATGATGGCATTGACGAAGAGAACCTACCCTCAAGCGGGTGCTGCATCGGTACCGATACGCAGGCAATGATCGATCAAATTGATCAAGCTTGTGCTGACGCGGCTGAGGCTGGATCATCACAGGAAATGGATGATCCGCCTGTAGCAAGGAGTCTTAACGGATCATCTCCTGAACTTGGAGAGCTGCAGAAGCAGTCAAGTGCCTTGCAAAAATGGTTTGTTCCTGGCGGGGACCCAGATCACTGTACTAAGTCGACGAGCATCAAGCAAGAACTTGTCGAAGATGCAGACAGTCGTGATTTGACGGCGATTTCTGTCGCTCAGTCGCACTCATCACACATACAGAGACCTATCAGGGGCGAAACTACCACACTCGCAGAGGATCTTCACTCAATGCCGCCAATCATGCAAGAAACATGCCCATCAACGCCCATGGAAATACCAGACGATTCCTCCGACGAAGAAGACTCGCCCCAACCAAGCATACGACGCATTCAACATCCACCATCAACTGGAATCCAGCAATCCGCAGACCTCAACTGTGACGACGAACAAATCCAAGTTCCGCGTTCCCTATCTCCTCCCCACGACGAGACCCAACAATCTCACTCGAGCAAAGCAGAACAACAACTCCAAAACGAGTGGTTTTCATACTCGCAATACATGCATGATGCTCCATGCCCTCAGTCTTCAAGCATGCAAGCTGCACCCGATGCTTTTAGCTACAAAGCAACACCGCGTCCTCATTACAGTGCAGTATCACACAACACCCACCAACAGCGGCACTCGGGCACACACGTCGCCGCCAGCCAAGCCACTACCGTCGACGAAGTCACACAGCGTACCCCGCGAAAGAATAGGACACAACACCTTGAAAGTGCGCATACAACGCCCCACCGTATTGCGAGCTCGCAGCCCATCATCTCGCCGGTTAAACCGCCGCCGCTGTTTATACCGAGCAGTTTTCCGAGTCCAGAGAAAGCGGTAGTGGAAGGGTGGAGTAGTCCTGTGCTTGGTGGTATGACACAGGGTACCTCTGGGGTGTATAGGAGCAGTCAATGGGGAGCGAGCTTGGAGGATTTCAGTATTCCGCTTCCGCCACCGCCGCTGGTGGGGGAGGAGGACGACGACGAGTGATGGTAGAGAGGTGGGGTGATTAGAAGGAGGGGCATATTGTATAAAAGCATCTTAGTGGCAGCGAAGTGGCTGTAGTGAACACGACAGTAATTTTAAACAAATCGAAACTGTATTTATCCAACTCTACTTGCTAAGCCTGCCACCTTCCTTGTGTTTACTAAAACCCTACTAGTCAAGCCCGATACAGCTATGGTAAGTAGTGAAGTTGTTTTGTTAGTCCGCACATCGGTGTTGCGCGACATCAAATTTCAGAAAATGTTTGCCCTAGAGCGTCGCTACTGTTTGATCAAAAGCAAAAAAAGATTCCCAGAGGTTGGGGGTTTTTTTTTCGCGGTGGAAAGGAAAACATCGGGCAGCCAGACTTGAAGTTGTTGTGACTTCAAGTCCGGCTGCAAAGCCCGTGTTTGGCAGGAGGAAAAGGTTGATGAGATTTTGTGTGGAGCTAAAGGCGTGAGATCAGGGGGGCTCAGGATATGTCAGGTTGAGGGGCGTGGGTGGTGAGTAAGGTCAAGGAAAAGTGAGTGTGCATTCCTGCGCACCTGAGTTTTGAGGGTTCGGCTAAGCGGGGTTGGTGGTGAGTATGTAAGCAGATTTTGGCGCTAGTTACATTAGCTAAACTAGAAATGGTATATGGGAATGACAGTCTTTTGTCCGTCTACTCATGGGAAAAAGACGAAGTTTAAATGCTACGTCGAGTATCAAGATTAAGTTGAACACATAATCGGCTGTTACGCCTCTTCCTGACCCTACTTTATAACCTGCATCGCAATTCCCTAAATACTGGTGTTAAGAATCGAACAAGCGAAACCACCTTTTTGAAAACAACTACCTCGCTCTTATATTCCTTCTGCCCTTGATTACCATCTGTATAAACGCCCTTGAACAATGTAGCCACCAAATACACTATGAAAAGGTAGAATTTCGTCCTTCACTTACACCAATACCTCCCTCAATTTTCGTGTCGTACTCTCAACACAGTTCATCCCAAAACGTTATCACAATGCCACGCATGATCTTGATACTGCCAAGCTAATTTCGGCGAGGATTGTTCTTGTCAGATCGTGAGAGAATAGTGCCATTGTATTCGACGCAGACACAGGGCAAGCAAGGCAACTCTCATCAAAGGTCCTACCAAAAGGCTCAGGAGAACTTTATCCGGGCGATTTCAGTTCTTACGAAGTAGGAAGGGTTCTATCCGACTAGTAGTGTACTCCTAAGAAGGCAAGTAGATTAACAGTCAAGAGGGTTCACCCAAACCCCAGCCAACTCCTTCTAGGTGATGCGTTACAGCTCATATCAATCAAACCCGTCATCACAAAGAATCACCAAGCCGCGTTCAATGTATTTTCCAGCCTCATGCGTAAACACACCCGTACCACGCGTTGCACAAGCGTGCACCAGTAAATACCATAGTTCTAGGTTTTGGTCGTTGCTTCTTTTCCCGACACTACCTGAGACGCCAAAAAGCAAACAATGCCCATGCACCTTGATACCGGTTTCTGCAGCAAATATACATCCCTATGGTTAGAAATGTGATGGATTCTTCATCTCTTTGCTGGCTCTAGATTTGATGGTCAGTACCTATGTATTCGTTAGGTCCACACCTTTTGTTTCTAGTTGCTCTACCAAGTTGGAAAGTAAGCCTTGTGAAATCCATTCAAATGTTTCCGCTGCATTTCCGCTCTTGTTCTTCGGTTCTCGGGGACAGTGCTGTTATCGAACAACCCAAAGTTTCAATCAAGCACAGACACAATCACGTGCATGTAGGTGCAGGTGTTGTAAGTTCGGGAGGGATCCACTCTAATGCCGCTCCTAGACCATCGTTCCTGCCCTCCGCATTGTACGTGAATTCTCCATTCCACTCATGTCCATGATGCGATGGCAAAGAAAATGGCCAAAACAGCCTGAAATAGTATCCTATTGTTGTCGATTTCATCTCAGCTACATTAGCTTTCCATACATTATCAGTGGCTCCGGGGGATAAAGCCGCCACTACAAGTGCTGCGTATGAACCAGCCCCTTCCAGTCTACCCCAAGTCTTGGCAATCGACAGCGCACGACGTCCTGCACCCATGGCACACATCGCGGGTAACCAAGCTCAGTCTAAATCGGGAACCTCCAATCCGCGCGATCATGTGATGACTCTTGAGCCAGAACTAAACCAGTAACTAAATACGGAGCCCCCGCCCTGTTGGGATAACAAACATGTCTTGATTCCAGAACCTGCAACAGCGGGGGTCAATGACGTTTTTTTAGTTTCTCCAACCACTTTTGGGCCCAATGTAGCACTACGTAATGGAGATTATGCACCTGCCTTGAGGGAGGGGTTGGGAGCCACAAAAGGTGGAGTTATCCCATCACGCGTTTCTGGCATAATAACTAGGTATTTTAATAGTGTGGCACTTCTTCATCCTCTTCTTTCGTATGTCCTTTTTTTCTTGTTAAGACAATAATTTCCACAAAGTCACTTCCCGTCGTCTTCGCAACTCTCGTTTCACACGCCCGTCTGGATATAGCAGCTACCATGAGACCAACGACTTTCTTTCAGACGACTTTCTTCGCTCTTTCCGTATCAGCCCAGAACAACAGCTTTAGCCTACCAACGATCGGTACCCTGAGACCAGGCATCGGAAGCACACCTGAAGCACTCCAAGTGAGCAAGGATGTCGGCCGGTATCCAGATAACACGGAATTGGTCACTTTTTCCCGCATGTACAATGGCACACCGGAAGAGTGGTCGTGGCGGATAAACGTCACCAACGTCCCTGTGCCGAACCAAATCACCCAGCTGGGTGTCAAGGGGGCGGACTCGTCCAACGGTCACCAAGTCGTCAATGTGCAGTGGCAGCTGGGATGGCCTAGCGATACGAACATCAGTTTGCAGCAGTATCTGGCAGAGAGAAACATGAGAGCCTCCTTCGGCGCTATGATATCGAACAAACCTACAAACATCACGAAAAAGTACCAGAACGACGACAACGGAGATTGCATGCCACTCCTCGGGGAGCAGTGTGTGCAGTCGCTCACGCAGTCTGCGTCAAAAGGCGATGCTGTTCACTTTGACAGGCTGGAGGGCTGCGCAGATACCCTCGAACTCCAGGGAGACGGTCAAATCCAGAGCTCTACCTCATGGGGTTAGACATTTTCCTTTCGCTCTAAGAGCTTGCGTTAGCTAACAGCTCATGTAGTCATTGACCCCGCAGGTCCCGTATATTCCAACAGCTCCGTCACCAGTGCCTTGTATCAAAATGACACTTTGCTCTACCGCGCCTCAGACATTGCGCCAAACTCGACTCAACATGCTCAGGCTCTGAGGGCTGTGCAGGTCTTTGTCATGGCGTTCACGTATGGAGATGAAATACGAGGCGAGACTAGTAACGCTACTGTGTTGTGCCGGATCGTGAACCGGTCCACTTATGGCGCACTGGAGACGCCTCCGAAGAGCGCTGCCATTAGAAACTTGCGTCTTTCCATGGGTATAGTCTGGCGTAGCGTTGTTCTCAGCACTTTGGTTTTGATGTGGCAATAGTGAGTGCGTATCGCATGGTTATTTTCCTATCCTTACTATCGAGTATGCTTGATCGAGCGTTCAAGCGTCCGCTTCTTCTAGAATACCATGGCTCCACCGTCGACGATGATGTCCGTTCCGTTAATGTATCGTCCCGCATTGCTACATAACAAGACCAGTGGGCCGGTAATCTCCCATGGATGGCCCATACGCCCCATTGGGTTCCTATCATTCCAGCTTTTGCGTGCTCTTATCAAGCCGTCGCCATCGTTGAGTATTGTGTCCATGTACCCCGGACTCAGGCAGTTGACCCGAATACCATAGCTACTCCACTCTGCCGCTAGGCTCTTCGCCAATGACAGCAACGCCGTCTTGGAAGAATTATAGGCGCATTGTGGTTGTGGATAGTTTGTGTGGTGTGCGGATATACTTGCTGTGAATGTGATGCTTCCACCACTCCCTTGAGCGCGCAGTTGCTTGGCGACAGCCTGCGCGCAAAGGAAAGATCCTGTGAGGTTGATGTCGTGTGTGCGCCGCCATTCATCAGCCGCCATCTCAATAGCGTGTGTACAGCCCACAACGCCTGCGAAACAGCATAGCATTTCTACGCTGCCGATGACCTTTACTGTACTCTCTAATGCAGACACAATTGCCTTTTCGTCGCGGACGTCGACGGCTTCGGTGATTATACGTGCGTGAGGGAACTTGGAGTGTAGCGTCTTTACGCTCTCGAAAGCTTGGTCTGGGTTCATGTCCCACAAGGCGAGACCGCTGGCTCCGTGTTCGAGAAGGGCTTGGGCAGCTTCGAGTGCGAGTGTACCTGCACCGCCGGTGACTGTGCTCTCTCCGTTAGTTGCATATACAGGCATAGGTTACATGCAACCGTAGGGGCGAGGCTTGTACCCTGTGCAGGCCTTCACGTACTGATCGCATTGCCTTTAACCTGAAACCTGTACTGAGCTCTTTGGGCCGTGGAAAGTTCCTCTGGGGGTGGTCGGGGCGCAGTGAGAGGATTTTCTGCGGTTGACAGTGCCATTTCTGGCAGCTGCCTGTTGACGAGCGCAGCACGGTCGTCTGCTTTTTCCGGCATTGTAGTAGAGAATGGAGGATTATTGCTGTTCCGCTAGTAACTTTGAAGTCTAGGTTCAACGATTTCGACGTCTTTTGATATGAGGCAGATGCTTCTAGTCAGTGACTCCGGACCACAGACGTCCGTGTTTAGGTACAGAAGCTTGGTGGAGCCCTCGGAGCTTGAGCATCACCATGATACGCGACTTCCCGTACCACCTACCCCGCCCCCCACCAGGCCCACAGTACTTTCACTCCTTAACTGGAAGGTTTGCCGCCGTCAGATTCCCGTTCCGACATCTAGCCGAGTGCATCCCCGCGGCCTTATCGATAACATGTATGGGTTTCTTCATTTCCCATACAGATAACCTCTTCCAAGATGCTGTAAATGCAATTCATGCTCTACAATTTTTCCGCCATCTTCTTCTTCTTCTACCGCATTTGGGCGCATAGAAATGGGTCGCAAAAGGCGAGCGACTGTCACTGTCATCGTCCATTGTGCAATGTATTGATCATCTCATGTGCGAAGTTAGTCCGAGGGATGTTGCGTACTGTGTGGAGACATAAGCGTCTGCGTACATTGACATCTTCAACGTGGACATTTGAATGTTCGTGTGGTATATGTATTAGTACTGTATGTAAGTTGACCTTGGAGCCTTTCTATCCTCCCTTGTCTATCAAACATTACTGTTGCTCGCTTCTATTGAAATGAAAAACAAACTCGCATCATGGTATCTGTGTCCAGAAACGCCCAGCATCGTAACCCAAGAAAACCCGACCGATTAGTCGCAAGCCCTCCCTCTCTTCTTCTCCTACAGTACATCGATTAGGTTATCCGTGGACTCGATCCTTTGCTACTTTCGCCAGGCATAGGATCGAACCCCCTTGGTTGGTCATTTTGTAGCTTTGGCTTCGACAGGCTTCTACTCCTACTCAAAATGTGTGATACGCTCTTAGTAGACGGCGCGCTCGACTCGGTAGCCGTGGTATCAGCACGCAATCTCTCGGCGCTTCCTTTCTGCTGCTGGATTTGCGTAATTGTGAGCTTCAGCGCTTCGTAGAGTTGCTTGTTGTCGCTTGAATCAAGATCGACCCAGAACGAGTAAATGGGTAATCCCTGATGGTTCATGTTCTTGAAGCGGCGGAGAATGTATTGGCGGGCAGAAACCTCCGGATCAGACTCATTGGGTACGTAATCCGGGAACACCTTCTCCAAGGGCGAGTACGGCATCTTCCCCATGAAGCGGTTGAAGTTGTTTAAAATGAGTATTATGGCGGATTGGGCGAAACCTGGCTCGTTCACCCAGCCTTGAAAGGCTGCCAGCTCGTTGAGTAGGGGAGACTCGCTTGCCTGTTTTGCATTTGGCTTGTCGTACAGTGACATGTCTACTGTGTAGATGAGTGATGTAGCGCCTTCCAGCTGGTGAAACCAGCGCTCACGGAAGTGTTGAGGGACGTATCCTTTGATGTTAAATAGGTGGACGTCAAGCTCATCCCAATTAAAGCGCAGTTCCTTGATACCGCGCATGGACTGGTTGAGGCGTATAATGTCTGCCTCAATGGGAATGTAGTCATCCTCAGCGATGCGTGGTATTTCTTGTGCGAAATAAGGAGCGTACTGCGGGAAATCAATCTCAAAGTTCTTGACGTAGATGCTGGCAAACTCGGAGCAAGACCAGATTCTGGTAATGGCCTTGACTACTTCAGGTGTGATGTTCTCTGTACCTGCATCCAGTTCGTTTAATAAAACAGCAAAGTCTGGGTTGAGCTCAGCTGGCAGTGTAACGCCCGTGTCTTTCAACAGAGTGGTGATGGGGTAAATGAGCGCATAAATGACTTGGTAGACTTGATAGCGGTACTTGATGCGCTCTTCTGCAGAGTAATAGCCCTCAGAGTATAGCACCTTTAGTTGATGCATGATGAGGTCTTTTCCACTGTTGACGCCGCCTACCAGGACTAGCTTTGTCTCGTGTTGAAGATTATCAGCTGCCCTCTGTAACGCACGGTCTATTGCTTCAGATCGGTCCGCTGCTGCATGTTGCTCGTATTCTTCGTCACTAGGTGAGATGGCCCCTTCCAGTTCACTCCGTGAAGGCTTCATGTGTAAGATGATTCTGATCCATTGAATGAAACGCGACAACTGTGTAAGGCCTGTGATACAGCCACCGTTCCACTTTGAGGATTGTGAGAGTGTTCTGAGGTTTGCCGCATCTTCCTTTCTGATTTGGCGACTCTTGTGGAGCAGAATTTTGCGCTGTGCCTGAGCGGTGCTAAAGGACGTTAGATTACCATGGACTATCATGAGTCGTAGTTCGGTTTCTCACCAATTGCATGCCGCAAGCAACAAGGTCACAGCATCGTTTTGTCGCTGGGCGACGGTCTGCAGCCGATCCATAGTCCTACTAGCGAGTTTGTACTTCATGTTTGCAGCGCAATCAACAGCACCACGATCTGGATATTTGAGACGTTCATTTAAACAATCTGCATGCCGTACGAGCAACTCGCAAGAATGCGTCAGTAGATCCAAGTCGGACAGTAACTGCGGGTGCAGATCCTGAACAGCACAGGTCAGCCAGTCTTGGATGTTTCCGAGGTTAGACTTCAATGCGGTTAATTGGGCAATCAGATTCATGGCAGACGGATTGCCATCTCTCCAGCGATTGTGAATCTTTCGTAAGCCATCGATGTCTTTTCGCAGTCGATCGCGGAGTGTCCCGATGGCGCTAATCAAAGCGAAGACCCCTTTCTCGTCGGCCATGTCGGTAGCGTCGCGTCGCGGGAATATCGCTCGTGGATCAGCCGCGGTGGATGGCATGAGCTGTGAGAAGGAATCTGACTGTTGGGAGTCGTCGCGATGAACGACAACAACGTGCGCAAAACACAACTCGAGGCCAAGGTTGACAGCTGCGAATGGTTACCACGTGACGGGAGCCGAAGGTGGTGGTCCGGTCCGTGGATTGCCTGCACCAGGCTGCGAATAGGGTAAGCGCCGAGATGATGCCGAGTGTTGGATTGAGAAAAGGCGATTCTTAGGAGTAGCTACAGCGCAGCGAACAGCGCGTGCTGGGGGTCATATGATTTCAACATGGGGGACTCTATCAAACGCAGGCCTAGATGTCATGTTGGGCGGCAGAGTGTGATGTGAACGGCAGAAGAAGGGGCGTGTGCATGCAGGAACGCGTTGATCGTCGGTAGCGTGGCGTCGTCGAGGACTGGCGGCTAAATCTAGGTTCGGCAATGTCAATACGATAGCCTTGCTTTTATGACTGCATGGTTATATGTAGGGTGAGTCACATTGCTGTCGGATGCATTCTGCCCAGGTGGATAAGAGTCATATCACGTGTTGCCATTGCTGTAAGCACAACTGACAGCCTCTCCAATCGATGAGTTGACGTGTGGCTAGTGCAAACGCCACGAAGCGAGAAATCTGTCGTCCTTGTACCCGTCACTCATGTACTTTTTCAAACCGCCAGTGGACATGATGGCTATAAAGTCTGTGATGTCACCCAACTGCCCCAATATTTTGCCTTATATTAAATCTACCTAATAGATACTCAGCATCACCCTCGCGCTGAGAGAGGCCTTCTGTACACCATGGCAACTCTTGACACCCTCCCAAATGAGATTCTTTCGCTCATCACAAATCATCTTGAACGGCCACAAGACCTGCTTTATCTCTCCCTAGCTAGTCGGCGCTTGGGCGAGTTTGCGAAGCTTGATGGATGGAAAGCCCTGCTTAAAGGACGATTTGGGTTTGGCGGGCTGGATGCAGACGCTCGCAATTCCGTCCATGGCTTAACAACACTATACAGAAACTGGGATCGCAAAGGCTTCGTCGCCAGATATCTTGACCCCACTGAAAAAGTCATGAGCATGAACACCTGGCAGCCTGAGCGGTGGAGAGGCCCCCAGGGCCAAACCATGGGCTATCGACCCAACATTGACAGCTACGAAGAGATGTACGGAGCATGGGGGGAGCGAAGAGAAGTGCTCGCATGGTCTGCTGGTACACAGATCCTGCTCAGAACAAAAGAGACAGGCACAAATATTGAAAAGATAAGGAAGCGGGAAGAGGGGCAGCAGCAGCCATCTGGTCAAACGTGGGTTTACGATGCATTCAAGCACCTGAACACGTGGTTCACATACAAAATCCCGGATAGCTATGAAGGCCGAGACGATATCACAGCTCTGAAGCTACTTCGACCACACCAGCGGGATCTGGCTTACGAAGAAATGGTCTTTGGAACTGCGTCAGGTCAGCTATCTTTGCTCAGAGTGAGCCCCGATTTTTCTGAAACACGGGTTCAAAACTACGAAACAAATAGACGAGGTATCGGCAGCATTTCGGTATCTTCGTCCAGCACGCCAATGCTAGCTGCAGTATTTGCAGATACATCACTCGCGCTCTATCCAATAGACCGCGACCGCGTCTCTGACGTTCCAATCGCGCCTTCCTCGGAGGTGAAGACGATCTTGGGAGACGCACCCTATGGTCGAATATGGTCTTGCGAATTCTTGTCGGAAGATAGGGTCGCTGTAGGATGGGGCCCGGACGTAGAACCCATCGAGGTTTACCATATAGGTCCTGATGGGTTATTGTCTCAGCCTATTCGCAAGTTTAACTTCACTGCCAACAATACAGTCTCTGAACGCCCTATATCGGTCTATCCCATAATACCCGTGCCAGCTACAGCACAGGGGGGATCGAATTCAGGCAACACGTTCTTGTCTGGTGCCTACGACGGCATCATCCGGCTGCATGATATGCGTTCGCCGAAAGGCTGTGAGACTATATTCCGGGATCCAACAAACGACTCACCAGTATATTCACTCGCTACACAAGGCCTTGAGCGAATAGTATCTGGTGTGTCCATGCACGGCATGATCAAAATATTCGACCTACGCTTATCCGGCTGTCATGCATACCACACCACCTCCCTACCATCCAAATCCCCACCCCCGCCCAAGACCAAAGATTTTGCTGTCAACCCCATTATCAACAGAACCAACAAACACATACCAATAATCAGCGGAGGCTGGAACGTCTACCTCAACCCGCGTACCCCACCACCCCGCCACGCCTACCGCCACGATCATTTCCGTGCACGTGAAAGCTCACCCGTCTACAGTCTCTCTATCCCATCACCCACGTCGCAAAACCTCTACGCGGGCCTCGAGGGCATAGTCCAAAGTCTCACCTTCCATGGCATTGCAGACGAGCACCCAGATCCCATGCTTTCAAACTCAATCGTTTACTATGCCAGCAACAAAATTGACATGGCTGCATCGTACAACCCGCAACAAGACGTTTTAAATCTCGGCATGTATGAACAGGGCGCCACGGAGGACATGGCTATGCAGTTGTTGGTACAAGGCGGTGTAGCGTCCCCCGCCAAGGTTAGAGATTCCAAGAATATAGCGGAAGGGATCCATTTGGATGGCAATTGGTGGGATCTTTGCAAGGGGCCCAGGGGGGGCAGAGATCATTTTCCTCCGACACCGTCAGCGCAAAGAGGGGGCCAGGGACGTAGAAGAGGCAGGGATAGAGGTAGAGGATGTGTACCGGCTTAGAGTATATACTCCGTACAATATTTCTTATCTACATGCTATACATACCCCGCTCTCTCGTGTCTCTCGTGTCTCGCGTGCCGCTCTCGTATCGCTTTCAATCAAATAGTACGGAGTACAATGCGGCTATGCTAACAAGTACTTGTCTAGCGTGCCAGCCCAGACCCCGAGAAGGTGGGAAGGGAACCACTAGCAGCGCTCCACAATCGACGGGGAAGACGGTGGAGAAGATGGTGGAGAGAAGCAAGAGTTAATATTCCATGTGCGGGTGTTTTGGGCTGGTAGTTCCATGTTGTTGTTTTTACGATTTCCATTCGCCCAACGTGGGTATATATACCAAATGGCCTTGTAGCATACTCGCTCACCCTGACCTGCCGGTACTGTGTCACTAATCAATAAAGTGCGCATAACGTCTGCAAGCACTAGAGTTATGCCACACCCTTTCTCTATCCCGTGTATCCGCACTCGTATCAAAGCCGGGCTCATCTGCGTGGTAACGGTCCGGGTGTATCGACGCGGTCAAGACTAGCTTTACCCAGCTGAAATTGAGTTTCGCTAATTAGTGCATAAAAGATCGGGGCGCATTAACGGCGAAGAGCGAGCGTATTCCGTATACAGTAGTACAAGTACAGTATAACGGCCCAAGGGTGAGATGTGGGTCAACCCATCTGTAGGGCCTCGGTCCGCTTGATCTATGAAAAAACGGGTATTGGCTAGCCACGATTGTTCGTGCGTTGACGTTAGCTGCCGCGATTTCTCTGTGGAGAGATTGACTAGAGGAAATGCGCCTAGCATCGACGTGAGCTGGCTGGCTGGCTGGCTGAATACACCGAAAAGCCACCGAGGAGTATTTTACAATATTGATCGGTCAACCATCATCGTGAGCGAGTCTCAGGTGAGGATGGAGAACATCAATAGTTTCCCAACACGGAAATCTCGGGAGGCGGGGTGATGGTGGTAGTATCATTTTTCGTCCGGTGTACGGGTGATAGTCTTTCCGGCCAGAGGTATCCCGAACCGGTCAGCTGACGTAAGGACAAGCTAGTATCATAGGGCTGCTACTTATGCTTCCAGCTCCGTACGATACGATCATCGGAGTTCAACGGGCACGGCGCCACTGATGTGCCGAAACTCAATATCATCGTGAGGTATGTTGGGGTAGTTGATCCAATTTGAGCTGCTGTCGAGAGACGGACCGCGTGGCACCTCTTGGCGTAAGCTACGTGGGCAGTGCATTTGGAGATACCTGAAAGAGAAAGAGTAAGCGCTGGGAAGCATGCCGAACACAGTTGAAGATACCGGTGTGGCGCCAAGGGTGCGCAGCCCAGCTGTTTCATATTCACCCAAGACTTGTCTCGCTTACTCACACCTATCTCGATATGTAGGGAATTTGCGCATGATATGGCTGAGGCGGTTAGGGCAAGCCGGTATGCCTATGATGAATATAGTGATGTGCCTACTTCATATGTAGATAGAGCGCTCAAAGGAAGAGGTTTCATGTCCGATAAAAGACTGCCAATTGTGTCAGCATATTCGCTGCTAGCGTCCAGTGTGCTGTTAGGTGAATTGCAAACCTCAGTGCGATCCAGGATAGTGCCCCTGGTAATAAGGCGAGGAAGTAGGCAAACTCACACTACGATTGTTGAGCTTTTGATGCTGAGGCCCGTATGAAGCGCTGTGATCATACACATCAGCATTAGCCAGAAACTGATGGGGCTGATGTGAGGGTGTGTGGGCTCGTTCAAACACTGGTTGTACTGGTGGCTGAATATATGGATACATCGGTGAACGAGGTGTGGGCTGTGGAGTGTATTCTCCCGCTGGCATCCATGCAGGTGTGTTGTTCCAGTCAACGCTTGCTGGTGGGTGTTGATGGTAGATGGGCGCATTCCAATTTTGTGGATAGAGGGAATATGTGGGGGCGACCGCGGCGTTGTGGGCACTGAAAGTAGCAGCATTGGTTGCAAGTATAGGGTCGGGTGCAACTGTGCCGCTTACGTGCACCGAACTGAAGTCACTGACGGACGGCATCAGGTAGGGCGATGAACTTGGGCCAGCGATCTGGTAGTCCGCTGAAAGAGACCGCGCATGTACTTTGTGTGGCTCAGGTGAGAGTTCTGTTTCTTGATTACCGTCCGAGTCGTCTTTAATCAACTGTTGGAGGTATTGTAGCTTTCGTTTGCGTTTCTCCCCTATGTGATGACATGTTAGGGGGCATCACAATGAGTGATCGTAGTTGGATGCCATCTTACTATAATTCCGTGAAGCTATCCTGTTCTGCTGCTTTCTTATCTCGCTGTTGACCTTCCGTGGCTTCTTCCTGGGTTCCTCCTCTCCTCCGGCTCCGGTCGATCCTTGATCTGTTCCCTGGAGGGATTGTGACAGCAGCGCGGTAGCACGGTAGTCCATCGCGCCAGTAGTTTTAGTTGATAGCCGGAACAATGGGGTCGATATGCTGGGAAGTTGTGGCGACAGCTCCCTTTTGAGCCGCCGATCAGTTTCTCGATGTAAATGGGCAGGGTTACATTTGAGGAGAAACTGACCCCGGACTTAGATCTGCGGGCCTCATTCGCCAGCTGTAACCAGAGAGTAATCTGATTCACTGCCGTGCTGTTCCTAGCTATTGCTGATTAAACATGACAAGAATAGTAACAAGCAGAATAGCGGCGGGGGCAAGCAAGGCACGACTTGATCCCGCAGCTGTCAACCCTGAGCTTAGTTTTGCCGCCAAGTAGCATAACGTGATCATCAGAAATCACAGCAGTGGCAGCCTATATGGAACTTTCCCTTATCCCTGAGCTGTTAGTCAGGTTCGCGGACACTTCTGCACACTAAATGCCGATGGCGATGGCGCTTAGCCCATTTCAACAGTCAACTACCCGGAGCTACTGGTTTCCCCATTAGGTGCACTAGATGATTAATACTGAGAACTAATTTACGGACATATCTGTCATGTTTTGATCTGAGCTTGGTCCGTGATGAAAGGATGGACACGTGAGCAGGCTGAGCAGTGTGAGGTGACATTGGGGCTCTCACCATGAGCTCGGCAGCCGCGAGGCGGCTCTCGTGGCCATGACGACAAAAACCATGTGTCAGATGAGACAGAACAACGAAAACCGTGACTCATGCATAATTTGCAACAATGCGAAAGTGTTGAGCTGAACGGGGCTGTGCCTGTGGCGGCCTGAAGTCGTGGGACACTAGCCAATAGTAGCCAAAGCTAGATGATGCGTAAGCACGAACGAACGCGTATCTCACTCCGCCTTTTTGGTTACTGAGGGGACTGATCTATGTTTAATACCATGATTTCCATCGTGATACGGCATCTCCTGCCGTCCTGTCATTCCCAGCTACCATGGATTCAGACCGCCACCACCACAAAGCATGTGCTTACCATGAGGTACTGCGAAAACAAAGTTTCTTGGTCTTGCTGGTCTTGGCGATAACTGCTTCAAAGTCCAACAATACAAATTGATACACCTGGTTGTTCGACTCACTCATATCTCTCCTGCATCTGTACCGAGTGGTTGCTACCGACAAAACACCTGACGCACTGCAAAAGCATGTCTTGCGGCTGTTGTTACGCGACTTTGGCCGAGAATGGATAAAAAAAGGCAGATATCCAAGCCCATTGTGGTACTGTTGTCTCCGATACGATTCGCTTCCCTTAGTGTGCATGGAAGTTCTGAATATACCATAATACAGACGAGGGGTGGTTTGATCGAATTCGGATGTCTGCACGCAATAAACAAAAGAGTCTGTTTCAGAATCTTACAACACAATGAGAACAGTCAACCTACTCTAAATATCAATGTCCCTGGGTCTTGTAGGAGAAAGTAATATGGTCTGAGAAGCCAAGCTCACATAGTGTGAAGAAAACCGTGAAATACAGGAAATTTGGACTATAAACAACGAGTCTTTGGGTATAGAGCCTACACCTGCACAGCAGGAAGGAAAGATCAGTTAAACGACAGTTCAAGGCAATTCGAAATCGTATCGATAAGATTACATGGCCTAGTCCACAAGCTTACAACAGATCTCAAGCCGCGGCGCACCACTAGTGACGCTCAGGCATTTGATGTTGCCTCTTCAAGTAACTTGCCTGCCTAATGTCAGATTTTGATGCCTCAAACTCAGCCCATACATAATAAACCAACTCACCTCATCAAGAACAGCTTGTAGTCTTCCCTCTTCGGCAACAACTTTCTTGACTGTGTCGCTGACATTGCCCTCCAGCCCAACATTGCAGCCCCTAGGTAACCACCTCAGTATATGGAATGCATTGGCGTATACGCTCGTTGCGCCGGTGACTCTTCCATCATCTGGAAGACTAGCTTGTAGGATGATCTTGAACGTCTTGAGGCCCCAACAATAACGTAAACCAAGTCGTACGAGATCTGCAAAACCATCAAGGATGTCATGATGTGAAGGTATGGTAAGAACAACGTGTTTGATGAGGCTGCGGGAGCGCTGATGAAGTGTGGAAAGGGTATGAATGCCGCTTGCGAGATTCAGAGTGAAGACATTATCGCTATACAGCACCTGGCGTGCTTCTTTGTATATTTGCTTGTCAAGCCTCAATATTTCCGGGAGGATTGGGTCACTTATTGGAATACGTTCGTGTCCCGAGTTTTTGGATCGTGCGCATTGGGGCGAAACATGCGATCGATAAGAACCCACATGTCTCTGGGGCCAGCTCTGCGTCGTACACGAAGCTGGAGTAAGAGAGGGAGTTTCGTCGTCGTCGGGCTTCTCGGGGGCACGGTCGGCATGCAGGCGGAGCGGCTCCTCGCGTACGAGGGCCATGTGGTAAATGTGGATGCGCAGTTCGGCTGGCAGTCGCATAAAGGGGAAGGGTTTTTTTGGAATATCTTGAGCAGCAATAACGAGAGGAGGCGATGGGACCTGTGATTCGGTCAAGGTATTGGGTTTTGGTGTTAGGAGACTACTTGGATCGCGCGTAGTGGAGGGTTCGGCAAGCGGAGGTTGGCCTTCCACTCGATCATCGTTGACCGAGTCCTGGGTACGCGACCTCTTAGGTACGGTGTCCTCAGTCGATGGCCATTCCAGATCATCCTCGTCACTTGATTCGTCCTGGCGCTTCCTTTTGCCGAGCACTGCGCGTGGAAGTTGGGACTCCATCCTTTTGCCTTCGGGTGTCGTCCACGGTCCTATGTCCGACTGTCGCATTGGAACTGGAGCAATAGTTACAGTTTTGCCCGTGTGTATTGTGCGTCAAATGTGAGCTCGATAGGTGCGGGCGACGCGTCGAGCCTGTAAAGCCTGCGTGTTGTACAGTGGACAAAGCGTAAAGTTTAGCAGCTCCGGGCCGGGTGGGGACTGACTCCAAGCAAGCAAGACCGCGCCGGTATCAATACAAGAGATGCGCTCTCTTCGGCACACAAAAAAAGTGGTAAAGAGGGCACGAGCCGGAATTGGCGAGGCGAGGGGACTCGGGTCCACAGGTGAGAGGTGGGCAGGTTGCGGGGTCGAGACCATCAGAATAGCGCGCGTGTGAATAATGCCGGCTAGCAGCAGCACTGAGTCGATGCGCATGATAAATGCGTCACGTGGGGTTATTCACTGCATAGTATACCTACGTATTACGCGTCGAATGTGAGCCACGGCTTCAAATTCTACTTACTTCTGGACCCTGCTTCTCAACAACCACCATACAGTATGCGCAGCAGCTCAACTCTGGCGGTACATATTGTTGCTTGGGGGCTGGAAGATATGCATCTCGCGCGCCGAAAACCCCGCTAACTTCTGATGGAGAGAAAACCACGTCAAGAAAAAGTTGCTGAATTAGGCAATCGAGGCATGCCTCACTATAGGAAAGCTTGCACCGTCACAATACTAGATGACGTGGTCTATCGTATGTTGAGCAAGTAACGTTGAACTGTATCTACAATAACCATCACAGACTCACGCCTTGCATCTTCGCAGCTCGCGATGGCCGGGAAAGTAGTAATTAGGGAATCAAATCGACCGCATGCTCATCCGCCTTTCCCCCCCACACCACCCATTCACAGTGACTTCGTGCTCATGAAGCCCTTGCCTCGACGAGGACGGAGAACAATATGTCTGGGCAAGTAGACCTAGCGCTGGCTGACTTATAAATCTATTAAGTTGTTGCTACCAGGCTGTCGGTTCTGCTGCTGCTGCGGCTGCGCACCAAATGGGTTGGCGTTACCATAAGGATTGGCGCCGAAGTTGCTCGCTGGGCCGGTCTGGGCAGGCATGATGCGGTTTTGCTGGGGCATGCCAGTAAATTGAGAGTTGAGGAAGGGGTTGTTGCCCGTAGCATTTGCATTGATCCTGTTCAAGCCCGCACCAGCCGAGTTGACAAACGTCCCAGGCGCCGTGTGTTGAGCCGGAATACGCATGTTTCCAACATTGCCAAAAGTATCCTGTCCCTCTCCCGTTGCGAGGAGAGCGTTGAGCCTGGCGGCATGTGGATCCATCTCGTTCTTTGGCTGCTGTGGCTGCGCTGTCTGCTGCGGCGAAAAGGCCGCCGGGGTGGTGAAAGAGGTGTTGCTGAACTGTGGCTGCGCTGTCTTCTGTTCGCTCAATGTGTTCAGCGTTGGTTGCGTGAACGTTTGAGTGGGCTGTGGTCGATTGAAAGACTGGGCAAACGGGTTGTTGGAGCCCGTCGGCTGTGGCATCAGAGACTCCTGAGGCTTGTTGCTGGCCCACGGATTATGACTACCAGGCTGGAGAGCGTTCTGATCTGGCTGCTGTTGCTGCTGCTGCTGTGGCTGTTGCTGTCCCATGTCCCCAAAACCTCCAAACTGGCCGTACGGGTTGTTATTGAAGGCGGTTTGTTGGGGTTGCATGAATTGCTGCTGTTGTTGTTGCTGCTGCTGCTGTTGGCCAAACTGGTCGAACCCTGTCGGCTGCTGCTGCTGCTGCTGCTGGAAGCCACCATAACCCGCGAACCCATTCTGAAAGCCCGTCTGCTGAGGTTGCATTCCAGTAGGCTGAGAGTATGCATTGTTGAGGAAGCCGGTATTCTGTGGCTGCTGCTGGTTCTGGTCCACGAGGTTGCCAAACCAGTCCACTTGGCCCTGTTGCTGATAGCCTTGGTTGTTGCCCGTGGGCTGGTATGCGGTTGGCTGCACGGTGGTCTCGCCGAATAGTAGGTCTGCGTTAGTTTGTTCGAGCTCCTTCCGGCGCAACTCCTCCTCCTCCTTGCTCAACTTGATGGCCTTCTCCAGATCGTCGTCCGTCTCCTCGGCCCTTGATGTACGTTCCCGACGCTTCCTCTCTTCCTCTGCTTCATTCTTGCTTGCCTCGAGTGCTAGCCTGAGCTCAAGGTCTTCCTCTTCAGTTCTGCGACTACGGCGCGGGTCGCCGTTTCGTGCATGTCTTCCATCGCCATTATCCAGGCCACGATGTCCGCCTCCAGGGTACTCTTCGATGCCCGTCACTCGCGACTTCCATGATTTCCGGTCGGCTCGCTCGGCGCGCAGTCGTTCTTCGTCCAGTATGAGCGAAGTCAGCTCCTTGGCGGCCATTCGCACTGTGTACGCTTTAGCAAGGTCAGTTTTGAGCGGAACCAGACGCGCTTACCGTTTTGTCCAACATCGCGGCCATCTTCGTCGGTATGCTGAAATTCGCGCAATGTCTTGATGATGTAGATGTTCTTGCGCGCCCACGTCACCACAAGCTCTGAGCCCTCGTGCAGACAGTAATCGAGCACCTTGAGCGACTTGAGAACGTGGCGCCAGTTCTTGCCTCGGTCGTTGAGCCGCTTGTCAAGCATGTCCATGACCTGGTAGAAGTCGGTCGAGCTGAGTAGCCGTTAGCCTGGTGTCCGGAGCGACGAAGGCCCTCGTACCTATTAAAAGTGATCTGGGCGATCTCGGCCATGTCTGATCCCACAGGTCCCCATGGGTCGTTGCTGGTTGCTGCAATTGTTAGATGCGCGCTACGTGGAGCTCTCGGAGCAGTGCCTACCATTCCGGACCTTGACTTCGACCTGGGAATAGCCCTTGGTCACGTTCTTAACCGATCTCGCGATTTTGCTCATATTTGCGACGGGTCTGGAGATTCAGTCTCGGTGGTGTCGTTGGGGCGGAGCTGTCGGGAGGCAAGGTCGCAAGAGGAGTGCTGTGGCTTGGAGGTGCAGTACTGGACGAATGACGTGCCGCTTACCAGAGGCGCTCGAACAGTGTGCGGCGCGGCGAAACCTACCCGTCTACGGAATAAACGCCCAGGGATTATGAGATGGGCTAGTGTGGCAGTGTGGGCTGTGGGTTGTGGGTTGTGGGTTGTGGCAAGCCGGGGTAAAATGAACATGCAGGAGAGTCGTGGATAGACGTAATGTGAGGCTGGTGCGCTGATGACCACCTGCAGCAGTGCAGCAGCAAGGACAGGGCCGAGCGGCCGAATTCAAGGGTCAAAGCGCTACCTACTACTCCGTACCTACGACGTAATCCTAGGTAGGAAGTTGTGCATGTAGAATTGTTGAATGCGAACGCGACAAGAGTACGCAACACTCTACCGGTATCTGTCCCTCCATCGCATTGACGTGGACTGCCCTGATACGCTTCAAGACGTCTGCAATTGCAAATCCCTTAACCGGAAGCTGTGACGAGCTGACGAATCCTGCCCCCGTCCCCTGGGCAGCAATTCTTGGGTATATCAGGCAATGCAACCCCAGTGCGCTGGGCCTAATCGAGCTGCCCACAGGCATAACCACGTCTCCCCAATGAGGTATAGTTGGAAGATTTGCCATTAGTGCGCTACATTCTGTCCAAGCGGCCGTCAATTGCGACGAAACGAATACTTTACTCGTAGTCGGCTTACTCGTAGTCGTCTGTCGCACGGCTTCTTCCAACATTCACAAGACCCAACTAAACCTTGTCTTGGAAACTTCCAAGCTTGGAAGCCGCCTTCCAACTGACACGTGATTCACAGGACATGCTTTAGTTGAAGTCATTGCATATGTATTATCTGTATTTCAACATTTTCCTTGATCTACTTGAGCAGAATAATTTGATCTAAAAGCGGATGTAAATCCTTCATTAAGTACCAGTCTAGAGTTGCCTGCAGATGAAAGAAAAACAAAGACGAGGAACAATGCCAGGACGCCCCTGCCGGTCTTTTGTGTAAGGCACGCCCAACGCCTACCGTCCCGCATTGAACTCCCAGCGGAAAACTGTGTAGAAGTAAACCCTGGAAACCGGCCACTTGACAAAACCAAGATGTAAATGAGCAGAGACTCGCACAAAAGGAAATGAGCTGATCTGAAAATAGGAAGGGGACTCTGAATGCTCAAAGCCCCTCAAATCCGCGGAATCCGCCATGCAGCACCCACGAGACTAACAATAACAATAACACGCCCACCAGCAAGAAGATTTTGAGACACAGGGGTATAAGTCCTGCTTGCCGAAAACACCAGTGTAAAAGACTCGCATGTATTAGTTTTACAGATGGAAGTGACAGCCTGTGATGCTGCCCTGGGTCAAGACTATCCCATCGGACTTGTGGCAACCCATCTGATTTGAAATCCACAACCGCTGCGGTATTGCGTTCGATGTGATACTGGGGTGCGATTCTAGACTCCACAAGATGGTGTCTATTGAACAGCAGGAGCCCACATCTCGTTACCCATCCGCTGTTGATTGGGGTTGTAATGGTCCGGTTCGGTACTATTTGGGCGGCGAATATTGTTGTGTTGGTAGTACATGCCATTCTGGGCTTGGTACTGCGGTTCAGGGTAGACATAGCCATTGTCATTGGCTCCGGGAGATGGGAGGGCCTGCTGACCAGGTGATTGCCAGCCCATGGCAGACATGTGTGGACTTCCATTGGCGCTAGTCGTACCTCCAGACTGGCCGTGGTTTGCAGACGCCGGTGGCTCAAGAATTGGTGGTGGCCCATATGCGCTCGGGTGGGACGTAATTGCCGGGCGAGAGCCGCTCACATTGGATGCATAAGACTGCGCAGTAAGCGCGGGGGACGCACGCGGGCTAGGCTGCGGCATCTCGTGGCGCATATGGGGAGGAACATTCATGCCACCCATGTACGCGTAATCGGAACCTTGACGGTGTAGACCAGGCATACCTCCAGCAGGCATCCCGTTGGCGGGGGAAAGTGAGAGAGTACGATCATTGGGGGAAGGAGTCCCCAGCGGTGAAGCTGTCTCAGAGTAGTCACCGCCATCGGAGCGACCAGTCCTGCTCGACTGTGAGGCACGCGAAGCGAGAGCGGCGGCCGTGGCGGCGGCAGCCTCTTCAACAGTACCAGTGTGGTGGTTTTGGTGGCGCGTCAAAGTGGTGCGACGGGTAAAAGTCTTCTGGCAATCGGCATATGGGCATTTGTATGGACGCTTGCCAGAATGAATGCGACGATGCCGGGCCAATGAACTAGAGTCGCTAAAAGGCTTGACGTTGTTAGCGATGCAAGTTAAGAAAAAAACGGGTAACAAAGAGCGTACCTTGCCACATCGTTCGCACATGTGAGGCTTCTCGCCGGTGTGGACACGTTGGTGAACCGTCAAAGCGGAGCGCTGGATGAACTGCTTGCCGCAGTTGGGATAGTCACACACGTGAGGGCGGATACCGCTGTGGATACGTTCTGCAGGCTGTCAGTGCATTGCTTTTGGTGTTGCGGTCCAAGCTTCCTTACCATGACGTGCGAGGTCACTGCGTCGCGCGAAGCCTTTACCGCAGGTCGAGCACGCGAAAGCCTTGGGCGGACCCGTGTCGGACGCGGGGCGACCACCGTTGTGCTGGTGCTGCACTTGAGCATCTGGCAACTGCTGTTGTTGGGCATATGTATGCTCTGGGGGGGTAGGAATGTAGTTGCTATTGTTCAACATGGGCATAGGCGCTTGCATCTGCGAAGGGGAAGGGTAGCGCAGGCCGTTCATGTGTTGTTGAGGAATCGATGGGTACGAGGGAAGTTGCTGCTGAGGCTGCTGCGACGAGTAGCGCGACGAGTCTGAAGGGTGCGGCGACACGCCACGCTCAGAGCCGTTCTCTGACTTGATGTGGCCGCCATTCAGGTACGAGGGCGGTGCGCCGAAGTGCTGTTGTTGCATTGCGTGTTGCATAGTGTAAGGCGCTCCGGTTCCTAGGGATGCTGTTAATCTCGCGTTCAGAATCGTGTCCAGCTCCATTCTCAAAGAAGGGCGCTCCGCTAGGCGGCAGACAGCAAGGGCACTACAGGCCCTTTGAGCAAAGGACGGGACGGTGCGCACCAGGTTTAGGTGGGAGCGGGCTATGATTTGGCCTCGCAGTCGCAGGCGCACTGTGATGACAAGATCGATCAACGACGGTGGTGACGCTGTGTGTAGTGTTCTTGGTGGTCCTTGTGGTGGGCGTCGAGAAGTAGATCAGACCGCGTACAGGTCAATGCAGCGGTTGCACTAGATGGCGAGGTCAGTCTTGTGGGAGAACTGGCGTGGTGGCAACGAGCAGCGAGCGACGGCAAAGGCAGTGGCGCGTCAGAAATTGATGGTCTGGCAGTCACGCTGGCCACGTCTGACGGGTTGAAAAGGGGAGTGGAGCGGTGAGAAGGGCCTAATACGGGAGTGCGCGGGATGCACGGGGCGAATGCAAAGCGTGGGCAGAGCAGTACGTACCTGAGATAGATATAGACGGTCGAGAGGTCGGGGCAGGGGATGGCAGTGATGGGGGGACGTGGTGTTGGAAAGTACTGCAGGTACTTCTTTCCTCGATGCGCGTAGTTGCCCAGAAAGTTGAAATGACGCTAGAGCAAATGGGGGCTTGGGTGGCTCCCTCACAACGCTAGTCAACAAAAAGGGACCACGATGTGCAGGCAGATGCACCGACGTCAAAGCGCTCGGAAGCCTGCACCAGATGCTGTCTTGAACCCACGACTGATGGACAAGCCTATGCAGCCTTCCGTGGGAAGCGAGTGAAACGGCCAGCCAGAAGCAGTCTCACCGCACGAACGCTGTCGCTGCGCAAGTCTCTTGCCTGGCCTACCGGGGGACAGGGATGCCGGATGGGGATGGGGGACGGGCTGGCGGATTATCTGTCTTCACCTGGTCCGCGAACCACAGCGACACACAGAGAGGCCGGCAGAGTTGCTGGTACGGTCCGCAAAGTTAACTTGGCGGGGGCAGCACCGTGTCCGTTGGAGCATGTAACGAGCCGGATGTGCGTGGTTGACCGACTAGTGACGTTGGTGACGTTCGACAAGGCCTTGGGCCGATGGGCTGATTAGATTGCTTTCGCCCAACAATATTGCACCCACTGCCCTGCCTACAGGCCGGCAAAAGGAACGAGGGGAGAGGAGGGGGGGTGACAGGCTTTGCTGGCTGTGGGCTGCTTCTCTCACTGTCAGTCCGGGATGGCGAGACGCTGACTGTGTGCATGCGGATGCTAATGCAGGATGCGAGATGGCGCGGCTTACCTGTCGCTGGTCGCTGGTCGCTGGTCGCTGGTCGCTGGCAGTTACTACTAGGTGTATCTTCGGGTCTTCGGCAAGAGTTGCTCGGTCACAGCGATCTGAAGATGTGGTGGTGGTGGTGCGTGTACTGTACGGATTACTGTAGACGGGCAGGCAAGCATCCCTTCGGCAGCATGGAGCAGGGCACGTTCAAATACACATCATCAGTGCACACTGCATCGCGACGCAGCCAACTGTGGAGCAGCCCTATCCTTGCGCTCATCTCGCGCTCGCGACACTACAGCTTCACCATGACCATTCGTGCTAGTCGGCCGCTGCTAGCTGTCAAGGAGCTGGGGCAGTCCTGCGGCCAGGTTTGAGGCGCATGTGGCGCCTCTTGTGCACAGATGAGGATCCACAACCCGGGCGGCGGCAGCACCTCCACCTGGGCAGGCAGCGCGCGACTTGCATGTACCCTCCACGATCATCAATTGACACCAACGAGGGCGACGTTGCCCAGTTGCACTGCAACAGCGCAGCGGCCAGGCTCATGCGCAGCCCAAGAGGGGGTGCCTTGCCCCCCTGCCACCTACGGCTCGCCTGCAATTGCAACACCAACACGCCGGCGACTCAGCGGTTCCTGGAGACGTGCTGGGATCCGCAGCATGGGCCGTATTTGGAAGGCCCATCGAAGGCCGCTAGAAGGTGCAGGAGCACGGTGCATAAACCTGTCTGGAACGTGCAGCAGGCGACAACTCTGCGTGCCGGCAGCGGGCCCCAGCATAATGCGGGTTTGAGACATGAGTATGAGCAGAACAGAGAAAAGCATAACCAACATGTGTTGAATAACCAACATGTTGGCTCTGCACCCGTGCTGCTTCCGTGCTATTGGCGAAGCTTGTCGTTTTTTACGTCGAGGGTTGCCAGCCGCCCCTCTCTCTGCCATGTCAGACAAGACATGCCCCCTGAGTGTGCCACGGAATCACCCACCTGCATTTGGCTCGCGAACGCCAGGCCTGCCGCCTGGGTACGTTGGCACCCTCCGCGCTCCTCCACCACGCGGCCGCATGGGCAACACGCCAGTCTCCAGGTCCAGGTACATACACACCTGCGTGAGTTCGTCGAGAGAGTGACCTCGTTGACGACAACAACAACGCCGCAGGCACATATCATCGCCACCCTACCTGGCTATCCTACCATCCATGGGCGCGTGGCATCCCCCCTTCCCCCTTAGCAGCGCCAGTCACGTGGCCTCCCACCGACATTTGCACCACCTGCATCATCTCTTCTACTCGCGTTGTTCGTCTTCTTGCGGTGAAGGGGGTCCCGCAAATCTACAACTCTTTGAAGCCTGGCGCTCGGTAGGCTTCCGCCAGATCCGTCTGTGCTCGCGCTTTCCACTCCAGGCCAAATGTATTTACCGGACCCACTCCCAGCCTCATTGCGTTTCAATCATCGACACGCCCCTAAACAGTTGTGCACGACCAACTTCCCGCACACGATGCGCTGCACTACTTGGCTGCACACCAAGAAACCATAATCTCCAATCCCAGTGCGATCGGCATCCCGAAGCAGCTACCTTGTTTCTTCTTCCTCTTGAACCTTCTTCTCCATAAACTACACACAACCCTCACAGCCGATACAGAGGTGCACACGTGTTTCAGCACTTCCAGAACGCGTGCAATTCAACGAGCTATTCTCGTCTCCAGAAGCATGGGGCGCCTCAGATTTCCTTGCGCTTTGTGTCATCACCGCAGACCACTGGCCCAGCGGTTGCGGCCCCAGCTCCCTTGACCAACGTTCCGACGCATGGATGACTTGTCGTACCCCTGCAGCAAGCCTCACACACCACCCCAGCGTTCTTCCAAGCAATTTCTAGAAGGCGAGTGCATTGGGCGTCTCACGGGGCGCTCTACTCGCCCACACCCTGTCTTTTCCAGAAGATTACCCCTTTCACTGACTTTTCTCTCCGGACACGAGCTTGGAGATAACGGTGCCCAAGGTCGAGTATCTGCTTCTACATACGTATGCCCCAGTCAAGGAGCCAGATTTCACCCTAAAATCGTCTGATTTAATCAACACCGACGAATCACACATGTGTGGTGACGGCGGGAGCGCGTACAAATCCGACTCGCTTAGAGCCGCATGAAACTGATACGGACAACGTTCAGAATTCGGCCCTAACCGTGTCGTGTGCTCCTGACCGGCCCTGTCCTGACCGGTACTTAGCCGTCGCTCCGAGAGTCACGCCCTTTTTAGCCGATAACTTTATTGTGCAGCTCGCAAGCTTGACGTGAGCCGGCGGGTGCAAGGCCCAGGGAGATATCACCCATGGTCACAGCACGTGTTCAACTTCTGGCCCGATCTGTACTATGTACGCTGATCCGGGGATCCGCGTCTCTGTCGATGTAACAACCGCTGACGAGCATAGAAAATGCGATGATCAATGCTTGCCGTTCCGCTGCGCGTTGCATACCACGGCATGCGCGTCGTGATGCCAACTGCAATTGGCAGGAGGGTGGGGGACAAACGCTGCAAGGACACAACGTGTTCAATGTGTTCTTATGTGATCAAAGGCACTCAATGGCAGTGTAGGTTTATTATGGTGGTTTAATATGGTGTAAGCATACATTATAACTGACGGCTTAGAGACCCAGTCCAGCCACGAGAATGCCGCGAAAACAGTAAAGTAAAGAGTAAAGTACAAAGAGTGAATCAGAACCCTCTCATATGACAAGCACATAAAACTGCAAGTCGCTCATTTACCAACATCCTAGACCCTTGGTACGCCACCGGTCCCGAATAACTCCATCTTCACCCGCTCACTCGGTACGCCATAGCTCTTCAACCTGGCTTCCACATCGAGCATGAACTGGGTGGGTCCACAGCAGTAGTACTGAGTATTGCTGTTGTCCGTGTGGAGGTACTTGCTGTCTACCAGGTCTAGATTCACGCGTCCTTTGATAGAGTAGTCTTGGCCCTCGATCTCCTTTTCGGTTGGACTTGAGGAGAAATACAAGGTATGCACGTTTTCTTTGCTTATCGCGCATTGGTCGAAATGCTTCTTGAAAGCGCGGGTCTTGGAGTTGCGTGCGCCCTGAATCCAAGTAATTGGTTGAGTGGGCCTCTGCTCTGTTAAGAAGTTGAAGATGGAGGTCAGAGCAGTGAGGCCCACACCTGCCGATATCAGAACAACAGGCGTATCTTGACTGATCTTGCCAGCATCGAAGAAGAAGTCCCCAAATGGATGCGACACTCTCACAACATCTCCTTCCATCTTCCTCTCATGCAACAAATTCGAGATATATCCTGCGTGTGTCATGTGCTTCGGCTCTCCAATTTCAATCCCGGGCTCCTTCTTGACACTGATTCTCAGATAATTCTTGCCCGGTGCATCACTCAGACTGTATTGTCGTGCCTGCCAAGCCCCGCCATCCAGCTCGTCGACGAAGATATTGACTGAAATATACTGGCCTGGCTTAAACATTGGCAACTTAAGATTGGTGTCGACAGGCTCCAGGTAAAATGACGTGATTTCCTCGCTTTCCTTTTCTTTCTTGACAATAGTAAAGTCTTTCCAATCCGGCCAATAAGAAGTTTCTTTGTACATGTCCTCCTCTTTCGCAATCATGATATTGGCCAATTGCCAGTAGGCCGCACCCCATGCCTCCAATATTGCTGACGTCGCTGCATTTCCCAACACAGTGCTCATGGTCTCCAAAAGATGCTTGCCGACAACTTCATACTGTTCAGGCCGGATGAATAAGCTCGCATGTTTGTGGCAAATGAGCTCCACGGCAGGGCTTAGCTTTCCCAGATCATCGATGTTGGCGGCATAGGCGTACAGAGCTCCAGCAAGCGCTTGAGCTTGGTGTCCAGTCGCTTGGTGAGTGTTGTTGAATACGTTTTTGAGCTCGGGATTTGCAATGAGCATGTCCTTGTAGAATCTTGTTGTAATGGCTGCACCGTACTCGGCGAGGACGGGGACCGTAGACTTTATGGTCTGTACTTGAGAGGGGGTTAGGGCGCTCATGGTCAGACGTGCTATAGTGCTTGATTGCTGTGTTGCTACAATGAGAAATGAGTTGTATGTGACTTGTTATTCACATTCCCGCCACCGCAAGAACCCTCTATATATTCTCCAAGCAAACATCTTCACCCTGCCGACGTGCCGACCAGTGTTCCTAAGAAACCCGCGATACTGAGCATCTCCGCGGTGATGTCCCCCATTACCCTCAAAGGCCCACTCACGGCTGAAAAAATCACTGAGTTCGGAAAGAAGGGTCGTATGACTTGTGCGGCTTAGCAGGCATTTTTGCCAAAGCTAGTAACGCCAAAGTGTATGTAAGCAATAATGCGCACAGGACATTTATTATGTGCGGTCCACGTGCTTGAGATGCGTTTCTCTGCTACTCCCGCTGTGCGTGCGACGCGGGGGGGGGACACGGATATTATTCAGGAACAAGCGCGAACGGCGGCATGGACCCGTTGGCGGGACCGTTTGGAATTTACCACTGCCTGCTAGATTGCCCGTGCAGCGTGATGGTGACGTGATGTATGGCAATTGCGAATTTCCCCTATGGGCAAATAGTATCATGCTTGCTAACATGATACAATCAAGTCATGGACGTCGAGTGGCATCTGTTTACGCCATGAAAACTTCAAACAAGCTTAGCTGTCTATTTGCGAAGCTGTAATTAGATGTGTTGCTCGTAGCTTCGATGACTAATAGTCACGCCATTAAGGAGCTTGTCGGACTTATTTAGTGTTGTCGGCTTACAGTATTACTGGTTGGTATCGGAACGTCCGGCTTCTCCCGATAGGATTCCGGTGTTGGTGCTGGTCAGCACCATTAATGCAGCCACAACATCAGAAGCGTACTAATGTTATTTTCGCGGAACTCCGCCGATCCAAGGAAAAAAAATGCTCAATTCTGTTTTGTCTTTACATTGCCAAGCTTTGGATCTGCTGCACCACAAGACATGCTGACCATGATGACGTTTCCGAAACTGTGGTATTCCGATTTAGCACCATCACAACCTTGACAGCGCGTTTCAGAGTCATTATCCCGGGCCCGGTATTACGTTAAATTCATCTACTACTGCTGTTGCAGCCGTGGAGCGATTTTTCCACCTAGTCTGCGCATCTCATACACACCGCTTACAACAAAAGCCTCCTGCATCTCAACACCACACACGGCAATGGTGACTCCGTGTGTGCGGCTTGTAGACTCGTTGCATCGTGACTATACCGAGGATGCTATTGAACAGCACACAATGACTCTCCTCTTGGTGTGTGACACGCTACCGATATGATTCCCTCATTGGATGTGTGTCATGCGGGCTGACTGCATGCAGTGCGGCCTAAGTTTCAATTTCTAACCGCCTGTTTAGCATGATAAGCTTTGTACCAAGAAAACCCAACCTTTGCAACGATACCCTTGAAACAGAAAACATGAACGATGACCAGGATAGGCTGAGATGATGAGCCCCCACCAAGCATAGCACAAGATCGTGATGATGATGATGATGATGATCAAAATGAACTGCTGACATGGCAATGAAAATAGTAATCCCCGCAGACCTCAAGACCCGTACGAAGGCTTCTTACGATGCTATAGTTTGGCCTTGATTGAAGGCAATATGCTGGCTCTTGGTTTCACTTTAGCGAGCCTCGATGCTGTTATGAGGTTCTATAGTATTGTTCACATGCCCCATAAGGAGCAGACATACATAGTAGCTTATGGGCAAGATTTTGAGTGACTCAAGCTGGGTGGAAACATTTTAGCAAACTTTTCAGTCATGGCTTAATCATGAGAAGGCTTGGATGTCCTGGAGTGGTTGGGATGACGAGAAAAGCTGGGTTAAAGTTTGAGGTTAACGGAGTGAAGCAGGCGGATAAAAATTGTCAAGGAGGCCTGGGACATGAGGATTGCCAGGTAGTTTTCAAAAAGTCATCTATGGAGTCATCGAGTGTGTCAAGAAAGGGATGTAGTTCATGAAATGTTCTGCCAGTTCTTTTAGACAACATAGGGAGAGAGTTAGTGTATTTGACTTGATACAATCAATGGGCTGGATCCCGGACAGATCATGACACAGTGTAGGTAGGCTTTTTAGAACGCAGGAACATACAGTTGCAAGATAACATATGTTTTAACACTACTCTATCAAAGTACATCGAATATGGATTTTCATATTGCTGTTTTTACGACCCTGGAACGCAAGATTCAAAGAAAAGACAGCAGCGAAGCCATGAAACGTCGTTTGTCGGATTTTTAACTGCTTGTAGGCTTTGAAAAATGTTTGGACGGGGCTGGTTCTTTCAGGCAGAAACATGGTTTTTCCTATAATGCAATTTGAAATAAAGATAGCAAAAATACATATGTCGTTGCTCATCGAACTCTATTTCGGCAATTTTTTTTTCATAACGTGTGGTGAGATTTGCTTCAAAAGGCAGAACCATGGCTTGACATGAAACGTAATTTTTGTAATATAGAATGCGTAAAACTCAAGGGTTGTCACTCAGCGCCTGTCTCATTCTCTCTCAAACTTTCAATAATATTTTGATCAGGCGGAAATTCTCGAGCAGAATCATGCAGTGTCTGGGAGCAATTTTTTAGAACAAAGACAGCAAAACGTCCATAGGTCGTCAACATAGACGTTTTCATGCCCTTCAAGGCTTTTGATTTCACTTCAATGGGGTGGGGTTTATCGAGTAGAACTATATTGTTGGTGAGAAGGGGAGGGTGGTAGCAGTATGACTACAAATAGGAGTATTTTAAGCTCAAGAAGTCGGCCAGCTCATTCTGATTGTCCGTCATAGAGCGGTAGCAGTATAACTACAAACAGGAGTGTGTTAGGCTTAGAAAACCCACTAGCTCATATTGGTTCTTTCACATATGTTTTGGTTCGAAGAGGAGGAAACAGGACAGTGGCGAGAAACACATCGCTCGTTCTGAGCTTTATTTTGTTGGAAGAAGAATTTTGTAGTATAAGAAAGGAATAAGGAGAGGAGGATATGGAGAGGTTTGTATGCGTAGGTGTTCAGCCACTCGATGCATCGCTCACCGCACCCTGCTCAGCGCTTCTCATCATGACCTTAGTCTTCTATGTTATTTTTCATGGCCATGCGCAAATCAGAGTTTGTTGGATAGATTTTTCAAGACAGGGCGAGGTGGACATTCTCGTTGCTGTGAAGGATTATGAAAAGGCCCAGAAACTAGAGTTTTCGATAGCCCTAGGAGAAGAGACGGGGAGACTACCCATATTTGAGCTCATGATCCTTTTAGAAACGCAAAGTAGACAGCATGTTTTTGAAAGATAACTAAGAAGTGTTCATGGAAGAGACCCGGGAAGACATGAGAGGGTATAGAGAATGTTTTATATATACATCACGTGGCAAGCACGAAGGCCGAAAACTAGGGAGGCGGCAGGATGTATTAAAAGTAGGTAATGAGGGCGCTGCTTTCGTATATTAAGGAAATCAGATCCGTCAATTCTATAGACTTTGCCACTGTGGAATTTTATATCTGTATCAGCGAAGAAAGTTATCTGCTTCGTGCGGTCAGGATATGTTCAAGTATTTTGCAGACAGGACGTGTTGGGATATCACCCATACGGTATATCCTGACGCTGTGGGAGCTCACCGGTACCGTACCCAGCACGGGTGAGTCAGCAATGACTCAGCGCCAAGGCACGCTAGTGGGTACGGTATCTACTGGAGCTCCCAAACCTAGATACCTAATCTCTACACCAAACTTACCCACCACGACGTACCATACGATTGTGATGAGGTGATATTGGTGTCAACCCAGCTCACTACTACTACTCAACTGATATACGCGTATACGGAGTCATACCAACAGGACGGATTGCTCCAAGGATCGAGTGGCAAAGGTACAAACAAACCAAGCATATTGAAGAAAAACTCTTTTTTCGTCCGCACACTATGCATTTAGCCAGTGATACTTTTAGTAGCGAGAGAAAGAGGAACAAAGTGCCACAGCACGAAGGTTTTATACCCAAACCACAGCCAACTCCTCTCCATGCCGATATGGCCAGCAAGTTTTGACACTCGACACTCGGCCCCGCCACATCTTCTTCTCCTCCCCAATTTGAAAGACACGGAAATTTTCTAGCTTTCTCACTCCAAACAAGTAGAGCCTCCAGCCCTCGACATTTTGTGAATGAAGTTACGTTTTTAATAGATTTTATCCACCGCAAAGACGAATACCGGGACATGAAGGAAGCTGGAGAAGGGCCGCATATGTCCCGCGTTGGGAAGAAAGGAAGGCACTACATCAGGTTGTAGCAGAAACGTTTTTAGTATAAAAAGGTAGAGAGCTCGTCCAGAACCACATGTAGTCGGCGTTTGGAAAAAAAAAACACACCTCATGATGCATCGATCGCAAACGTTTTGAAAAATACCGCATGTCTTTCAATATTTTTAAAAAGTTCTACACTGTATATTTTGGATGTGTAGGTGCGATAAACAAGAAGAGAAGGCGGAGACGGACGCAGAGAGAGGGTTATATACACGTCCATGCCCCGACGTCGGGATGTGTCACATAATGGCCACCTCCCGTACAGTGTCTCCCGGCCATCTCCAACGCATCTCTTGAACACTCATGTCAGGCTATGACGTACGCCATTTCTTCAAGAAAGGCACGTGCACGTCTAGCGCCCCAGACATATAAACTCGCATCTCAGTCCTCTACCTTCTTTCCTCTTCATTACACACCATCTGCTCACTACTCGCACCCGAGCCGACCAGTTTTGGTTGTCGAGGAAAAACACTCCCTTCTCCATTATGAAACTTTTTCTCCGTCCCTGGCCTTGACAGGTTTTAAAAAAAACGAAGGCATTATTCCTGCAATGTGCGGCCTCCCTGTTCAAAATTCTAAACATTGTATCAAAAAAGTATATAACGAATTAAATGTCTCTCTCAGGCCAGAGTCTTGCAACTAAAAACGTCCACCGACTTGACATGTATTATATGAAAACCCTACCTCTCTGCCCTGCCAGATCTAAAAAAGTGGGATGATTTCTTCCATGTTCCTCCTCTCCTTTCGAGTTCAAAACATTGCATCAAAAAATCTCACAAGCCCCACTACATGTCTTCTCCAAAGTCTAGCATCTGGCAAACTAAAAAGCACCCACCAACTAGATATGCATTTTATGAAAACCCCCATCTCAACACCCTCCACCATCCGCCCCCTTATAAAAAACCATCAAGTCCGCAAGACACACTTGTATGTGCAGCTGTCGAGGCGCTAGTCTCACGCACATGTTGCAATTTGCCACCGAATTTTTGTAGAAAAGGGAATGACATGATGGATATGTACTGGAAAAACGTGGGGGAAGAGAAAATGGGAAAGGAGTTTTTGTATAGCCAAACATCTACATTTTATATAGCATCGAGTAGCAACTCATCGAGTAACACCTCGTCGAGTAACATACTATCATCACACAACTCTTTTTATATGTCAAACCACTCAAAAAAAAAAACTCGGAGTGGGTACATGTCCGCCAAAGTCAACGGTGTGAGAATCAATCACTTAAAATCAGTACGATGTGGGTTCATGTCCGCGCCAAAGTCGACGGTCTGAAAACCAATCACTCAAAATCAGTACGATGTGGGTTCATGTCTGCCAAAGTCAACGGTTTGAAGAACACGAGGTTAAAATACGCAAACATTGCAATACATTACATATCCTGAAGCGGATTTTCTTTTGCTAACATCCCATGTCCGTGATTATTTTACAGAAACATGCCACCCATATTTTCCATGTCCCATGTTGCTACTCTAGCGGTAGTTGTTCGAGTTGTATGAAGGCCTGTTACCTTGAGGTCCTCCACCACCACTACCACCACCACCACCACGATGTCCACCTCGTCCACCTCTTCCGCCACGGCCACCCCTGTCATCCCTCGGTGGGCGATCATTGTACGGGTTGTTGCCCTGGTATCCATTGCCACCGCCGCCGGCACCTGCTCCACTCCGTCCAAGGATCTCGTCAGCAGGGCGATAGAACCGCTCATCCCTCAACGAACTATTATTGGGCGCCTGGCGTGGTGGGGGTGCACCGTGATGCTGAGTGTTACCCATCCAGCCTCCTCGCTGTCCACCTGGGGGTGGGATAGGTGGGGCTCCATAGCCAGGAGCAGCGCCACCCTGCCAACCACCTACACTAGGCGGAGGCACCCATCCTGGTGGAGGGGGAGGGTAAAAGGTGCTGCCTGGGGGAGGAGCAAAGTTGGCGCCAGGGAATGGTGGTGGGAAGTTGTGTGGAGGAGGAGGGCCACCATAGCCTCCTTGGTTACCGTTGTATCCACCACGGTTGTTGTCCCAACCACCACCTCCACGGCCATTCTGGTAGCCTCCTCGGCCTCCGCCGTTTTGGTTGCCATTATCACGGCGATCATTGTAGCCTCCACCTCCTCCACCTCCTCGGCCACCACGACCACGGCCACGGAAGCCACCACGCTCATTAGAGCGACGCACCTGTTCGGCTTCACCGGGTTGGAGGGCTGGCTTGGGAAGCCTGACGCCTTCGAGTAGGACGGACTTGTGGGCTCGGCTTGAACTGAGGCTTGGCATTTCGTAATATACTCTGCATTGCTGTTAGTCACACTCTAATAGATTTATTAATCATCGAGACATTCCTCATTGAACGATCTTGAGTAACTTCAAAGTCGGTTATGCCGGCGGCATCGAACGGCGGCACAAGCTGACTGTCCAGGACAAACAAATCGTGCGGTTCAATATCTCCGTGAAGCGCGCGGCTTTTCGCGGGATCGATCTTGTGCTTTTGTTGTCCTTTGCGGTACAGGGCCTTCTCCACGTCCTCGAAAAGTCCACTCTCTTGTGAGAACATGAGAGTTTCTTTTCCAAACTCATTGCGCTTCCTCTCATCATCAGAAAGCTCTGGGTACTTGGTCCCCATGGCCTCTAGCAGTCGCTTCTCGTCGATAAACGGTAGAACAGCAACACCCTGCCAGGCAAATTTCTTGCCGTTGAGATCGATGGGGAAATCTTCAGGGTAGAAGTCGATAATGGAGCTCTTGGGATCCTCCATAAGTATTCGGAATGGTTCTGGGATTGCGTGGTTCGAAGCGGCGGGCAAAACTCCCATCAGTTGCTCGTAAGGATGGAAAGGTACACCCTTCTCGAATAACTTGCGCGGGTCCATGTCCTCAAGACCGACAAAGTCTGCAGCAAAGGGGGCGTAGTGGTGAGGAAAGTACCAGGTCCACGAGGGGCAACCTTGCATATAGTAGGCTAAGACCCAGCAAAGACCCTCGGCATACTGACGTGCGACCTTGTTACGGAAAGCTATGTCGTTGGGCGCGACGTGGAACTTTTGCTCGTAGTAGCGCTCCTCATAGCCATCCTCCCAAAGCATAATGGTGTCTTCTGGCGGGCTATCATCCTTCTTCGGGGGCTGAGCAGCCTGTGTTGGTGACTGGGGAACGACGGGGGTATTGCGGCCAGGTGTACCGTTGTCGAGATCTTCCACCTCATCTAGCTTGCGTTTTCCAAGATGGACTGGGGTCTCGGCGCCAGACGCAGCCTCTGAAGTAGGCTCAGAGTCCGGTGTTGGCTCAGGCTCAGGCAGAGATGTGCCATCGGCCTTGGCCTTCATCAGCTCCTTGAGGCGCGCAGCGGCACTCTTGTTGGATTGACTATCGCGAGTGTGCATAATGTCTTTATGTACATCGCGCACTTCTTTGGATTGCGCATCCTTGGGATCAAAGAATACAATACCTGCGCTGGTGTACGTGTCGGTAGTCTCCTTGGCGCGCTTGGAAAAGCCAGGCGCGGAAAGGGCGTCGTTGTCGGTTCGTTGGCGCTTGTGCGAATTGCTTTGCGCTTCACGTCGAGCCCTGTTTGCTGCCTGGCGATCGGAAACTTCCTTTCGCTTCTTGAAGATACCAGCCTCCCTGATTGCTAGAGCGGACATGATCTGCTGTACACGGCGCATATCGGGGTAGCCGTCTTTAGTCACATAGTCATCCATCTCGGCAGCGAGGTCGCGCCAGATGCTGATCAACAAGTCGATACCTTGATCTCTAATCTCAAGACTGGGCAAATGTGGCAAGAAATCGTTACCGACAAAGAAACACATAAAGACCCAGTCATCGAGTGAGCGTTCCAAGTCATACTTGAAGCTGCGTTTGGGCGTGTCCATTTCGACGGCCAGATACTCGCGCAGAATGTTGGTGTGCAGCCAAATGAAGGGTTTGAGTTGGTGCTCAGATGTGGCCCACTCCTCAGCAGCTTCCTCTTCAGTAAGCTTCTTCTCCTCTTCGGGAAATTCACAGTTGGTTCGAATATGTCCCTTGCGGCCGCAGCGAGTGCAGACTTTGTCCTTGCCTGAGTCATAGAAGACATCTTCTCTAAGAACTTTGAAGTACGGTTCATGAGTAGCAAGGCTCAACATAATCAAGTCGGCGTCCAAGCCGTAGATGACGTGTGAGGTGTTGGGGTCATGTGTGGGCATAGCGCGTTGTGAGCGAATGAAGTTCATGATTTTATGTTCTCCCTCACCAGGCACAGATGCATCGGAAATGATGACCTTCATGTCTTTCCACGAGGGGTCGGTTGTGAACTTGTAAGCACACCAGTATTGAAGACTCTCGGCAAGAAGATGCATGAAAGGTGTACCAGGTGTAATTGCATTCGAATCCCAGGTCTTCTCCATGACCTCCTCGAGCGTGTTGATGTCCTCTCCACGATTTGCTTTTTGTGAGTTGAGTATCTTCTGGAACTCTGCACGCTCCTCGTCCTTCTCTTTGGCCTCCCTGGCTGCACGGAAACGTCGCGACCGCTGCTGGTTCATCTTGGCGCGCGGCGCAACACCATCGACGGCCATGTAGAGCAGCTTGCGAGGGCGGACCATGCCGAGAACGCGGTCAGTGTACTCAAAGATTGCCATCATCATATCAGCCTCAGTTTTGGGCGCAGGCTTGTCCTCAGGATGCGAGCAAGGGTGTACAATTCCGTTCATGTCAAGGTACAGGTTGTCAAACTCTTCGCCGTTGGGGTTGGGTCCGGTGCGATCTACGGGTATGACGGCGTCGCCAACCTTTTTGGGTAGCTCTTCATGGACAGACGATACAATTTTGGGGTATTTCTGGCTGAGCCAGCGGAACATGGCGGGGACACCCATGATGGCGGTGGGCGCTCACTGGCGCGCGCTGTATAGGATGCTGGGTAGGTGATGGCTCGAAAGCGGAAGCGCGTGTGCTGGTGCTCTGGAAGTTTTGGTAGTATTGCGATGATGTTGTCTGTCTAGATGAACAGGCGACAAAGGGCGACAAAGGGCGACAAACGGCACTCTGGACGCAGATGCGCGGGCGAGAGAAAGCAAAGGAAAGTGGTGAGGCGCTTCTCTCCCTCTTGCTTGCGCCGGCTGCGGTATCCGACGGTCGAGCGACGGTATCTGGCGTCGCAATGTTTAACAACGCGCCGTTACCGAGATGCGCACGAAATCGATGAGAGTTTGTGGAGGAAGCAAGCTGGGGCAACAGACGTTGTAAACTTGAGCGACGCGCTCTTTGACTACGGCGGGCCACTATGTGGATCCGGCGTTTAGCCGAGCGGACCCCTGTCGCTACCGGTAAGAGCTGATAGCCGCAAGCCCGTGCGCCGAATTATACGTGGAACCAAGCGTGCCAGGCACGCCAACTTGAGACCCTCTTCGGCCAGGACGGGGACACTGTGCGTATACCTGGAAAAGACACGCAACATCAATGGGAACTTGCCGTATACATCCCTGACAACCCGGACCGCATCTGCCATGAAGTCATAGCATTCATAGCCCCAAAATTCTCAAGATGATGCGAGTTCTTGAGGCCAATGCGCCTCCCAAGCAGACAGCAACCGACACCATCAGCACCCTGAGTGGGAGACTGACAAGCGCAACCCTCCTCGAAGACCGCCGCGCTGCCATTCTTGGCCTCCGCAGCTTTGCCAAAGAATATCCAGCCTCGGTCGCCTCTGGTGCTCTGCGCGGGCTCATTGCCTCACTTATAAAAGATGGAGAGGATGTGGACACGCTCAAGGTGGTGCTCGAGACGCTGCTCATGCTCTTTCACCCGGACGAGCAAAGCCCCGAGGCTTCGGAAGAAATCGAACTCTGGCTAGCAGATCAGTTCTCACAAGTACGCACTTCCCATCTACGTGTCTGCAAGTGCTGAGCTTATGGTAGCGACAAGACAACATAACTCTCCTCGTCGACCTCCTAGAGAAGCCAGACTTCTACGCACGTTTATACTCCCTGCAACTCATCCGAGCCATATCCCAAGCACGGTCACAAAGAACCCAGGAATGCGTGCTCACCGCCCCCGGAGGCATCGAACGTCTCGTAGATACCCTTGACGATCCCCGCGATGCCGTCCGCAACGAAGCCCTTGTCGTACTCACCGATTTGTCGCGAACATCCCCTGAGTTGCAGAAGCTATTCGTCTTCGAGGATGCCTTCACCAAGGTCTTCAACATGATACATGCCGACGGCGGACTCACACAAGGCGGTATGGTGGTGCAGGACTGTCTAAATCTGCTGGCTGCCCTCATACGCTCTAATGTGTCTAATCAGACCAATATCAGAGAAATGGGCCATGTTGCGCGCTTTGCCGCCCTCCTTCCAGGCGGGAAGAAACCAACCAAGGCGCGCATGGCCGTGGATCAGGAGGATGACTGGGTCAGCCCACAATGTGACAAGAACATATGGGGTCTATTGGCCATTATGCGCATGTTCCTAGTCAAAGGGAATCCAGGCACACTGCAAAATCAGAATGTCTTTCACCAGCACGGCCTTGTCCGTCAGCTCTTGAACATAGCCTTCGATCCTGCAACAGCTATGCCCATTAAGATTGAGGCACTCAATACCTGCGCTGACCTGATTAGAGGCAATGATCCACTCCAGCAAGCCTTTGCCCAGGAACAGGTTAGACCAATAGTTGAATCTTCCACAAACGGCCTTGTGTCTCCGAATGGTGTCGCCTCGGTATACGTTATCGAAGCGCTCCTCAATCTCGTCCTCTCCCCAGCTCCAAATGAACTCTTTGACCTGCGCAATGCTGGATGCGAGTGCATAAAAGCCTATTTCTACAACCATGAGCATATCCAAGAACATTTCCTGAACCGAGCCATAGGCGGCCATGAGGGCGGTGATGAAACAGCAAATGCTCTGACTATTCTCATGGCCGGTCCACAAGCTCCTCCCACCGGCGATCCCTACAGACTCTGGTTTGCGGCCAATCTCATATACCACCTCATCTTCAACGACTATCGAGCAAAAGCAACTTTAATGCAGGTCAAAGAAGGCGATGCCGAGAGCGGTGAAGAAGTCGTCACGTGCATACAAACTCTTACGGCAAACCTCATCGCAAGCCTACAACTCGGTGAGGATGAACGCATATCAATTGCTTATCTTATGCTTTTGCTAGGCTGGCTGTTTGAGGATGCTGCCGCAGTAGATGACTTCCTAGGCGAGGCCAGCAGCCTGCAAAGCCTGGTTCAAGCCGTTTTGACACCTGGTGAAGACCGAGTCTTGGTTCGCGGTCTCTGTGCAGCATTGCTAGGTGTCGTGTACGAGTTCTCAACAAGGGACTCACCCGTGCCACGACGAGAACTCCAACCGGTTCTAACATCAAAGCTGGGTCGCGACAAGTACCTCGATGCCATCACAGGACTGCGACATCATCCGCTTGTGCGCGACTTTGAGGTGCTACCTCGCACTGGCGGCAGTGGTGGCAGCTTGCCTGATGTGTTCTTCGATGAGTCCTTTATCGATTTCTTGAAGGACAATTTTAGCCGGTTGTCTCGAGCGATCGATGGCAAACCACACATTGAACAGCATCAGTCGCATGAAGGTGTTGACCGGAACGTAGTAGATACATTGCGTGGCGAAAGGGACGAGAAGGAGCAGACCATACAAGAGCTCAAGGCACAACTGATGACTCTGGAGCAGAAGATCGAAAAGGAGCAGGCTGAGCACCGCAAGACTCAGCAATCAGCCGAAGAGCAACGCAGTACACTTAAGCGCATCAACGATGAACTACACGAGGATCTCGATAAGGAAGTCGCCAAAAGGGACCGTGAGTTCCGACAAACAATGCTAGAGACGGAGAACAGATACAATCTCCAGATTGTAGCACTCAATAACAAGGTCCAACAAGCAAGCAAGGATGCGAATCTTGCCGTATCCAAGGTCCGACAAGAGTATGACGACCAGTTGCACGGGCTGAACAGGGTACGCGATGAACTTGAGAGACGACTGGCTGTCTCAGACAAAGCGCGTCAAGAGGCAGTCGCAACAGTTCGCAGCCTAGAAGAAATGCTGCAACAAACGCGCATCGAAGTGGCCACGATTACTGAGACGTTAAGCAACGCACAGTCACATGTACATAACAGCGAGGCAACGCTGAAGCAGCTTCAGGAAGAGAAAGAGTCACAGATACAGTTACTTAGAGAGGAGAAGGAGGCGCAGCTCAAGCAGTCCAAGTCGGAGAAGGATACCCTCCAGTCGAGCGTCGACAAGCTGAAAGAAGAGGTTCAGGAGCTCAAGACGAAAGCGCAGGACCAAACATGGAAGGTCAAGGATGCAGAAGAGAAGCTCCGCAAAGCCGAAGCCGGTGCCAAATCGGCCAAGGAGAAGGAGATGAAAGAATTGCAAGAGAAACTACGTAAAGCGGTTGAGAGCGAAAAGGAGAAGACCACCGAGCTTGAGGATTTGATCTTGGTACTCAGTGATCTTGAGGAGAAGAGGAGCAAGGACAAGGTACGTGGTGGTGTCTTGTTGAATGTCTGTTCGGACTTATGCTAATGAGTACAGGAACGTCTCAAAGCCCTCGGAGAGGAAGTTTCCGACGACGAGGACGATGAAGATGAAGATGACGACGAGGACGAGGACGACGATGATGAAAATGACGAAGATGAGGAAGACGACAAGTAGGCTTTCATTGCTCATACGTGGTCTTGCCTATGTCAGTAGTCGGTAAAAAGTTGGTGTTATGATAATATCATCATAGCCTTGAACAACCAAAACACATCCATCATACATTTCTGCAACTCAACTCTACACCCCATCCACATACCAATTCCACTTCCCACTCATCTCCAGTGTTGTTTCGGTCCAACGCCAAAACCACGTGGTCCAAAGTCACAAGAAAACGCAGGAATGCAAACATCCCTCATTGTGTCACCCAACTTAACCCACTTCCGTTATTTCCCCCACAAACACGAAACCCACCCTAACCGACATGCGTCAAACAAAGCTTACTTCTTTGCGCTGAAAACGGTAATTTACCCAACCATGGTCAGCATCGAGCAAGTGAAAAGCAGGGTAAAGAACAAAGGACATGGAAGAGAAGTTGTTTGCAAGCAGTAGATTTGTTGAAAATCACCCAGCTCTGCTTTGCATGTTCAATGCGTTATTGTAATACATATAGCTTGAGACAACCAAAGGTCAAGACAAATTCCTCAGACCCCCCTATTCACGTGGCAGTATTAGCAAATATGTTCCCCACGCTCATCACCACCATCCTTGTTGCATTCCTCCTCCCAGTCGCCCGTGCCACCACACATGAAGAAGATGTAAACTGGGCCATTGCCATTCTAAGCGACATACCCGCCACGCTAGCCACGCCGTTTTGCGACGAGTTTGTGGCGTCGTATGCGGCTCCCACGGCGGGTGTGGTTTACGGAGGAGGAGGAGGAGGAGGGAGGGAGGGGGGAGGGGGAGGAAAGACTACGGTTACGGTTACGACGACTGTGGCGCCTACGTCGTGTGTGACGGTATGTGCTGATTCTTCGTTTCTCGTTCATCTTTTGCATGTTCAAGTCGGGACTGCTTGCTTTCTGTATTATATGCACGAACAGCTACTAACAATACCTACCATCCTCTTCGCAGACATCGAAACCCACCCACTCACACTCACACCACCACTCCACAAGCACAACCCGTCCAGTTGTAACAGTCCTCAGCACAACGACCATAACCGTAACTACAACTTCTACAATCTACGTCAACAGGGCCACTGCGCCCGCATCGGGTGGCTCCAAACGACGACGTGACATTTGGTGTCCTAATGAAGGGGTACCGTGTAGACTGGTGCAATATGACCGTGGAACCATTTACGAAGCTTGTCGCGGGTTTACAGGAGGAGGCAAGAGCACGGTGACGGTGACGACAACTGCGACTGCGACGACGTGTGGAGGTGCGGAGCCGACGGGGGGTTGGAGTAGTGGTTGGGATACTGATGATGATGGTGGGTATGGTACTGAAGGTGGTTGGAGTGGCGGATTTGGATATGGAAACGCAGGGGAGGGTGATCAGTATGACAATAGCGATGACAATGGTGGATACTATGATGAGGATAGTGCATGAGATGCACTAGTGGGATAAGCTTCGTTATCACATGAACAATAATGGTAATAATAATAATAGTCGTACATAAGAATCATACCTTCTCACAGCAGCAATCCGCCATAAACTCCACAAGTAATCCCTCAAACATGCCCGGATCCTCCCAAAAAGGTGCATGTCCCAACCCCTCCAGCCTAATACACTTCCCCTTCCAAAGCCTCTTCCAGCTAATCTCATCTAGATAATCGAGATTGACAAACTGGTCTTCGGCTCCATTAACAACAGCAACAGGCACATCAGTCTCCTCTACCACACTCCTTTGATCCACACCCACAGCTCCCGTGTCCCCCGTGCCCAAAAAACTCTGCGCCATGAACATCCTCGCCCTACTATCCGTCATCTTCGCATCCTCCAGCATAAACGGCTCAAAGCACTCCTCCCTTCCCGCCGCAGCACTATTTCTCGCAAACAAGTCCGCCTGCTCATCGCTCCAATTCTTCTGCCCTGATAACCCCAGCCCTCCATCCTCGAACTTGAACGCTTTGCTCACCTGCTCCTTCCCCAGCGCAGGCGGCGCTCCCACAAGCATTAACCCCTTCATTTCTATCCCGACCTGCTTCGTCAAGTCCACCATTTCAATTCCCACATGCCCACCGAGATCCCATCCCAGAACTACTACTTGAGTGATGCGTAGGTGTTGCAAGATGTGCACGGCGAGGTCGGCATATCCTCGTGGCCAGTATGTTTTTTCCGACGAGGGTGCCTTGGACGAGGCGCCGTGACCGGGTAGGCAAAAGGTTACGATGCGGTATTTTGTGTTGAGAGCGGTAGAGTCGAGGATATGGCTGAAGAGCTTGGACGAAGACGAGATACCGTGTAGGAGGAGGAGCGTGGGCGCCGGCGATGTGAGACCTGTGTCGATGATGCTGGTCAGGCCATGGGAAGATTCTAGGGTAAATGATGGCATGGTTTGATGGTGTAGATGGATAATTTCTGTGTTATGGCCAAGTGTACGTAGGTATCGTGAAGGCGTGTTTCGTGTAGGTATATTACGTTCTGTTGTCGTCAAAGACAGAAAGAAGTGTGAGTTTAGAATATGAAACCAAGCCTGTCATGCACCTGCTGTGTCACTGACAACGCACCTGCCGTGTGCCATGCATAGCATACAGCGCCGTTTGACAAGCCAGGTACCTTGTTTTCCAGAATACAAATTTCACATGTCACCCCCATCGCGTCATTCCATGTACAATGAAACTGACATTAATCTGACGTCAGCGGCACTCCTTTCGGTAACAAAACCAACGGAAACAAAAGCCGACCACATCTAAAACCGAAGCCACAGAGAGGTTGACCGCTCAAAATGCTTCCAGAATATACGTAGGTGTGATGATAACTCCACCACGCATGTGCATGCAGCAAGAAATAGCGTGATCTGCACTGCTACTTTCGAATTACGCTCTACCATGCAGGGCCACTAGCGGGGTAGGGCCCCAACGGTACCCAATCATCAGGCCGCGAGGCAGACGTCTCCCGTGTACCATCATGGTGACTGGATGGAAAATAATCAAGAATCAGGTTTGTTTCATGTCACTCCACCGGTTTCACATTCAGAATACCTATAGTGGGTGTTACAACGCCTTCATCAACCCTTCCTGCTTGACAATCCAAGAACCATCTTTGGGAAACCCCGGTGTCTCGCTTTCTGCGCCCTGCCAACCTGCCACGCAGTACGCAACCGCATACAAGAAACCTGCACTACCGGGCAGAAACGGTGGCGGGGTCCCTCCATCACCGCCACGAATAGCAAACCCTGCGTCGTCGAATTTCCAGGTATCAAACGCTGTTAAATGGTATATTGCACGCTCTGGATTCCCTATCCTAGCACTATTGATAGCGAGGACGGGTCGGCCCCAGCCTCGTATTTTCTCATCACCCCACACTGCCCAGACTTTGTCGGCGGTACGAAGGGCGACTTCGGGGTCTACAGCGGGCGTGGAAGGAAGTATGCCTTGCATCATGATGAGGCTGCGGGGGTCGCTGTTCAGTTTTGGGTCATCCCACCAGGAACTATTGAGCCCATCGTAGACGGTATACAGGCCGTCGATTTGAGGAGGTAGAGCCAAATACTGCGCCACATACATCCACTTCTCAGGCACGGGTTGGCCAAGTCTGCGCTTCCATCCTGCGGCGGCGTCGAGCCCGTAGCGCCAGTAAGCAAGCTCGTATGCTAGATTACGAGTAGAATTTGGTGGCGTGTTTTCTGTAACACCATAGGTTGGAGGACCGAGATCATACTTGCCCGTCGTGGCATTCAGACCAGGGTAGGATGCCATATAGTCGGCAGTCGCAGTCAGGATCTTGTCCCACTTCTGAAGTGTCTCCATCGTGGGGTTTGCCATATAAGCCAGATTGGCGAGGTAGAAAGCATGAGGCTGTTGCCAAATAAGCTGAGCGTTGACGTCTCCAGGCGAATTAGTGCCAGTCTCGGGGTCTGTCATCTTTGGCCATCGAGCCCCTTCCCACCCCATGTACTGCGCTCGAGCAAGTGAAGAGGGCAGGAGCGTCTCATAAAGCTCCGGGAAGATGTTGTTGAAGTACTTTTGCTTCCCCCATGTGGCCCAATGAGCGTTGTGCCATATTACCATCTCCATGTGGAACTTGCCGTACCAACCGTTGTTCATCAAACCACTTTCCTGAGGTGACTGACCTTTGGCTGCGCTGTTCACCCGGACATGGTACTGCGACTGGATGATGCGACGCTGGAGTTCGGTAGCATTGGGATTAGAGGATGCAGTCAGGTCCACAAAGCCGCCGTCTTCCCAATACTCATTCCATCCCTGTATGTTGTTCTTCATGATCTCCGCAGGGGAACAAGGTATATGTTGGCTGGGTGAGAAATGAGCGGTGAATACCATCGAAGAGGATGTCAAGGCAGTGCTCAAAGTGTAACGGTGTGCTGTAACGGCTGTTGAATTTGGAGGCTCGTTGCGAGTTAGCTTTAGTGGAACTTCCTCTGGCCATCTCAGATTGGCAAAATATTGCACTTCTTGCATGCCATGTCTGATGTGCGCCGATGTGCGATTGGTCCCATCTTCAACTACTGTAGTAGTGTGGTTGAGTGGGAAGTCGTACACGCCTACAAAGACCTACGGAGCATGTCATTACACAGCTGTAATTCATAGCGACAGAAATTTACCTCATATTTGTACTTTGTACTGTGAATGGGAGGATATGGAAAGTCCATCTCGACCTGTAAATCTCCGCTTCGAATCAACTTGGACGTGACAGTGAACGCCACAGCGTCCGACTCGAAGTCGCCTTGAGTAACCACTCTTACGCTCTCGCCATCTACCTTGAACGTAGAAGTAATGGTACCATACCATAAATCCAGCTCTTGCTTCGAATCTGTGATTAACGACTCATTGAGTGTACTGCCTTGGTACAAAAGACCAATACGACCCAAGTTCACTCGGTTCGGGTTACTGATCAGCCATTGGGTCGCCTGCTTTAACTTGAGATCCGGAATGTCGTAGTATACTTCTCGTCCATATGTCTCACGGCTGACACCCTTGTAATCTGATGGTAGTTCACTTCTTGCTTTAGTAACCATAATCGCTGTACTTCACGCAATTGCATACCCATTTTCAGGAAACGAGTCGTTGTGCCAGACCCAATTTGATAATGTGTTAAATGGCAAGTATGACTGAGTCAATTAGTAAATGACCGCATAACTCATGCTCTGGAACAACTAACCTGCATCCCAGTGGTATCAACATTATATGCAAAATTCCCATTGCCAACCTGAAGCGGTGTAGTTTCGTTGTCGATCAGATTGGCTCGTATAATGTTGAACTGCGATACGACCGATTTCCTAAGAGAATTAGAGCATACAGTGAGGGCGCGGGTTTCGAAGTTACCGGTCTATCTTGCTGTGCACTAGAGTAGTTAATAGTAGCGTACAACATATTCGTACGACTAGAAAACGCATTTTTATTGCATCTCATTGCTAACTTTCATCAAAGTTTTGTATGCTTTGATGATCTATGTTTTTTCTGTGAGGTATATTACTTCGGGATAAATGGACACCGAAAAGGCTCCAACACCACCTATCATGAATGGTTGATTTTCGGTTAGCTACTTCCCCGCCTTCTGCAAAGCTTAGCCAGTATTCGTCTTGGCATAGTGCATGAAATGTCTGTCTACGGGTAAGGCTGTTAAGACATTCACCGCTTGGATATCACTATGCTGATAACACGTGCTTACTAGGCACTCCTCGGTACGTCATGAAGTGGGGTCGGCAATTGTCGGGTTGGTGGGGTTGACATGTTGCGTTGACGCAACAAGTGTCAGAGGAATGGAGATAGAACAATTTTAACGAGAATACGATTTACAGTACGGCCGCGACTTGGCTTGCATTGATGCTTCAATGCAACGGGTGGAGATCAGGAAGTAGTTCATGTGCGATGACGTAAGTAGTCACCGCCCAATCGGCTCGTCAATGAGAACTGTCGACCACACAAAACAGCGTCATATGCTTTGTTCACATGTCATTACCACTGGTCCTTTGGTTATTCCCGGGATAAGGTTCTCAACTAATTTGTCATGTGTCTGTGACTATCACACCATCTGCCATGAGTTGCAAAATCGCTTCAAGGGTACCTTCTTTGGCTAGTAGGTATCAAGTGGAGCCACTGGGCCTGGAGTACGGTGGCCTTGGGGAAACAGCGACTCAGATCTCGATTTGTCATGCTCGCGCCCGCGTTGGCCATTGTATGGGGAATAGAAAAGGGCATGTTTTGGCGAGGCCACTGGATACGCGGGTATGCACTTCATCTACTAGGCACCTTCAGGTCTAGTTCATGCCTTCCCCAACATTGGCGCAAGAATATCGGTGAATCCCTTGACTACGGAGGTAAGTATCCGGACCGAAAGAAGGTACCTGGCGTCAATTGGCGACGGCCTGTATCTTTTACACTTCCTGATAAAGTTGCAACCGCTCCGGGCACCAATATTGATTCAGATGTGAAGGCAGAGCAGATGGTTCCGGAGTGGATCAACATCCACAGTATGCTCAGCTAGTCCAGGGGAGTAGGTTCGTTTCCCCGGTTTCTAGAGTGCTTAGAAGCAAACGGAGGGTCGCTTCACATCGCCGACGGACCTAAAGAGGGTTTGGAGGCTTCGCAATGGACTGTACCACAGCTGATTCTCGTCGCATAGGCGAGCTCCCGAGCTTACGAGACGTTTGACTCAGGACCTATTCTCCGAACAACGCATGAATAAATCGCTTGGGCGGCAATCCCGATATCCTCTTTAGGTGAATTAAGTTTCAATCTTGGTGTTGGTGGGAAATATTGTAGGTAGCGCCGGTAGGGGCGGGCACTGCCATTGGGCCTGTGGACGCGTGTCGTATCTTATGCATACAATGTGAGATGCCGCAGGGTCTTCTTTACCGCCCTTAATCACATTGGTAAAAGGGCATCCTGGCGTCAGCAGTCGCGCACAAACCTCTTTAAAATGACATTGGTTAGGGACCGCCTCTGCAGTATCGTGTAACTGGGTTGGGTGGGTTAGGTACAGTTAGCCATCCCCAAAACAAGCAGAATTCTATTTCGAGCATGTGTGTCCGTGCACCTTCACTCAGCCTGCAGAGCCGTTCAGTACCTACGTAGGTAGCCTTTCACGTGCCTCTGTCTCCAAACTCACATCGGCACATCGGGACTCATTCCACCGGCTTTTGCGATGGCGTTCCAGCGTTAACTTGTATGCTGATTCGACGTGCAACAATGATGCATCTGTTCTGAACGACGCCGCCTACGTGGGGGCGTTACGCGTCAGTACCTGAGCCTACTAGTGCGGCTTCGGGAGCAGGAGCCTTGGGAGAGCGAAGCGGCTAACAACCCCGCGACCTTCCCCAACATCGCGGATCGAAAGTAGGGGGACGACAACCACAATTCAGTCACCTGGTGATGCGAATGTACTTGTAGCGCATCCTACCCCGGTTAACTAACGGGCTTATTGAAATATCAAGTAAAGATGCCGATGCTTAATCTACCCCGCAAGCCTCGATAGCCCTAAAACAGCATGTCATGCCGTGAGAAAGCCTTGGCCTCAACGATAACCATGCACGAAGCTAGTTTCTATATACGATGCGCGTGCAAAAGAAGAGTCCGTTGGGCTAAACGAGGCGGCAGGCCCCTATTGACTCGACCGCTAGCCAGGCCCCATGTACTGTGATGGTTTCCATGGATGGGCATGCGAGACATGGGCAGAAAGTGTGACATGCGACAGCGGGCCGGGAGCGATAAGTACGGCAACATAGTCTTAGCACTGTCTTTTTCGGATCCCTTGAGCATAATAGCAATTCCTTGCTCCGCGATCTTCCCGTCTTTGTTGTCACTGTCACTTTCGCTGTCGGCTCTTCGCTGTCGCTGTCGGTATTATTTTGTAGCGATTGTCAACCCTTCTCAGGGCCCACACGTAAACCGGACCGCAGGCGGATGGTCGCTCTATGAGACAACACGATTCTCCGTTGAGGATACAAGGAAGCGTTGACAAGCAGCTAATCACGCATACCAATACATTCTTCGTGAATGAACCAGATCGGAGTCAGAGCAGGTTTCCTCCACATAGCTGGCCCCACCACAATTACCCTAGCAGGTCACAATGGACGGTCTATTACACATCCAAACCAACGACACAATGCTCAAAGACGCTGCAGGGTTTTCAGGCGAGGATGATATAAACTCGCCAGTCTCTGCGTCAAAAAGAACGGGTTATGAAATAGATGGCATCGTTGACATGGACGAAGGCGCAGAGACACGCGCGCAATCTCGATGGAAGATGGCAAGCTTTAGACTGAGAGGAAGGAGTAAGAGGCGTTCTAGCACCGCGGGACTCAAAGTATACAAGAGACGTTGGATAGGCCTGGTTCAGCTAGTGCTGCTGAATATCGTCGTGAGCTGGGATGTAAGTTGAGCCCCGTTTGGTTTTTGGTATTGTGGAAAACGACAAAGGTTGGAAACATGTCAAGCGCGTCAGCCAGGAACGTACTGTTGGAACGTTGTGCCTGGATGCTTCATGATATGACGTAATGCGTGACATGTTCACAGCTAACCACCAATCTAGTGGTTGACTTTCGCCCCCATCTCTTCGGACGCGGCAAACTACTTGGACGTTACAGAATCGGATATCAACTGGCTATCTACCGCCTTTCTCTTCTCTTTTGCTGTAACATGTCCTCTAACGATTTACCTCTTGCATCGAGGCCCCAAGCCCGCCCTAATTGCTGGATCTATTCTCCTTTTACTGGGAAATTGGGTTCGATATGCCGCTACACAGATTGATGGGGGTAAGTATTCCATCGTCATGGTGGGCCAGATTCTATGCGGGTTATCACAACCTTTTGTGTTAGCTGCGCCGACAAGGTACAGTGACTTGTGGTTCACAGAAAAGGGACGCATAGGAGCGACGGCATTGGCTAGTATGGCAAGTCCGGTTGGTGGTGCTGTAAGTCTTACTTCTCCTCCACCTGCGCATTGGCTCCTTTCAAGCCCACAGCTCAGACTATCCGGCGTCAAACCAACTACTGAACAAGAAACATGAAGCTGACGAATCCTTAGATTGCAAACCTCATCAACCCTGCCCTAGGCGACGTCGACCAAGTAGTTCTCATCATAGCCGTCATCACAACAGCCGCCTGCCTCCCCTCCGCCTTCATCCCGGCAAATCCTCCAACGCCGCCCACCGCCTCCTCCACCGTTTCAAAAACGCCCGTCTTTAATTCTCTACGCGTCATGTTCAGCTCGCCCCCTTTCTACCTCGCCTTCATTACCTTCAGCGTCTACGTCGGCCTCTTCAACGCCTTCTCATCACTCCTGAATCAAATCTTCTATCCTTACGGGTACACAGAGGACGAGGCGGGGATCTGCGGCGCTGTACTCATCGTCGTCGGCCTCATCGGCTGCGCCATCATCAGTCCCATTATTGATCGCACGCACAACTATCTCCTGGGTGTCAAAATCTTCGTCCCTCTCATCACGGCTTCGTACATTGTCCTTGCTTTCTCTCCGCAGACTCGCACAATTGTAATGCCGTATGTGATTAGCGGTGTATTGGGCGCAGCCTCGTTTTCGCTGCTGCCCGTGGCTCTCGAGTACTTGGTGGAAATCACGTTTCCCGCAAGTCCTGAAGTCAGCTCTACGATATGCTGGCTTGGCGGTCAGATACTGGGCGGCATTTTCATTGTCATCATGGACGCGCTCAAGGACGTGAGACGGGTGGATTTGAAGGAGGTGAGAGACGCTGGGAGGGACAATGCGACGGGTGGCGATATGCCGCCTGGGCACATGTTCTGGGGCTTGGTGTTCCAGGCGGCCGTTGCGCTCGCCGTCTTGCCCTTGCCCATGGCGTTGGGTGTGAAGAGGCTTGGGATGCAGGTTACAGAGGGGAGACTGAGTAGGGATAGGACCGCGGAAGGGGTCCTGGTAGGACAGGAAGCCGATAGGGATGTGGAGCGTTGATGGGCTTCGTGTTTCTTTTTGTTTGTTTTATGACCGTCATGACCATATTTGAAGGATACGATGATGAGAACATCGCTTTTGCAGGGTTAGATATTCACATCTAAACCATTGCAATCAAGATGGCAGGAACCGGGTTCCTTGACTCTTTCTCTATCTGATTATGCAGCTTTTCAGCATATGTATGTTTTAGATAGTTGGTTTGTCAACTGTTTGATCGTACGTGATACTGCTTCAATGACATGACTGGGAGATAGAAATACAGTGATATTCTAAACATGACTTTGGTATTTACAGTCATCCGTAATGTCTTCATCGTTCCATGTATCCTGAACAGCCGTCCGCGCACTCTCGATACGCTGGTATGACAAGGAAGAGTGGGGGCGGATCGGTCTAGTCTTCAAGGGTACATTTACTTGAGCTGAGCGAAGAGCTTAGGCGCGGCGCATTGGGATGCGCAGTGAGCAAGGTGGAAGACTAAAGAATTATTAGGGGGTATATATGGCAATTTCGGGTGTGTAGCAACATACATTCTTCAACGCAGTCCTCCTTGGCCTTGCCCTCGTTCTCAATCTGGCCTGTTACCCGTTGAGCGCACTCGTCGTAGTGGTGCTTGGGGCCATGGCACTCCTTGGATTCGGCGCACTCTGTGTCGTAGTGTTAGCCACGGATGCAGTCTCATAACGGCCTTGCGTTTCCATAAGGTTTGCGTCGTCGTGTATGATGGGGTGGTCCTCCATCGTCTTTATACCCAATCAGGGGTCTGTTCATTGGGCAATTGGTTGTCCCAAAGCCAGAAATATACGTCTTCTGGGGTTACTCACCCTTCTCAAGCTTTTCCTTTGGGTCTTCCGTCTCCTCCTCCTCTTCTTCTTCCTCTGCTTCCGCTTCCTCCTCGTCGTCATCGCCCTTCATCGACCCGGTGGGCTTGTGCCCTTGCTCGTCCGAGTCGCCACCCTTTGCCGCATCCTGCTTGTTGACTTCGGCCTCCTCACTGCTCTCCTCGTCGGTGCCGGAAGCGGGTGACTGCGTGCTGCTGCCACCTTGGACGGGTGGTTGATCGGCGTCGACGGTGGGGTGGGCGAACGTCTCCCAGACGTCGGTGAAGAAGTCGGTAATACCCATTATGAATGCTCCGGGACAATTGGGGGTCCTCGAGGTGGGATGCGGGTGGTGCAGAGGGTTGATGATGATATGCAGAGCTTCGAAGTGTTCCCGGCATCGCGAAAATGGGCGGTGCACGGGCCTCGTTCTCTGATTAGCGGCGTCATTGGAATTGTGAGCAACCTCAGTGGTTTCTCACACGCGCCGCGACAAATTTCGTCGAAGTGCTTTATGCTTCTCCAGAGAATGGATTTGATTTGAATGATAATTATAGCTAACTTCGGTGCTTTCGGAATGCCTCCTCTACGCTGACACCCCGCCCGACGTCCGCGGTAACCTTCTCATCAGCCTCTACAAGTGTCGGCAGTAACTCTAGTAATTCGTCCACCTTTCCCTGCGGCACTACAACTATGCCATTCTCGAACGGGTCTATCATGATTATGTCACCCGCCTCGACTACCGTCTCCCCAATCGTCACAGGCACGTTGCGCGCGTGAAACTTGGTCTCGGCTCCTGCCCCGATGATAGACGTCGCTTTGGACCAGATGGGCAGCATGATATGATTTAGAGCGGTTATATCCCTCACCCGACCATCGACCACGATGCCCTCTGCGCCCAGGTGCTGCATACGAGCAGCCATGATGCCTCCGACGACAGCGCATGACTGGCCTGCCGGCTGGCTGATGACGAGGATGGTACCCCTCTCAGTATAATCTGCATATGGCCTCGAGTCTGCGAGGTTGGAGGATGGGATATTGGCAGGCATCTGTGCCGGGTTCGGGAAAGACTTTGTGGCTTTAGGAATCATGAGAAAGGTTGATGCAGGCGCAAGGACCTTTCTGGGTTCTGGTTTTGGGAAACTCGCTGTGTGGAGTAGCGGTTCTGTGTATGCGTCAACAGGAGACGAGATGTATGTATTGGAAGGCGGGTCGCACTGATATCTGCGAGGAAGCCTGCGCCTGGGACATGAAGCTTGAGCAGACCATCCGCAAGCTGTACAGTTAGCTCCGCCAATGGAATACATTAGATAGGCCTACATCACATGCCGCGTATTCATACAACTTCTTCCATCTTGGGGACGCCATGATTGCATGCTAAACTGTATTGTGCACAAAGTGACTGTAGTCGGACATTATCATGTTACTAACCCCGCACCCGAGGTGCATGCGTTCCGAACGTCCCAGATTAGCTATGGTACTTGTGATATGTCTAGTATTATACAAAATACTCCAAAATCTGCATTAATAGACATGCTTCATGTAGGCAGTATGTCACAATGCTCTTTGCAGTTCCTGGTGCTGGAGACCCCGCCACCCAATGACAGCACAGGACGTACCTACGCCATAGGCAACAGCTTAGCGAAAGATGACTGCGCTTCTATACTGTACTATATAGATTTTTGAAATTAACAATCTACCATCAAACCCACACCCTGTTGCAACACAGTGTGACGGAATTGGACATGAGCTCACGTGAGACGTTTCTTGTCCTAGGACATACCCTAGAAGCATCGATCCGAGCATCATGTTGACCCCGCGTTCAAAGAAAGGCCGTCCGGTTCTCTCATAAACATGCATTCTTATTGCAGCAACTCGGTTTGAAACATGCTTGTGTCACGCCTGACAGTTTGACAGTCTGGCAATCTACAGTGTCAAGTGTCGAGCCAAGGCGAAATCGGGGGACGACGTTGCCGGTATGCAAGGGTCCTTGGGTCGGCGATCGATAAGCACTGGCCCATTCTGCCACTTTCCAAAGACCTCAGCACCAACGACCAGTGGCCTCTCGCCGCCACAAGCTGCACCAACGTTCGCGCCCTTTATTTCTTTTCTTCCATCTGGTACTCTATATCCACGTCGCGGCCTCTGCCGCTAGATAGTTTACCCCCATATGGCCCTTCCAACGGCCGGCGCTGTTCAGGTATGTCTTGCCACGAAGCCGACATCGCGTCATCGAACCCGTACTTAATATAAACTTACAGAAGGTCGCGTCTGTCACCACCGAACTGTGGCCCACCATGACCGCTGTCCTGCGATCTCCATGGCAAGGTCTTGGGCGAAAGCCCATGGCTGCCGGCATCAGGCAGCTTCACACTGCAAATGCATCTGAGTCGTCTTCGACATCAGGAGCGCATGTACGCAATACCCGCCTGTTCGCCTCACTGTAAATACTGATGAGATATAGGCACGTCCGTCTTTCGTCCTGCCTGCGCAAGCCCCCGCGCTCCGCCCGACTCCGTCTTCGCCCGCTCTCCCATTGTTACCCACCGTCTCTGGCTCAGTCTTTGCCTGTCAGTTGCATCCAGCGTGAATAGTGGACAATGAGCTGATATTGTGTAGCATCGCGACCCGGCTTATGCAACCCATTCGCTGTGGCGTCGCCCTTGTCCACACTCAAGGCACGCTACTACTCCGTCGTCTCTCGCAATGGTCCTCTCTCGCATCTCCGCCCGCTCTCAAGGCCCGGAATGGTTGGCCTGAATCTGCTACAACAACGCTCGCTCTTCGGTGGAATATCGCATGACCAACTCGCTCGGCTCGAAGAGGCAGCCAACCGGAACCCGAACAGCGCATCATCCCAAGCTGCTTTCTACTCTGCCCTAATGCGCGCCAACATGCCGCACATCGTCGCTAATCGCTACACCACTGGGCAGTATGCTACAAACGCCGCTGTGGATAAGCTCTACAACAACGCTATAACCGAGCTGGGACGACAAGGCAATGACCAACAAGGACTGTCTCCGCAACAACGCCAGGCTGTCGCTCAAGCTGTCGGTGCAAACTCGGGTTCTGCGCAAATTGGAATGGCCCGTAGCGGTAGTGGTGCTAAGAGTGACCCCGTTTACGTTGTCGTAGAAGAGTCCATGATGAACGTCATCTTCAAATGGGTCCGATGGCTCTGCGGTTTCGCTCTGGCTGCCTACGTCTCCCTGATTCTTATTACGCTTTTTGTTGAGACTAGTGGTGTGCTCAAAAAGGTTGGCGGCGGCACCAGCGCTGAGGTCCGTCCCGAACAGCAGACCACTCGCTTCAGCGATGTTCATGGCTGCGATGAGGCCAAAGAAGAACTTTTGGATGTCGTTGACTTTCTCAAGAACCCGGACAAGTACAACAAGCTCGGTGGCAGATTGCCCAAGGGTGTTCTTCTAGTCGGTCCTCCTGGTACTGGTAAAACTCTGCTTGCTCGTGCTTGCGCAGGAGAAGCTGGTGTTCCCTTCTTTTACATGTCCGGTTCGGAATTCGACGAAGTCTACGTTGGTGTTGGAGCCAAGCGCGTCCGCGAACTCTTCACGGCCGCTCGTTCCAAGGCCCCTGCCATCGTCTTCATTGACGAGCTTGATGCGGTGGGCGGAAAGCGCAAGTCACGCGATGCAAACTACCACCGCCAAACGCTCAACCAGCTGCTCAACGATCTCGATGGTTTCGACCAGAGTACTGGTGTTATTTTCATCGCTGCGACCAACCACCCCGAACTCCTAGACCCAGCTTTGCTTCGTCCTGGACGTTTCGACAGGCATGTCCAAGTCGAGCTTCCAGACGTCACTGGTCGATTGGCTATTTTGAAATATCACACTAAGAAGATTCGTCTTTCCCCCGATATCGACCTGTCATCCATTGCTCGTGGTACACCTGGATTCTCTGGTGCCGAGCTGGAAAACCTGGCCAACTCAGCAGCTATTCGCGCTTCCAAGCTTCAGGCAAAGTTCGTTTCTCTCAACGATATGGAATGGGCCAAAGACAAGATTACCATGGGTTCTGAAAAGAAGACTCGCGTTGTTCCACTCCAAGACAAAATTCATACCGCCTATCACGAGGGTGGCCACGCACTGGTCGGTATCTTCACCAAGGGCTTCAGCGATGTACACAAGGCAACCATTCTTCCCCGAGGCCACGCTGCTGGGATAACATTTTTCCTTCCTCAGGAGGAGCAACACCACACTCGTAGGCAGTACATTCGTCAACTGCAGGTCGCCATGGGTGGTAAGATGGCAGAAGAGATTGTTTTTGGTGCTGACAACGTGGCCGACGGTGCTTCCGGTGACATCCAGCAAGCAACATCTTTGGCATACAACATGGTTACAGCTTGCGGCTTCTCAGACAAGCTTGGCAATGTGGACTTCAAGTCCAACTACGAAATGGTCTCACCTGAGACCAAGCGACTCATTGACAACGAAGTGCGCCGGTTGATCGACGAAGCAAAGTCCAGTGCAAAGCAACTTCTACTTTCGAAACGTCCGGAACTCGACCGGCTAGCGGATGCACTCGTTCAGTACGAAACACTTGACAAGGAAGAAATATTAAAGGTCATCAAGGGCGAGGATCTCCCTGGCCGCATGAAGTCGATGCCAAATGCGCCAATCAAGATTCCAGATAACCCGCTCCCTACGGCCATATTGCCTCCCCCAAGAGGCGATGGCGGCGATGGCTCGGGCCCACCAGGACCGCCCATGCCGGCGTAATATCCCTGATGGGGTTTAGTTGATATTGTGCATTGTCTACACAAAATTGCATGTGGGGGTAAACAGCACTCTTTGCAAATCTCTCGTGCTTCAACGATGAGGTTCGTCTTTGATATTTTTTTACTGTACAATATTGGGTATGGAATCAGCGTTAGCGAGAAAGAAGAAAAGCCTATGCATGAGGGTTATCGCTTCACGGTATTGATGAGGAGGAAGGAGGAAGTTCATGGGTCTGGATACAGGGGAGTGATGAAAGCTAGACAGATTGATGATGGATGTGGTATATTTGAAGCTGAAAGAATAAACCATTCAAGCCATGCCTTTTGTTACCACTTCTTTTCATCGTGACAAACACGTGGCTTAGACCTCACCGTCGTCACATGGCTTTTTGCCTTGTCTTTCCACAAAGTTCTACATCATCATAGACTAAGGGGTTTTCTTCCCAGACATGCGGGCATTTGCAGCTTTTTTTTTCTTCAAGTCACGCGCGTTCACTCAATCATAGTTTATTTACTGGCATGCGTCTCGCTGATGTTGCCATCTCTTTTTGAGACACAGGGGAGGAGACAGAAGTTGTTTACTGTTTTTTTTTCGCGCTCAGTCAAACAAGATTCATGGTAATTTTTCATGTGTCCTATCTTTTTACGCTACTGATGGGACAGGTACGGCGCCGCCGACACATCACAATTGCCCGTTAATGTTTTAGAAACTTTACATAGCTATTTATGGCGATTTGTTGGAAGAAGTAAGAAGGCTAGGAGACGGGAGGGGGGGGGAGGTGGGGGGGCGTGTTTATATTTTATTGTTTTTTTAGTCTGGGAGAGAGAAAGAGAGAACATTTGAGTTTGGTACCTTAATTTTTTAATAATAGGTGAGTGTATATAAACTTGTCTCGAACTTTCTGGTCGCATGAACATCTCGTACTCTAGTTTTTTATTTTTAGTTTTCCGTGAGCCAAAGTCATGGATGTCGTGCTGGTCCTTTTTTTTTGTTTGGATTGTTGGGAGGACACACACACATGTCTTCTATGTTGACCCAATTATGATATTTTGGATTTTGAGTGGAAGATTGCTGAGGGGGTTGGGGGAAGGGAGAAGGAGGGAGAACAGAGATGCTTTCAAGGAGTAGTTTGGATATAGAAGCGCGACGGCAGCATGGGAATAGCATACGTTGTGTTTTTTGGTTTTATCTCTTTGGGGGGGGGAGTGGGGAGAAGAATGTGATGGTGAATCGCGGCGACCTTTTTCGTATTTTGGTTTCAATTTTAATCGGACATGTTCATCTGGGTGTACATGTTTGGTTTTTGAGCAAGAGACGCAGGTTATACATTAGGGTGTATATATTTTTTTTTGATATTCTGAGAGAAAGAGTGGAGTCAAGGAAGGATGGAAGAAATCTGCCTTGTTGTTTTATATACCAGGAAGGAAGATGCCGGGACGGACATGACCTTTATGATGGTGCATTTTTGTATATATGCCGGGTGGTAGATGGAAACGAGTGGTAATTTTACGGCCAGACGGACGGGACACATGTGTGGGGTTCATTGGAATCTTTTAAACACATCCAGGCGCCCGCCAGATTCGCCAAAATGTATTGATTTTTAGAGATACGTAATGCATAAAGCAAGGGATGTCTTGTTTTATCTAGGGAGAGGGGAGGAGAGGGGAGAAACATGAAGAAAAACAGTGTGAGGTTTTAGAAAGAAGATAGCATGTCGGTGTGAAGAAGAAAGAAGAGGACGGAGGAGTGGTGGAGAGGTTTATATACGCACGGTCCTCAGGTTGGAGAAAGCCATGCCAACATCCTTAGCCTTTTTTTGGTAACAAGGGAAAGAGGCGTTTTACAACAAAATGGTGGTCTGCTCGTTCAAAAAGCAAAATTTCGATCCATGCGATATGGATATGAGGCCAGACCGACAGTTCCCACATCCCAGTCCTGTTTGCTATGTTTTATCAGGGAAAAGTGGGCTCGGCCGCGACACATGGGCCGGTGAGGTGGTATTTTATTTATATTTTTGTAAAGCTGGGAGGGACATCGGGAGTTTCAAACCCGTTTTTGGAGTATAAAAAAATGGCTGGATGCACCTGGAGCATATGTTTTTCGACGGTAGTGTTGAATTTTAGAAAGAAAGGAAACATTTGGAAAGAGATTGAGGAATATACGTTTTTCATGTGTTATGAGGAACTGGACCGAGGACAGCCATTTAGCTTCTTCCAGGATCATTTTATTTCTTTGGTTTGAGAGAATTCTGGAAAACAGGAACACATTTAAGAGTGGGTCGTTAGTTTTAAAAGATAGTCAAAAAGATTGCATTGGATATAAATTGTAGCTCCAAAAATCATGACACGTTTCCATGAAGTTATAGTGACGCAAATCCATCAAGGTCGGTGTAGTCGGTTTTGATAGATAGAGTAGGAGGAAGGTAGCGAGCATGTTCAGTGAGCGAAGATTGCACCTTTATATATGCGAATGCTTAGAAATCATGAGTGCGTGATGTTGGCGTTTCGAAAGGAAATGTTTGAGTATGTAAAAACATAGATGTTCAAAGAAAATGCTCACCACGATGGTCTTACCGATAACTCACTCAGAGTCACAAAATCCAAGACCCAAACTACTACCATTCCACCAAGCCCAGCCTCCTAAACACCCAAAGACTACGCATTACTCTCGCTAGACCACCACCCCAGACAACCTTACAACTCGCATTCCAGCCCACCCCCATGACACAGCAAACCCATGACTCGTCTTATGATATTATCGTGCTCCCCTCGGGTAAGCAACAGATCGTCGTCGTATGCAACTACCACCATAAGCCCTAGTTCTGCTGGCATATCCCAACTGGGAGATTACCATGCAGCCCCAAATAGAAAAGACAGTCATGAACGTGCACTATTCGGGCCTCCTTCCACTCACTCTCACATCCCAAGCATCCCCCCCGGATTCCGCCAGCGAAGAGCTCTGTCCGGGGAGGCCTCGGGGCGGACGCGGCTTGCAGCGGAATACATAGTGTGAGTGCCTCGCCATGGGGGGTAGGATCTAGGCCTTGGAAATGGTCATTGCTTGTCGGGACCAGTCTGAGACAAAGGGAGTTCGTACGAGGGACGGTGAGATTGTGTATGAGTAGCGGTGTCATGGTATGTAGATTCTTGGAACAAAAGGCACGGAGTGAAAATCCTCTCACCTCATATCAGTCCAACACTGTACAACAAGTCACGGCTGTGAGAGAACCACCAAGACAGGAGACCAGAGTTGAAGCCGCACGAAACTCCAGTCCCTTCACCGCAACCTACACTCGCTAGGTACTCAGCCTCACTCCCCCACCAGAAGAAGAAAAAGTAAAAAAACGCCTAGCCATTGCCAACGTTGCACGGCGCCGGCACCGCCATCTTGCCCAGGCACGCATGCACCCCCTTCTCAACCCTGTCGTGTTCGCAGTAGCATGTGGCATCTCCCTCTCACCACATCAGACCTGCATGTTCTGCAAGAGCCCAGACGATAGGAAAAAGCTCCGCTTGTCATCCCATTGGCGAGGTAACATCTTTTATGCAGGGTGCATATGTCTACCGGTAGACCACTAGAAAAGAAAGGCCAGAACATATTCGGCTCGGCCCAGCGAACCAGAGACTACTGTAGCTTGCTGACATTTTCGCTTACCGTTGATCAGTCCCTGGTGTGAATCGTCGATTACAAGAAATTTAAATGTTGCTGCTGTTGCTGTTGCTACTGCGGAAGGTGGAAACGGGAGATTTACGTTGCCATGGAACAAACGGTGATGACGTTTTGTAGCAACACGTGGTGTGCACTCGTATGCGAGGAAATACGGTACATAATACGGAATACGGGCACCTGCAAAAGCTGCGAAAAAAGGGAAGGGGAATCGCGGATGTAACCAAAGGTCAAACAAACCCAGCTGAAGCCATCTGGTTCATCATTCCACAGGCACACACACAAGTCCAATCAACACTTCTATTAATCCGTACTCAGTGCCGGCAATCAAAGTCCAATGACCAATCATACCCACCTAAGCGTCTCCACGCCTCATTTCGCAACCGCAACCGCAGCCCACAAATAGAACATGCGTATTGACAACAAGTTGAAGTACGTATTTTTATGTTTCAAGTGCAACTAGTAGCATCGCGATCCGGTGGAGACAGTGTGTTGGAAAAAGCGGCGGATCGGGCTCCAATTACGGTGTTGCCGACATTACTGCATCGAACGATGCATCCGCCACACATCCGCCACACATAACTATACGGTATACACACCCAAGACACAGGTCGGGCTACGTCATTTCACCCACCTGTCCTATAGGCCCAAAGACAGTTAAGCCGGGCGCCGAAAGAAACCGACATACGACTTACATAGTACAATACACACAGTAAGAATCTTGGCTCCGAATTTTAACCCGAGCGTCCGATGCTCCGCTCGAAATTGGGGCGGAGTGGAGTGGGAAAAAAGGTTAGTTGGTGGGGATCGGCAGTCAGTTAGTTGGCTGCGTGATTGTTTCTCCGGAGTTTTGTTGCGATCACACGATGCAAAATTTTGGGGCGTGGGAAAGAAGAAGAAGAAGCAAAGAAAGCAAGAACGAAGCCACGTCAACCAGCCACGCAAACTCAGCCACAGACAGGCTCAACACCGCGCGTCTCTTTCTCTCGCTTCTGCTACTTCTTCTGTTACTTCTACGCCCTTCCCACTCCCCTCATTGGCACTTTAGCCCGCCCTCATATCCTGTATAAAAGCGCCGCTCTGGGCCGCGGCTAACCTCGCTTTACATAGTACTGTCATTAGCGCTGTAGCCGCAACCACTCAAGCCCATTGCGCTTCACTTCTACCCCCAAGCTTCCCCCGTACAGTTACAAAAACATGTAAATCGTCCCAACGTTTGTCCCCCCCCATCCTTTCGTGCGTGGCCAAGGTTCTCCAAGGATATTCCAAGAACGTTACCAAGGCCGGTAGGGTGGTCGCGTCTACATGCCCGATACAGTCGTCTACACAAATCCATGGAGAGAGGAGAGGGTGAGCAACGACCATACCCGACTAGGCAGTCGCCTGGACCTCAGTGAGGGCGGGCCTGTCCGCGGCTAAGGGATCCCGTGTTTTTCTTGCTTGCATGCGTGATTTTCGCCATTGGAACGCTTCGAGGACGGGTTAGCGGTTGGGGCGTGGGGTTGTCTATCGGTTAGAGTACATAGTGTTGTTCAATACGAGGTATACTTTGTGCCCTGCCCGTGTATGCCTTTTAGTTCGCTTGCAGAAAAGTGAGTGTCCCATGTTTGAATGGCCATGTGTTGTATAATACCGTATTTCGTCCCAAGGCGCTTTTGCACACGGCTTTGTTTATCCCACTTACTTTAATCATCATCTATTGTGCCTGTGTAGGGCTTCGGATGCAAGCAGAACAGGCATGGCGTTTTTCTCTACTGGATGGCTCTAGCACGTGATGATGGGAAAATGTAGACCAACAATTGACAGGGTGAATCGAACAAGGAAAAACAGGACACTCTTGATTATTACATATTTTCTGGAGTGATGCACTAGGTACGTCAGTTTGGCCATGTGGGCTGGCTGACTGGCTGGCTGGCTGGCTTGCTTTGGTAGCCCGCGGTCATGCCGCACGCCATCCTTCTCCCCTCGACGCTTCGCTCTCTTCGACCACATTGCCGCGGTCAGCGGCACCCGTATCCGTCCCCTCACCAGCCTAAAACGCATTTTGTGCGGGTGAGCTGGTTACTTATCATCTCGTCATGGCTCCCTCTCCAAGTATGCACAATGACCGCCTCGATCCCATGAGTGTCTGTCTACCCTACCTTTACCGCGCGACGAGCGCCAGATGCTTTAGCGCATAAGCACCTGCCCTTTGACACATGATGGATGGCGGCCGACGACGTACAGTAGCCATGTTACATGTTCTGGCTGACGATACATGACCCCATCTCGTTATACGTGTGGGATCCCTGGGGAGATAACTCCGACGGGGCTGGAACATGCAGGTTTACACATCGGTTGAGCTTCAGCCTGAGGTCTGCTCAGCGACAGATGGATATCCTTGCCAACCGATCAACAGAGCAGGTCTGCGAAAATCTCTGCCTGCATGTGCTTTGCGCCTCGCATGCAGGGCGCGGGAGATGCGGGAACCCTGACAAGTCGTGACCATTAGCGAAAGGGTCATTGCATATTGGCTGACACAGTCGAAGCAGCGAGCGACTCCTGTAAGCAAAGGACGTCACCGGCGAGATGCCTCAGCACATGATACACTGTATCCGTATTTCTATTGTATTCTTTTTATACTAGCAGGGCCCACACCTTCTAACAGACAGCGATGACTAGATAACTTGAAATTATGTAAAACGACCTCGAACACAATCAGCAAATGAGTTCGGGCCGGGTCATGATATACACAGGCGACCAAGGATAAAAAAGGTGGTCATGAAGACCAAACGAAGGATCAAAAAAGATCGCCAATGGCGTTGGTATCATTTCGCACCAGCAGCGTCATCAATCATGGCGTCATCAAAGGGAACAGTAGCGAGACAAGCATACTGTTGCTTCGGAGGCGTCTAAAACCAGCCATTGTTGGCATAAGAAGCAAAATCAATGTTGTTCATCGTGTTGAAGGCACCATTGCTCTGATCTAAAGGCCATGGGTCGATCGGAACAACGTCTTCGAAACTGCTAGTGTCTTCAAAACTGCTAGGCATGGCCAGGGCAGTCGGCCCGGCAAAATCAGATGTGGCTGTGCTTGTCATAGCGGAGGGCGCAGCAGTCATGCTTTTGGCATAGATGGCATCAAAGCTCAGCATGTTTGGCATGGATGCTGTAGTGGCCATGGGAACAGGTGCGTTGTTACGCTCACTCGGTACTGAGGGGTTGAAACGATACGCAGGGGTGTCCTCCCAGAAGAGTGTTTCGCTAGCAGTCGACTGAGGCTTCAAATCCAAATCACCGAAGAGAGCTGTGTCACCAATCTCCGAATGGGCGGACGATGCTACAGTGAGGCCTGGACCGCTCTGCTTAGACTCTCCGCTATGCGAAATTGGCTGGGCGAGATCATCGTTGAACTTGCTCGGATCTAGCGGGAGGTCGGTGGCAGACCATATCGGGTCAAACCCAGCTGACGGAGTATCCCAACCATTATCCAGATTTGGTAGGCAGTCTTGGGACGGTGAAGTGGATAGGCTACCCACGCCGAATGTGCTGTTGACTGGGGTAATGTTGGCGATCCACGGCCACTGCTGGCTCGGGAAGGTATCGCTGACATTGCTGTCAGGAGACGCGCCCTCCTGCGAGTAGACGGCTGTCTGGCTGTTAAACACATCCTGGAAAGCAAAGGCTTCGAGACCAGCCGCATTCGACGACAGAGGCTTGTCTCCACATGGCTGGGTCGATCCGAACATGGCGTGGTAGTCGGTGTTGGACAGCGAATGCGTGTCCATGGACCGCGTAGCAGAGACGTCAGGCTTGCTGCGAGCACCTTTGTCTTGCGACAATGCAGAGAAAGCCGCGTGTCCATGAAGCGTATGTGGACGGGGGATCTTGTACGGCAAGCCAGAGACGTGGGCCGAGTTGTTGTTGCGATGACACGGCTTGTGATGGCCGTTTGCGAAGACGGTCAGATGGCTCTCGGAATGCGTCCCAGTTAGCTTGGGTTTGGCACGGGCGTCGTGGAGCGTCTGACGGCTGGTGTCGATCTTGAGCTCATCGTCCTCCTTCTTGGTACCGCATAGACATTTTCCGCCCGAGTGGCACTGACAGCGGTTATCGTGTGCTAGAATTACGTCAGAATGGATCGGAGACGGCCAAGCCAGCTATGAGCTCACTCTTCGCGTCGCCTTTATCTTTGTGCAAGTCCTTGTCCTTCTTGTCGCCACAGTCGCACTTGGCGTGGTGTGACTTGGACTTGCGCGCACCGCGACAGTGTTCGCATTGCTTGACGGGGCGGCCCTTGGGGTTGATGTGGTGCAGATCCCGATCTTTCCGACGCAGTTAGCACGTCGTTCCAATTGTTTATGGTCGCATCTGGCGGGCGCCATACCAGTGTGGTTGCAGCCGCTCACTCGGTGACCCTTGATGCAGGACGAGCAAGCCCATTTTTCGCCATCGATTACAGGCATACCGGGGTGACTACGGCCGAGCGCGGTCGTCGCAGCTGGCTAAGAGCAGCTGGGTGGTGGTAGGGAAGCGCGGAGCCGACGGGCTCAAAAGGGAACAGAATGACGCAAAAAAAGGGCTACACACACGGAAGGTGCTCGCCAAGGGATAAAGATACAGGCAAGAACGGTAGGTGCTAGGAATAATGCAGGGGCAGCTTCGGTATGCTGATTGAAACGCCAGAGGGTATCGTGGTCAACGCTATGCTGGACTGGAGAACCGTGAACGCCGTGTTGAAGGCCGGAGAACAACAGGGTGGAGTGGAGAGTGGAGAGTGGAGATGCTAGTACAGGAGATCAGAAGAGGGAGGGGAACCGAGCGCAAGAGGCGCTGGCCGAAAGCGTTAGACGGAGCTCCTTGAGAACTGCCAGACCAGTAGACTGTGTGGTGTTGATGGGGTGAGGTAGTGATGAGAGAGAAAGAGCGAAGCGGGAAGCAACAGGTTAAGAGGGAAGGCACTCGGGCCTGCGGCAGACGTGATTGGCCGGGGATCCTAGCGCCATCGGTAGCAGCGCTCGGGCCTCTGTCTGTCGAATCTGCACCCTCGATCAGCCATGACTGAGGCGGGACGGCGGGCTTTGGCTGGGGCTTGCTGGACCCTTGCGGTTAGCGTTAGTCAGTCCGCAGTACGCAAGTCCCCCCATCCCCCACTGGCATGTCCGGCATGCGCCAGCCAACACTGGCACGCTCTCACCGCATAATCCTCTGCGTCTGCGTCCGCGTCCGCGTCCGCATCGTGTCGGCGCCGCCTGTCCCTGTTCGCGTCCTTAGGGTACGACGAGTACTGTATCCTGACCTGCAGTCCTGACCTGCAGTCCTGACCTGCAGGGTTTCGAGCTATCTACACCGGCGACAAGTAATAGTCTCGGAACCGCTCCGTCGTCCCTCTATTGCGCAGGCCCTCCCCAGCCCGTCGCTAATTTATGCGCGACTCCACGCACAGCATGTTTCATGGCCGGTGCCATTCGCTTGCCGAGTCAGCCTGTTCCTCTTGCCGCACAGCCCGTAACGCGGAGCCTTCAGTGCCCGTTGCCAAGTAGAGATCATCAGCACCGTGGGCGTCCAAGTCGACCAGGGCATGCGCTGCGAAGTCCGTTGCTTTCAGGTACATGCGCTGCCTGCATGTGCATCGCTGGTGCTGGACATGGACGTACATGGTAATCAAGACACCGGCCCAGAGCGAGGCCGACACCGTGTCATGCTCTAGAGGTCATAGAATACCACCGGGAAGGAACGCCATGTGCGCCGCTCCATGAACACGTACATACTTGGTAAAAAAAAATTGATCCAAGGCCTGTTGAGTGCTAGGCAAGCTACTGCCAGACCCTCTCGTACCTCTCCATGAAACGGAACCCCATATTCTTCTCCGCTCTTACTACAGTACCATCGCTGCTTCCTCTGGTGTACATGAGACTCTTGGACCTAGTGCCAGCCCTGATTCGATGCTACGGCACTACGTCGCTGACACTCCTGTCTACCACCCACCTGCTACTAACAGTCTACTGTACCTGCTGTGGGGCGTCGTACGAAGCACCTGACAACCATCACCCATAGACTGGTAGATACGCTACCTACACGGGGCCGGACTATTATGACATGCGGTCCCGTAAATGTAGCTTTCATCGCCGCAGCTTAGAAACGCATTAATGATACTATTACGAACAAGTCTACATTTGATGAGATGCCGTGTTATCCTCTAGCCAAGACGTAGTCGAAGTATAATGAAGCTGTAGTTACGGTAGTATTTGCTTCGCATGTGATTCAAAATTACATCCGTCCATGGATGCGGTAGAGCGTAGGCGGCCCGCACACATTCGAACATTGCCATGCAACCGCAAAACTTGATAGAATGCCTGCATCAGTCTGAATGTGTCTCGGTCGTTTGCAGGACCTATTCGCTACTGACGCGTGTTTGCAGTCTTGGTGATGGCCGAGCAAGGTGCTCCCACTGGCCGTCCCGGAGCGTACGGTGGAAGAGATAATCCGAACAGCGACTACATCGTCGCCCAGTCAGTAGCTTCCCATCACCGCTGCAGGTAAGAGACGTTCCAAATGTAAAGTGCATTTTACCACCACAATGTTGTTGCCGTTTCCTTCCCTATCCGTGGTACAGTCTTCTTCTGTCGCCATGGCCCCCGCTAGCGCAAAAATCGCAAAGCTCGCACAACTCGTTCCCTTGCCCTCTACCCAAGTGCACGCTTCCTTCGTGTCACACCCCCGTAACACTTCGCGCGCGATCGCGTAACGACGTTGAACCTGCGCCCGAGAATCTCGCTCACCCGCTGTCTACCACGTAGTTTCCCACCGACGCGCTTCCAGCATGGCCACTTACGCAGATCCCGACGCGCAAATGGGTGGAGGTCCAGGCCAATATGCAAGCCAGAATGGCACCCCACCGACCCAGCAACACCAATTAACTGATCCCGAATTGCGTCTACAAGAAAACCTTCAACAGCTACGCGAGGGGGGCGACATGATGCATACAGCTGGCCCCCAGCAACCCCAATATCAGCCGCTGGGTCACATGGGCCCGGCCATGAGCGCACATCCGCACTTCCAGGGCCCGGCACGTCCAACCCATTCCCCACAGCAAATGGCGCAACATGTCATGAACTTGGAGGGGCATCATGATCCATACGATCCCAACGACCCAAGTCGTAATAAGCGCTCCAAAGTCTCACGCGCCTGTGACGAATGCCGACGGAAAAAGGTGGGCAATATCTTGATTCTACACGTGCAATCTGCTTACAGCGGGTAGATTCGATGTGACGCAACTAGCGAGAACGGTCCCGAGGCTTGCTCTAGTTGTAAGAGGACAGGAGCGCGGTGTCAATTCAGCCGCCAGCCGATGAAGCGTGGCCCTAGCAAAGGGTATGCCATGTCCCTTATATCAGCTCGATAAGACGTTAATGAGCTTTAGCTATATCAAAGAGCTCGCGGATAGGCTCAACTCACTAGAAAGTCAGATTCACCATCCGCCCAACCAGTCACATAACTTTGATTTTGGGTCACTTGGTGATCAGACCTTTGCGGATACGCAGAGCCCACCGCAATTCAAGCGCCATCGCACACATTCCATGTCTGATGGCTTCCACGAAGCCTTCAGTCGGCCTAATTGGTCTGTTCAAGAGCGCGGAAACGGGGGCTCAGCCGAAACACATGGCTTGCCTGTACTGTCCGATCAAGAGTCATCTCTCAATGGCAATCGACGCACCTCGTTTGGCGACATGAATTTGGGTGGCAGTCTTATCACAGGCTCCAATGAAGAAATTCTCAGAGCGTACGTATACATACATGTTATCAACCAGGTCACTGTACTAAGTTACTGTCCAGTTATTACAACATCATACACCCCACGCTACCCGTACTGCCACACCATGAGTCGCAACTAAATCGCCTTACCAATTGTCCCCCAAAGTTACGAGAGACGTTCTTTTTGACTTTGGAAGGCTGCATTCGATCACTTGCCTCGAAAGCATTGCCACCCATTGAGCTTAGTCTAAACCAAATGCTGCAACAATGTTTCACTTCGGTCGACGCCGCCAACTACTGCCTCCATGATGCAGATAGCTCACGACAGTTCTATAACCATTTGGTGTATTGCCAATCCATGATACTGCTGGCTGCAGCGTCTGATAGGCCAGGCCCGGGTATTGTGGGCAGTACCACTGGGCTGTTGGCAAGGATTTCTGCCTCTATTGCCGATGCAGGGATTAACGACTCGCGAACTCTCAATGTAATGAAGGAGCAGGATCAAGAAGTATATCAAACAGCACGGCGCGTGTATTGGACTGCCTTTATTTTGGACCGATTCCACGCCTCTAGTCGGTCAAAGGACATGATGATCCGGCGGTATTCTGGAACGCTCTCGCGTGACGATTACTCGGCGCTAGGGGAGGTCGGCTACTATCTTGCCCGTTAGTACAAACTCTTTTTGTTTTTCGCAACTATATCTAACTAAAACTAAAATAGGTACCGCCCAAGTCGTAGGCCGAATAGCGTATGTAAATCGTGCAAACAGTGTCCCGAATGTCGAGCCACCCTTCGCCTTTTCTGCGCTCAAGCCTGGATCTGCTGAATCAGAATATCTCAATGCATCGCTCGACGAACTGAAGCAGTCAATCGAACTAACCACGCTGACGCGCAACTCGCCTCCTCATTTGGCACATCAATATGTACGTGTATTTATAGCACGACTTGCACTACAAAACATACCTTCAGCTGAAGCCCTTCACCTTACCAAAGAGCTTCTTAGCAACCTAGCAAGTGGCGCAATAACGCCGTTACATCACATCTTTGCTGCTCTGGTTGCTACGTCACTTACGGAACTCTCTGATCGAGTTGAGACGCAAGTCGATGCACATTCTAGTATCAAGGAGATGACCGATGCTCTGTCCAACGGTCAGATCATTCATCGAAGCTTAGATGGCTTAGGCTGGGAAACGGCGATTCGAGATCTGTTACATGAGAAGAAGGCTTCCACACCGCCTTATACTGCTCCCGAGCAAGCCAGTCCCGCATTGGAACCCAATATGGCTGGTCTGCAGCATCTCGCCGCAGCTGCAGTTGGAGAGCGCGAGGGTACTGGTGAAAACCGTCCCGGGAGCTCTTCGCAGCAAAAACTTGATAACGACCTTTCAGCTGCCATGGCCGCTGCAAACGAAGCAGCCAAGGCGCAAGCTCAGGCAACTGCTGCCGCAGCCCAAGACTTGTTCCACTGAACGAGTTGTGTTTGGGACGACTAGGTCTAGTTCTTTGACGTTGATATATACCCCACTGAATAATACGCTGGCTGCCTGCCTATAATTGAATCGCATATATTGTTAACTTTGAACTAAATCCATTTTCCACATGCATTTTCGACTCGCTTTGTGCTGAGAGATTAGAAGCTAGAGGATAAATGTACTGGGACTGTAATTCATGGTGCATTTTGAAGTTGTTGCCGAATCTGGCTTACGATTGTTCCCATTGTCATCAATTGTTGTAGAATAGGTAGACTCAGGCCCGATGTTGCTAACTCTGCATGGTTTCAAAAATCCAAAACGATATCCGTACTTGCTAGTAACCCAAGTGGTGAAGGATTAATTGTGGGGACGTGGTCTAATGGAAATGCCCGGTTAAACGCGTTGTTGTGGCGTAAGTGAGGCCGCGGCTGAAATATGACGGTATCGTGCACGGACATGGTCGGAGGTACAGTAAGTGCGGCGATGCTGACTACTATTTGGTTATGCTGATTCCATCACATCGGCTGTCGAAGACACGTAGAATCCATTCGAAGGCCAGTGAAGGTTGAATGGTCGAATCACTCCTTGTACAGATCACGACATCCCGTGTACCCTTTCATGTGCGCATGGGCAATAGCCACCGTTTGCCTACGTCGATTAGAGCCTCTGCCGTTCCCGACATCCACCATTTCGATTACACGACAATAGATTCACGACTAGCCTGATACCACGATTCGAATTTGGCCCGTAGGCCTTTAATACAGCCTGCTTGGACAGGTCCGACTCCACACGTAGACAGTTTGACTGCATCCACTCAACATCCGCCACAATGTACACGAGCTTCACAGGCAGCACACGCCGAGCGCGACAAGTGAACCTGGGCGGAAAGAAGACCAACCCCTTTGGCCCAACCGGCTCCGGCGCCGGGTCTCAAGCTGCCCTCGACCGCGCACAGCAGGAGCGCGCCCAACGACAACGTGAACGAGACACACTGAATGCGAGCAAGAGGATACAAAGGGTATGGCGGGGCCACTCGGCTAGGAGGAAGTTGGCAGACCATATTCGCGGAGAATGGGATAAAGTGGAGGCGCCCAAAGGCATAACAGAAAACACGGCATATGGCTCGGAAGAAGAGGCTCTCACTCAGCTACAGCACTTGCTTCGCTTTGCTTATCCACGGAGTGAGGATGACTTGAGACGTATACAAAGTTTCGGATTACGGCAGATGAAGACGGTCAGCAGCTTAGGCATCAGGCCGGATGGATCCTGGCCGTCTGCTTATTTGAGGTTGCAACGGATACTACTGGTCGCCATAGAACGGCAGGTTAGGGTCCTTCCAGTCGAACGGAATGAGCTCGGACAATCCATCGTTCTCTTAGCATTTCTCGCAGACCAAATACCCTCCGAGACATCTCGAAACGCTGATCAGTATTACCGTACCATCGCAAGCGTCGTAGCCAGCCTCACCCCGCTTCTCCAAGCAGAGGTCAATCAATCAGTTTGGATGGACGACATACAAAAGACGCTACTCTCTCCTTTGAAGAGGGTGACGGGCTATACACTGGATGCATACGAAGCTTTCGGCATACACGTCCTGACACTTCCGCTGCTGAACTCAGACTCAATGTCATCGCTTGTGCGGAGTTTTCGCGACTCGCTCGCCAACGAAATCAATTACAAGTTACTTGCAAACTCACTAGCAACCCTAGCCACGAAGTCAGGGCTCCATGCTAGGTCCGAGCTGAGGAGTACTAGAAGCAGGTTGCGTCTGCTGGGAAGCTTCATCTATTTTCACCATTACGCCCACAATTTTGACACCCCAGAAGCTTACGCTGTACACAAAGACTTTGTAGCCGTCGTCTCCATATTGCTGAACTCGCTACCAATTAGTATAATCGACGAAGACCACCCGATCAGCGAGATCACAGAGGACGATGAAGCCGATCAAGATTCTCAGACGGTGACAACTTTCCTAAAGGAGCAGGTCGGGTCCCTCGTACATCAAGAAGGCATTGGCAGTCTACTGGCTGCATCTTCGCAATCAGAGGGGGCTACGGACGATGACAAAATCGAAGAAGCACGACAGCTGGCAAACTATGCGCTTGCATTACTTCGCTTCTTCCCCCGAAGAGGTGATGAGATTCGGATGTGGCTTTATATTGGTCCATCAGAAGTCTCTGGAAAGGGCAAAAGGAAGCTACCTGCCATCAGGTACTTCTGGGAAGCGTCGAAACGGTCATCAGTGTTTTCAACGATTTTCAAAGACTCGCGAGCGGCCATCGGACTGCTCAAACCTAAATCGTCAAATGGTGACACTACCAATCGCCCTGGCACATCTGGACTTACGAATCACGGATTCTGGCTGCCAGCAAAACAGCAGGTCGATCAAGATGCTATCGTCACTGATGAATGGAGGGTCATTCTAGTGTTTCTTGAACTATACACCTTCGTGCTCAAAGTCACAGATGATGAGGAATTCTTTACTGCTGGTCAGCAGGACGCCTACTCTGGCCAGATTCGTGACAACGGATTAGCCTTGAACGATGTGAAAGACTTAACTACCTTCCTGAAGAATCTGGGTTTTACTCTGTACTTCAATGCAGTCGACATTACAACATCGGAAACAGAGGCTGGAAGTAACAGCATCAGCTTGAATTACTTCAATCCAAAAGCAATGGATAGCCAAGCACAAAAAGAGCAGGTCGAACCATCTATAGGTGGCGTCGCCGGCTTGAAAATCGATTATGTTAAAGGCTTAGTTACTGGACTTCTTCGCATGGTATACGAACGCGATTCTCGGCGCAAGTTTCTGCCTTCGGATCACTGGCTTATGACTTCGCGGTTTGACATGACTGGCTTTATTGCGGCTGTGGTAGAAGAAGAAGAGTCGCGACATAAGATCCAGGAAGAGGACGCAGATGATCTCGACGAGCAAGAAGAAGAGTTTGACGATACACCACAGCTCATTGGGACTGGTCGGACACAGCAGCAACGACGGTTGGAGAAGCTACAACGACAGCAGCGCAAGGCTTCGAGGCGACGGTACCTACAAGCAGTTGCGCCTCGTCTGGAGATCCTACAAAACATGCCGTTCTTTATACCATTCACCACAAGAGTTCAGATCTTTCGCGAATTTGTACACTTGGACATGGCCAAGCGAAGAGGTAGCGCTGACCCAGAGCTTTGGCGGTTCAGACTTATGCAGCAACGGAACGCGCGTGATCATTTCGAGAAACACTCAGCCAGGATTAGACGCGAGAATGAATTCGACGATGCATTTGAGCAATTCTATGAATTGGGCCAGGGCTTGAAGGAGCCAATTCAGATCACCTTCATGGACCAATTTGGTGCACCCGAGGCTGGTATTGACGGTGGTGGTGTCACCAAAGAGTTTCTCACGAGTGTCACAAACCGAGCATTCATGCCAACAGACTACATCGACATGTTTGTTGAGAATGATCAACATCTACTATATCCGAACTCTGCAGCACTCGAGGAACACAAAGAAGCTCTACGGCAAGCTGGTTTACGCGAGAACTCACCAGAATACCGTGCGCAAATCAACGAATTGCTCCAGCGCTATGAATTCTTGGGGCGTATCATAGGCAAATGCTTGTACGAGGGCATCCTGGTCGATGTCAACTTTGCGCCGTTCTTCCTTCGCAAATGGGCTTTGACTGGTGGCGCCGGCTCCGCGCCGAACGAATCTGGCTATCGACCCACGCTCAACGACCTCCGCGACTTGGACGAAGAGCTGTATCAAGGCCTACATAAGCTCAAAACCTACCCTGGCGATGTCGAAGACTTCTCTCTTAACTTCACAGTAACGGATACTGTCGTCGTAGACCACACCACCTCACCCAAGAAGACCAAGGCCATTACCAAAGAACTCAAACACGATGGTTCCAACACACCTGTCACGAACCAGAACCGGCTCGTCTACATCAGCTATATGGCACGCCACCGCCTGCAAAATCAACCCTACCGACAAACAACCGCCTTCCTCCGCGGCCTCAGCACCATGATCCAACCCTCCTGGCTCTCCATGTTCAATCAGTCTGAGCTCCAAACCCTCATCTCCGGCACCCGCACATCCATTGATATTGAAGACTTACGCCGCAATACTATCTACGGCGGTACCTACGTCATCGGCGATGATGGCCTCGAACACCCAACAATCCAGATTCTATGGAAGGTGATGAAGGAAATGTCCGACGACGAGCGCCGTGCTGTCCTCAAATTCGTCACCAGTACGCCGCGTGCCCCGCTCCTGGGGTTTGGCACTCTGAACCCGCGCTTCAGTATTCGTGATGCCGGAGGTGACCAGGAGAGGCTGCCCAGCACGAGTACGTGTGTGAATTTGCTCAAGTTGCCAATGTATCGCGATGAGAAGACGCTGAAAGAGAAGCTGCTGTATAGTGTCTTCTCGGGCGCTGGCTTTGATCTGAGCTAGGCGGTATTCATGTTCCAGGCATGGCTGGGAACTTGGATATGGATACCTGAGACGTCTGCTGTTAGTGTAATTACAAAGAGTATAGGTAATGAGAATGGCACATAAATGTATGCATAGCGAAAACACGAGTTTTAGATTATTGAACCGTAGGGTTTCATCACTCTTTCTGTTGGCTTTTTAACCATGCAACAAGGTATGTAAATCAGCTTTTTCCCTCACGCCATCATAGATAATCGAGAGATAGTAAGATGTAAAACAAGCCTCCATGTCGGAAAAGGGACGTGAAGTTTTCCACGATGATGAAAATAATTCAGACCAGACGGCCATAAAACGCCCCCTTTTCACGAAGCCAGAAAACCACCCCACTCACACACACACACACACACACACACATCCTTCCCCTCTTCCCCTTCTCTCATCATCATCACAAGGAAAAGAAGAGAAAAAAAAACAATGTCCCCTTCACCTCCTCCCCTCAAGCAGCACATTCTCCATCCTCGCCACCGCCCCCTCCATATCCTCCTTGCCGCACCCAAACCCAATGCCCGCCCACCCATAACACCTCTCCACACCACTATACCACGCCCCTCTCCCCACCCTAACCCCCTTCCCCTCCAACGCCTCAAACAGCTCGTTTTCCTCCTCGCTACTCGCCGCCCTCTTCGCCAGCCGCGCAAAGAGCACGACGCCGTGTGTTGGAGTGATAAATTCGATATTGTGGCGGCTGAGACAGGAGGCGAGGAGAGTGTAGTTTGTGGTGAGGCGCTCTGTGGTTAGGGCTAGGAGGGTGGGGAGTTGGGACCAGGAGAGGAGGGAGGAGAGGTAGAGGGCAGGGAGGGAGGAGGGCTGTGGGCAGAGGAGGGTGAGGGCGGAGAGGAGGGTGGGGTTTTGTTGGGATAGGATACAGCCCTGTGGGTGGGGGGTTTTTGGTTAGTGGAGTGTGAATTTTAAGGGGTTTGTTATGTCGTAGAAAGGAAGAAAAAACAGTGTTGGATAAGGGGCCAGAGTAGGAGATAGATGATGATGGTGAATTGGGGGACGTACAACTTTCAACCCCCCCACGCCAAACAATTTACTCCCACTCCACACCACATGCACACGACTCGGATCCAGCTTCCTCGCCCCTTCAGGCGCCAACGGCTCTGTTAAACTCAATGCGCTTACGAAACCCGGGGCGTCCCGCGTTGTTTCCACAGTGCCTCCTCCTCCTCCATTCACTGTTAGCAGAGCGGAAACCTCATCGCAGATTAAATGGAGGTTTCGCTCCTGGCAGAATTCCATGAGGTCGAGTAGGGTTTCGCGCGGGTAGCAGCGGGACAAGGGGGTATTAGGGTTGCAGAGGAGCACGGCTTTGATGCGCGTTTTGCGGGGGGAGAAGTCGTATGCGGCTTGGAGGGAGGGGACGAGGTAGTTGTCCCAGTGGAGGTAGGTGGGTGGCTTGGCTATGATGGCGTGGATGCTTTGTTTGCGGGAGAGGGTGGCTAGGAGGCCGGCTGTTTTTTTTCCTCATGATTTTAGTGTCCATGTTCATGTTCAGGTGGGGTTTTTTTTTCAGGAACGAGAGAAAAGAGAATAATGTAGGAAAGGTGAGATGGAATCCTCTTGTCTGAGCAATCCGCTCCCGTCTAACTTCCTCCTCATATCATCGTAAACTGGAATGGATTGGGAGAGACGAGGATAAACTTGACAAGTCCACCATGAAAGGGTTGATCGGACCAAGATGGGAAAAGGTTCAAAACTCACGCCAATGTGGCCCAACGACAAGCACACTATCCCCCTCATCACAAACAGCATAAACCACATTCTCAATCGCTTCCGTTGCCCCCGCCGTAACCACAATATGCTCTGGCTTCACCACATGTACCGGTTTGAAGTGGCCGTTGAAAAACGCCGCTAGTGCTCCGCGCAACCGTGGTTCGCCGCCGCCGCCACTGCCGTAGCCGTTGAGCGACGGAGCCGCAAACACCTGTTCACACACGCAAAAAAAGCAATTAGCCCCTGTCACAACCACAACGCTTCCCCCCCTCCCCCCTTATTTAGCTCCATAGGAAACAAAAAGAGTGGGTTCTTCCCAGTCAAGCCTACCTCGCTTGTCACATTTTCCCCAACCGTGCTCTTGAAGAACTCCAGCAACTCCACGTGTGCGACCTCGTTTGCTGCGCGAGAGAGATCGAAGACTGGTGGAGGAGGAGAGGATGCGTTGTTGTCGATGGTGTCATGTCTTTGTTGTTGTTGTTTTTGTTTTCGTTGGGGTACTACCGGCGGGGCAGGACATGTTGCGCCGGCAAGCTCTTTGAGCGCCATTTGCGTACGCAGCGAGAGCCCGGGATCCATAACGGATGAGACGGAGATGTGCCGCATTGTACCGCGCATTCAATCACCGTTGGGAAAAAAATCAGAGTAGTAGTCGTATACGTTCAGATAGAAGGACTTTGTTGGCGGACGCGCACTTTCCTACCCCCTCTCCCCATCCTTCCTGCCAAGGGGTATGGGTGTTCATTTGTGGCGCGGTGCGTGGTGTGCCTGTCCCAGCCGCTTGGTACGCGCCGCCTGCATAGGGAGCCCAGTTGGGCCCAGACGCAAGCAGGGGGTGAGGGGACATCGGGATGATGGTCAACAACCTTCTTCATTGAGAATGATGCTGCAAAACAAATGGAGATCAAACGAAGCCATCTGGGGAATCTCATACTCAGGGAAACCTATGCCCCCGGGTTTGGCACCTGCTATCTCTCACTCTCACTCTTACTATAACCTGAGCCCCTTCACTGTGCGTACCTGCATTCCTAACTCTATCCTGACCCATGTGCCTTGCTCATGACTATTGCATCAGCAGCACAATCCCGGGAACGACCAAAACGCCTCGAAAATGCCCACGGGTAAAACACATGCAGGCGCATGCATAGTCAGTAACATGTGTCGAGCCGTAAAGCCTTACGAACGCCCTATATAGTAAGAAAGTCGGCATGGGGCCCAGGATACACTTAGCAAAAAAAGGTGTAGTACATCATCCGTGCTGATCAAAGCACAAGCCCAAGAGCTTTACCCACAAAACGTAAGCAGCGTAGAGCCGATAGGTGGTTGAGATTATTGCGCTGGACGTCCAATGCCTTGTTTGGCCTGGTCGTTGTATTAGCTGTGAACTCGGGACCAGACAAGGAATACTAACCTTCATCATCTCAATCCTCTGCTTCAAGTTCTGAGTTACCTCTGCAGCACGTTTCCAGCTCTCTGCACCGGAAGCAGCTTGTGATTGTCCTCGATGACTGACTCCATTTTCTGCCGGGCTCATGCGACCGCCGCCTCGTGAAGACAACGATGACATTCCGGAAGCGCCATCTAATCGTGGGCTCAGCTTGCCACTCAAAACACTACCGGGGCGGGAGAAGGAATCAAAGTTCTCCTTACCATCACCGCCTGGACTTATAGGCCCACTGGCAAAGCTCCTATCTCGTCTGGCGTGCAATACCCGACTGCCGTATTGAGAGTCGCCAAACTGTGCGCTGTTGCCATTGTCGGTATAAATCTGCTCGGCCACATCGGAAGCTGGCGGAGATGAAGCTCGGACTTGCCGACTGAGTTCACGCTTCAAGCGGTCGATTTCGCGACGCTGATTTTGAACAGTTTGTTCAGATGCTTCAAAGTCTGACCGGGCACGCACAAGTTGTGTTTCCTTCGCCTTGATCGAGAGCACATCGCGCGTGTGATCTTCAATGAGCTGGGCATTTTGATTCTGAAGCTCATGGATTTGTGAAGTGAGCTTCGTCCGCTCTCCACGCAGGTCTTCATTCTGTCGCCGCACTCGCTCAACCTCTGCTCGAAGCTCGTCTAGCTCCGCTCGCTCCACCAAGCTCAAGCCGGTAGACGCTTGTGGTACTGGAGCTGCTGCAGCGGGTTCAGCAGCGGGCTTACCTAGGGGACGACCTGCTAAACCACGTCCTGCGCCGAACTTGGGCTGTGGTGGTGGCGCTTCCTCCTCGAGAGGAGGCGATACGACCGATTTCCGCGGCGAAGGGGCGGCGAGCCCTGAACCTGGCTTCTTCAGTCCCCCTAGCCTTGATGGCCCAGTAAGACCAGGCTTGGCACCGAGCTTGGGCGCACCGGGCCTTGATGTCGGCTTCGGCTCGAGCGGTGCGGTGGGTTCTTCGGCGGCGGGTGGAGGGGGTGCAGGTTTGGGTGCAGGGGCTGCCTTTTTCACACCGCCAGGCGCGGGTCGCTTACCCAACGGCTTCTTCGTCGGTGCAGCGGCAGCGGCAGGCTTGGGCGCAGGGGCCGCCTTTGGTTTGAATTTGGACTTGACCTCAGCAGTATCGTAGAACTCTTTGATCTTGGTCTTGCGGATTTCATCAAGGCCATCAAGATGGGCGTTCATTACGCGATCGCCCATGATCTTCCAAAGAGTACCGAACGTCTCGGCACCAGCTGAACGTTGAACCTCTTGCGATTCAGTGAGTAGTTTTGTTGAGGCCTCAACAATGGCCTTGGCCTGTTCCGGATTGGGTGCTTCGCGGGTGTTCTTTAGGCATCTGATGAGGAATTTGGACGACTCAAGCTTGACCTGCGGGTTCTTGTGCTTTAGAAACTCAAGAATCTCCTCCAAGCAGTCTTGAAAGGTGGTGGAAGCAAATGACGCATCTAGGGCGGCTCCGATGGCGTCAGTCACCGTCGCTTTCTTCTCCTTGAGTCGCTCCATCATGGCGTTCATAACATCCTTGCGGTACTTTTGGAAGCTTTTCTTCAAGCCCTTTGCTAGAAGCTCAACGCAGTTTGCGGCTGAGATGACGACGGCAACGTTGGCGTCCTTCGCGATGCACTTTGCGAATCCACGCACTAATTCATCGAATGGCCCTTCTGCTATCCTAGCATGATCAAAGGCTTTCTGCACCTCGTCTAGTGTCTCCTTTCGGTCTTTCCATTTCGTGGATGCCATCTTTTCGGAGAAGTCCTTTGGGATGTGTGCGAAAACGTCGACAGCGTCGTGTTCAATTTCGATCTCAACGGCAGCATCCTCCTCTTCCTCTTCCTCATCATCGCCACCTGTTGCAGCGGCACGTTCCTTGGCGGCCTGTTGGGAACGGAGCAGACGCTCCTGCTTTGGCGGAGGCTCGTCCTTGACCTTTTCGAACAGTTTTTCGAGATCTTGCTGCTGAACGGGCTTCAAGTCGTTCCAGAAAAGCGGCTTCATGCCCTCCTTCAGCCATCGATAGAACTCGACCGTCAGCTCCTGCGCTTTCGCGCGCACATTCTTGTCCGCATGGCCGTATGCTTTGGGGAGCAGCTTGAGAACCTGCTTGGGATCGATGGTCTTGCATCCATAGGCATGGAATATCTGTGTGAGGGCGTCGAGCGTTGCGGCGACGACTTTGGGTTGCTTGTTTCCCAAGACGGGTAGTAGCTCTTCAATGACAGGGTCTGGCTTGTCGGTCTCAATGTACAGCATCAGCGCCTCGAGAGCCTTCTGCTTGGCAGCTGGTCTCGTGGACGGTAGTCCCTTTTCGGCGATGGTCGCAATGGTATTGTTCCGCGTCCTAGACACGGAAATCAGCGTCTTAGCCTGCAATGACGTGCGCGCCGCCTCTTACCGTGAACAGGCCTGCTGGCCGCCTATGTCGAGGAAGGCGCACAATGCACCCAGGCCTTCTTGCTGTGCTGCGACGTTGGAGTCGCCTACAACGCCCTTCCATATGCTTGCATCGCTTATGAACTGGCGCACGACGGGGTCTGATTCGGTGATGGCAGAGGCAAACTCTTTTGCGGCGGCCTCGTATGCCTCTTTCCGCACCTTCCAGTTCTTGTGTACGAAGCGGTCGGGGAGCGGTAGCGAAGTGAAATCTTCTTCTTCGGCCATTGTATGTCAAGTTGTGCTATGGCGTATGGGGTAATGGGTGATGCGGGGTGCGGCAAGAAAACACAAACACTGGCTAACAGTCAGTCGCGCATGTCCAGAGATGTCCAGAGACAGTGAAGGGACATGGCAGGAAAGGGCCTGGCGGCGCTGAGCACCATGCGCGCGTGCGCTAGTGCAAATGTCGCGCCGCCAGATGGGCACTGATGGATGTGCTGTGAGTCTTGGGGCGGCCAAGACGTACCAGATTGTGTTAGTAGGTTTGTGCACGGGATTTGTTGGTTTGTGAGACGGCTGGGTCGCAGAGGTGGTCAAGTAACAAAGCCGTGGTGCAGGGGCGCAGGCTATCAACTGTTCTCAGTTGCCGGCTGCGTCATGCCACAGGTGCAGATATTTGGGTGTTGGGCTGGCTCCCGTTCCCGAGGCGACAGCTGCCTCACAATGACATTCGCTCTGGCTGGCACATCCCTGCAAACACATGAGAGAATACCCCCCCATACGCCCTCCGACGACCACGTAGACACGCCCGCATAACTGCTCTCCTTGGACACAATCGCTATCTTCACCGCACTACGCCGCTTGCTTTTCCTTCCAAATTGCCGTCCAAACCGCCCGCCAGCCGTAAAACGCGCCTCGCCCTCCGCTCACCGCAATTCCCCGCGCCCGCCAAAAACGTCCGCATCGGCCGCTAGAAACTACGCACAACAGTGTGCCATTGTATGGTGGAATCTCGCGCCAGTCGCGTATGAGCCAGCCATTCCGACATGAGCGCGATATTGACGGACCGCCAAGCCGAGGAGTTGTGCGTATTGCAAATCGCGGGACATTGTCGAGAGCAACAACTAACGGCGAGGCAGGCACAAGGCCATTATTGCATATTTAGGCATCATAAACGCGCCCAAGACAGCTGAAGCTTTTCGCGAGGAAGGAAATGTCTCGGCCAATTTCGACGATGCCACACGGAAAAAGTACGAGGGGCTGTTGGAGAAGAAGTGGACAAGTGTAGTGCGATTGCAGAAGAAGGTAGTGGGGCCCGCATCCGTCACCATACATGTTTGCTCATATCTCATTTCTAGGTCCTCGAACTAGAGCAGCGCAATCAGAACCTGCAGAGCGAGCTGGACTCCACAACCCCGACCTCTCTTCTCCGCAGAAACCAAGACCCCGCTAGTTGGCTTCCGCGAGCCCCAGCACGTCATACCCTCCAATCGCATCGATTTCCCGTTACCTGCGTCGCATTTCACCCCGTCTTCTCCTCCCTGGCCTCGGGCTCCGAAGACACAACCATCAAGATCTGGGACTGGGAGTTAGGAGAGCTCGAGAGGACCGTCAAGGGCCACACTAAAGGCGTCTTGGACGTTGACTTTGGTGGCCCAAGAGGCGGAACCTTGTTGGCATCATGCTCGAGTGATTTGACCATCAAACTATGGGACCCTTCGGATGAATACAAAAACATAAGGACACTGCCAGGCCATGACCACTCCGTATCCGCTATCCGCTTCATACCTAGTGGGGCAGCCGGCTCGCCCTCGTCAGGCAACTTGCTTGTTTCAGCGTCTCGAGATAAAACACTGCGCATTTGGGACGTTACTACAGGCTACTGTGTGAAAACAATACGGGGCCATGTTGACTGGGTGCGAGATGTGGCCCCGAGTTTCGACGGAAGATGGCTGCTCTCTGCAGGGAATGATCAGACTGCTCGACTATGGGATGCTAGCTCGGGGGAGCCAAAGTGTACCTTTATTGGTCACGAGCATGTCATCGAATGCGTCACCATGGCGCCTCCGGTGTCTTATGCTAATCTTGCATCGCTCGCTGGCCTAAAGAAACCACCACCACTAAGCAGCTCTGCCGAGTTCATCGCCACTGGGTCGAGAGATAAGACAATAAAGATATGGGACGGGCGAGGAACTTTAATAAAGACGCTCACGGGGCACGACAACTGGATCCGATCACTAGTTTTCCATCCTGGTGGAAAGTACTTGCTATCTGCCAGCGACGACAAGACAATCCGATGTTGGGATCTCACCCAAGAAGGCCGTTGCGTCAAGACTGTAACCGATGCACACGATCACTTTGTCAGCTGCATGCGATGGGCGCCCAATGTTATCAAGGATGTGCCTGTGAATGGAGACGCGACCAATGGTGCAATAAATGGTGTCAGCAAGAAGAAAGAGGAGGATGCCGCCAAGGCTGGCATACGATGCGTGATTGCGACTGGCTGCGTTGATTTCAATGTTCGCATCTTTGCATCATGAGGAGTATGGGTATCATTTGCTGTGGTTTGCAGTATTGATATTCACACACGCTCTTAATATGGAAAGTTGGATGTTCGGATGGGAAGGGGCAAAGATCCTCTTACCAAATGAAACTGTACAACTTTCGGATTTTATGACTTCATGTAAATACCCAAGTTATGCGCCATGATAGTCTCGCACGCGTCATTGGCAGCGCTCATAGGAGCACAAGGAAGGAAGGAAGGAAGGAACATCGGGCCGGCGTAAAGTGGGAAGGAGCGGTTATACATAGAGTCATATCGAGAGACGAAATCAGTACGTTGCTATATCAAGGGTCTCTATAGCTGTTCTGTACATATTCTTGCACTGCCTACAATGCATATTCAATCAGCCAAGTGTCGTGTGTTTTCCTGCGCAAGCAAGATTAGATCCATATCAGGTAACGTGTGCTTAGTCACCAACGCGCTAACGGAGCGGAAAATTTAGCCCCATCCTCCGATAGCTTGAACTTTTCTCGACCAACCTTCGAACTCTCTTTCTTCACACCTTTTGTACTGCACACAACCATGCGCAACCACCACACAGCAATGAGTGATGGTCTTGATGCGATTATCGCGACTAATCATCCGTTCTAACAGCTCTGCTACCAGCACCAGTTCACTCCAGTACGTACCACCATTTCCATATACCTCATCCATTTTCATGATGATTCACAAAGCCAAAAACAAATTAGAGTCTTTGACCTCTAGGGGAATGAAACTCAAACTTTTGCACGTCAGTCTGAACACGACTGTTCTTCTCACATTCGTTCGCAACATTTGGGAATGGAACACCTAGCTGACCAGCATCAGGATTATTTCACCGGCTATGTGATTTGAGTCGGCTGCAAGGCGGCTCTGCCTCAGACAGGCAGCTAGCTGGGCATTTTGATAGCCCAGCTAAACAACGCGTCTGGTACGTATTCACCTACATTTCTCATTCAAACCCTCCAATGATGATCTGTTGTGCTTCGGCACGCTGGAAATTACCGACCAAGGCTTCTGCCTATGCCGATAAACAAGGCTGTATCTGATATCGATTCTGAACCTCTTACCTTGCTCAATGCTTCGTCGAGCTTTGGCTAACTCGTTACGTCTCATAGTCCGCGATACAGCGATGAACCCAGTGGTAAGCCTACCTCTTTCGATATCGACGACCCGAACATTATATGATGCTACGGCACTGGGCTCCGAAAATTCTTGACGGATACGCCTATTTCGCAGGCCTCAGAAACCTCGCTTGACTGATATTGTTCTATCACTTCGCACAATTATTCAGGATAGTTGTGCCATGGCTAACAGCTTATCAGCCGATGCTGACGCTATGAGATGATACATGGTAAGTACACGGCTCGCTTTCCCATACCACGCGAAATGATGAACACTTGATGACGAGTCCGATGGGTTCGCCCGGTGAAGACTTAAATCAAAAATATCCATTCATGTCAACTGATCCCAATCCACACTCAACTTATTTACTCCATCAGTATTGAGTAGTTTGCTGACAAGCTTCAGAGCCCAGAGACGTGTACGATCTTAACGGTACGCTTATCACCTTCATCTTCCCTTGAAATGATGATCCGACGAAATCAAAGACAAGCATATGTCCAAGCTTCGGCGAAGACGAGAACCGTCATGTCTGATCCGCACTCATCACATTCACGCTTCATGATCACGATGCAGAACAGCGACTGATGGGCTGCATAGGACCGCCTTTCATATTCATGTGACAACCAAGTAAGGTATGCTCAACCATCTCCCTTCCTTCCTTTCCCTCCTAAGATGAACAATCAATTTATCACGACGGTCTACCGAGCTACGGCAATGGTGATAACTGCCTGTGACAGGGCATGAGTCTGATCAGCACCTCCCACATGTTTACAATGTTCTCCACTGGCAATGTACTCAATACTGACTGCTCAACCAGATTTTACCCACCTCATTTCTATCAATGTCTGCAAGGAACTGCACATTCGCGCATAATAGACACTCTGCACATGTTGTGATTATGTTGAAAGAAGTATGTCATACGCGTTGCAACGGCTTCCGTGCCTTGTATATTCCCATGGCTGGTCTGATAAATTCCATGGTTTTATATGCTCCCGGCAACTCGCGAACCGGGTGTCTTGCTCCATTCGGATAGCTCCTCATACCTAAGATATAACGCCAAACCACTATTCATAGACAATGAAAGTAACTCAGTACAACCCAATTGTAATGTCTCCTCGAATCCGTGCCGTCAAGTGAATTTCCGCCTCCAAATCCAGCTTAATACCGATCAACAATGCGGCATCCTTTTGCTTGCCGTTCTCGTCCACTGGACCCTTGATTATGTTTCCTGCGGGTCGGTTGAGTGTCGCTGAAGAAGGAACAGGTCCGACTTTGGAGTTGGGGGAGATCTTGCGACCGCCGGACGCTTGACCATCGCTTTCCGTGTCGGAGCCATAGGCGGTGGGACGCATGGTATCCTCACTGACTGTAATTAGTAAATGAGAGGCTTCACCCCGCTGGTCACTTACAGAGTAGACATGGCGCTAAGTGGATGGAAAGGTCAAAGTTGGGGTTGAAGTCGTTATTAAGTATTAGGCAAATGGTTCAACTTGGGAGGCTCCGGGCCGTTGCTTTGCGGTAGTGATTGTGGACGAAGAGGATGAGATACAGGTCAACTGTGCTGAGTTTTTGACAAAGTATATTTTGGCCTTAATATATCTGGACACTCTCAGTACTCTAACAGCATGCATCCCAGTCCTATCCATAACGCGCCACCTTGGGCGGGATCCCCGAAACCGCAGTTGTGGCATTCCTGCGTTTTAGGTCGGCTATCATCGTCCGAGTCTCCTGCCATAACATTCGCAGTACGGGGCCTAGAAGGTGGAGAGTCCCGCCACACAATGGTCGAAGCTATTCGCCTGAATAATATGGGGTGATGTTATGCTTCTTGTTGGAGCACCCTCGTGAAGCTGAAACGTAGGACTGCCAAGGACGTAAACGGACGTCTCAAGTTGGATAGCGCAAGTTCCCTGGTCGAAAGAGCATCGAACGACTGAAATTGTGAGGCAGAGATATCGTTTCTGGCTAGTTACAGCAGCACGCATAGACCGTTTTGGTTACAGACCGTTGGACTGAGCGATTGTGAATGTGGCAATGCGACTAGATACCCATGTTGAAAGCCCACCACACCTTAGGAACTTCAACATCATGTACGAACAAAAGTTCAGATGGTACTTTCAATCCTCATCGCCGCCATTGTGGCGCCCGGATTACTAGGCTCCCAAGAAGCAATCCGACAGAGCCAGTCCAAGGAAAAACGAGAAGAACACCGCGCCCGTCGCTGCAACCTCATCGCAACATGCGTCAAATCCTCAGCCCGCAGTCGCGAAATCAACGGCCGACAAGTCGTCCTCCGCAACGGTAAACTATGGATCGACACTGGGACGCCTGACGGCAGTCCCTTAGGTCATCCTTACGCTGGATACTACCTTCCTTACCCCGACACAAATTACGAAGGCCTCGTCACTACAATAACCGACATTGCGCCCATTATGAATTGGGTTTACATTGACAAAACAACATGCGAAGTCAAATACGGGATCCGCGCTGATGCGCAACCAAACCTCACAGGCCCGTTTGACTGCACACGCCAGGATCGCCGACTCACATTTGACGGGTGGGAAGGCTGGTGCGCGGTCGAAGAAGCGCCAGGCCTGTGGGGATTGTATTTTGACCTTTTTGACGATGGGCTGAAGTCTCTTGTGCAACCTGGCACACGCGTGCTGGAAGTTGAGCTTGGGAGGAAGGAGAAGAGGTTTCAGAAGGAGGCGGATGCTAGATTACATGATCAGACGACTAAAAGAGAGGTTGATGCAAAGGTTGAGGCGCCGGTTGAGCGGCCGCTTGGGGCGGAGGCGCTGGTGGGGAAACCCGGAGTTGTTGTAGGGGGTGAGGGGGCGGATGTGGCGAGTGATGATAGGGGGACGTTGAGGCCGTTGAAGATTCCGAAGAGTATTTTCGAGGATCCGCCGCCGATTGTGGGAGGTTTAGTGTTTGCGAGTAGGACGCCCAAGACACCACCACCGGCTTATGAGCGGGTGGGGAGGGAGGTGTCGGCGCAGGCTGTTCAGAAGATGAAAACTGATGAGGCTGTAGGGTCATTCGTCGAAGCAGGGCCCAGCGACACATCTGCAGGTGTTTCCAATGGGGGAGAAAAGACCGTATCGACTTTTGTCGACGAGCAGATGCCGCGGGTTGCGAATGATCTGGGGTCTGTACAGTCGCAGTCGGTGCCTATCTATGAGATACCTATCTCGCCAGAGAACCCAGACTTACCGCCTACAGAGCCAGATGGACGAGCCAATTATGAGATGCCAGATTCACCAGACAAACCGGACTCTCCTTTGGAATTGCCGACTGTCGATAACACATTTATTTCCTCGCCAGCTGGAAGTCCAAAGAGTTCCACAAGCGAGAGGTGTATTCCAACCGTCACTGAAACATTGCCTTTTCCAGGGAAACCAGCTTCCCCACCAGCGGCACCACAAATCACCCCCAAGAGTGAGAAGCGCACCACACCCAAATTAAACCGAAACAGCGGAACGAGAGCACTTGCACAAGCCCAGATGTTTGAAGCCATGGCAGCGGGGCAGATTCCACGCGAGCAAGTGCAGAAAAGGCCGACCCAACGTGGGTCTCGGGCTAGCAGCAACACCTCTTCCCTGTACTCCATCGAAGACGAAGCACTCAACGCGCCAGTGCCTAGCAAGTCTCCAGACTTATCCCCCGCACCTCTCTCACTGAAGTCCCCACCACAGGACAAGGTGCTGGCAGTTCCTCGTGAGACGTCAGTGGCTCCCGGAAACATATTATTGGACCCTTCCGTCCAACAACCAGTAACCCCTCCACGCCAACGAGCACCATCCATACAAGCAGATGCAGTTGCATATTTGACTAGATTGAATTCTGGTGCTAGATCCCTACCGCGGCGACCAAATGAGACTAAAGGGGCGCCTCCATTTCCAGAAACTCCAGTTCAAAGAGCAGTATCTCAACGATCGACAACAACGTCTTTGAATCGCCAGCGTGATCGTAACACAACCCAACAATCACCTTCTCCCTCCCAACCCGATGTTTCCCGCTCTTCACCCAGATTATCAGCACAGTCTTCAATCCGTCGGAGAGAACGCTCCGCTGCTGAACTAGCTTCAACCACGAGACCCAATCCTTCCCCCTCCTCACCTAGGTCATCGGCGCAATCACTAACACAACGACCATCTCCGACTACTACCCGCCAGAGGGAACGCTCCTCTTCTGAGCAGTCTTCTAATTTGAGACTTGGTGGTTCGAACACGTTACCTAGGGCCTCGCCGCAGGTTGGTACGCAAACGAGGCCATCGCTGGCGAGGACGATGACAAGTGGGAGAGGGAACCAAAGAGTGAGTGATAGAGTTGAGGCGAGTAGTGGGGCAAGGGCGGGGAGTCCGGCACAGAATATGTCAAGGTCGGGGACAGTGAGGAGGAAGACTACGTCTCAGCTGTTTAGGGAGTTGGATGATTCGGTCGGTCAGGAGGGGAAAGGGGGTGGTGGCGGCCAGAAAAGGTAATGAGATGTCGTGGGGAGGGAGAGAAGGTGATATCAGTATGATGTATTTTACTGTAACGAAATCATTTGGGCCAAGAGCATTAGTAGATATTTTGAAAAGGCGGAGAATAAAGGGATTTTCACAAATTGACAAACTCACAAGGAAGTCACTGAGCCTCTCAAACACCTGATCTAGATACGAACGACGGACAACAGTATTCATCTGCACAAATTACCAAAAAGAATAGACTTTCCAAAACGATTTTACCCAGGTCCATCAAAGAGACAAGCACCACCACCAACAACAACAAGAACCCCCAAACCCAACACCCACCCACCCACCTACCAACGCTTCACTCCAAACTGTCAAAATCTTTCTACTCGCCACCACCCTTCCGAGCAGACCATGATCTGCCGACCCTAAAGCAGGGCATATGCCGGTAAACCCGACCTGAAACTCGGCCCACCATGGACCGATGCCACAACAGTCTGCGACTATTCTCTAACACGTTTTAAGCAACCAGACCGCTGCATGTCAAAGAGATCACGCCAGCGTTCTGGGAAAAAAGAGCAGGAATATCGGGCGTATGATAACGTTAATGATGATGGTGTGATTGAGTTTGTGTTTTTTTTCTATTTTGCTGCGTCAGGTTGTGTGGGTTCTGTCTGTTGGTCTGTCAGTTAAGATATTGTCCGGTTTGGTATACCATCTATCAAGTGGACGGGTGGACACTAACTAACTAACTTGCATCACCTCGTCTGTCCTGAACTGACATTTGTTTCCTTTCCCTTTTCCCCTCTTTCTTGAAATATCTGCCAGGCACACACACGACACCCACCTCCACCTCTACTCTCTTTCCATATTCACCCTACAAAACAGATATCCCCCCCCTCCACCACACTGCCACAATGGACGCTTCCACACGGCTCTACAAGCGCCTAGGCGAAATACCCGAAAACCCAAACGACCCAGAGAGTCTAGACGACCTAATCGTCTGCGCATTCGGAGCTTTTGAACGGTACTACGTTTGTTGGAAGACCAAAGGGGGAGAATATAAATCAGGTAGGTGTAGAAACAAAAAAGAAGCTCGCGGATAATCTTCATCATATATCACCCACCAATTTGAACTGCGCGGACAGACTGACACTTTGAATCAAATAAAACAGATGCACACGACCTCCCTCCCACCCTAAAAGACTGGCTCTACCCCCCGCCCGACAGCGGCATAACGCGCGACTACGCCTCATTGCAAGTCGTCTTCGGCCGTGGCCAAGAGTACTTTGCCTCCGACAAGAATGGCAAACTCGAGCACAAAGAAGCGGCTGAAACCAAAAAGGTTGCATCCTCCACGCCTAGCGACGACAACGACGAAGGACTAGCAGGAGGCAGTCACAAACCCGACAAACAGGCGCTTCGGAGGTCACGCACCGTGTCCTTCTTACGTCCGCTTTCCCAAACAAGCCTACGGTCTGATGGCAGCCTTTTTGCAAGCGAAACCCCTGCTTCTTCTGCCTTCGCGGGGAGTAGTAGTAAGCGGGGGTCGTCGGGATCGACGAGTTCGATACGGGCGAGTCGACCGCCGAGCTTGAGCTTTACGAGCTCGAGGTCGAATTCGGAGGTTTCGATGCTGGGGATGGGGATGGGAATGAGGATTGTAGAGGGCGAGGCGGTGCAAACGGCGAGACCTCCTGTTTGGATGGAGCAGGCAAAGTTGGTGTCGTCTGTGGAGTCGCTGCAGAAGCAAGAGGAGGCTGTTGCTGTTGCTTCTTCGGAACGTGGCATCGAGACAGGGGAAATGAGGAGCGCGGTGATACCCGTTGGGTCTCCTGTGATAACGGCGATGATGACGCCAGAAACGGACAAGGTGGGGATATCTCAGGATGTCGTCAGTGAGAGAAGTGCTTCACCGCGACAAGTTCGATCAAGTCCAACAGACACAGCGCCAAAATCGACAACAGCATCACCTTGTACCTGCGGTTGTCACGCCCCCTCCCTCGCCTCTACCTCGACCTCCCCACCCCCACCCACCTACAAAAACTCCACCACGCAAACCTCTCCCCTCCCCTCTCCCAAAACCCTTACGCCCACCCCCCGAGCTCCCCTCCGCATAAACACAACCGCCGCTTCCTCCTCCTACCGGTCCTCTTCTGCCGGCTACAGCGCGCTATCGCAAGCCTCGACCTCCTTCTACAGTGACGAAAACGACGCAGACTACACCTACTCCTACTACGATGATGATGATGATGAAGAATACGTCGAACCAGCACCCATAGGACGCATGTCGGCGTTCTTTGGTAAGCCGGGGTATCAGCTCGGCGATAGCTTGTTTGGGGGTTATCGACCGATTCAGTGGGGGGAGTATGAGGAGCAGGGCGAGGAGGAAGAGTATGAATATGAGTATCAGGATACTTTTGGGGAGGAGGTGATGAGGTGAGGGTGTGGATTGAGCAAGAGGGGTGGCAAATGAAGTGGTAATGTTTGCATGGTGTACTAGTGTTCTGGGTAAAACAAGGAGGATGTTGATGTGGCTGGGGAAGGAGAAAGAAAACTGCCGGTGTGCAGGGGTGATTGGGCAGTCTTTTTCCTAGGCTCTTTTCTCCGTGGACAGGTTTTTCCTTTTCAATATGTATTATAGTTTCCGGAGACAAACGGAAACCGGGTTCAAGAGCTTGCGCTTGATTGAACGTATTTTCGATCTAACATAGAGGGTTGTTCTTGTTCTTTTATACACACTCGGTTTGAGTTGAGCTGAGCTGAGCTGAGCTGGTTAGCAAGGTGAATCCGTGTGTTCGAGCGCAATATTGCATGACTGCCGGCGTAGACTCCTAGCGCTCCCCATCTATCACGTACGCCCTTTCTCTCTCAACCCTACGATGCCATTCCCAACACCCCATCGTTCTCTTCAATATACCTCACCATATCATCAATCGTACAAACTTTAATCCCCCACTTCTTTCCAAATGCCAAACACTCATCCCTCCTCATCATGCCCCCACCGACAAGTTCTGGTTTGCCGGGCACCTCCTCCCCATCAGTGATCAACTCGCAAATAACGCCCACGGGTTGCTTTCCCGCCAGTCGACACAAATCCACTGCGGCTTCCGTATGCCCTCTCCTCTCCCTAACACCGCCATCTCTCGCTTGCAACGGCAATATATGGCCTGGTCGTCTAAAATGACTAGCCTTGGCGCTGGGATCCGCTAGCATTCTGCACGTCAAGCTGCGGTCTGTGGCCGAGATACCGGTTGTAACGCTTGCGTCAGAAGCGTCGATACTAACGGCGTACGCAGTACGGTTCGGGTCCGCGTTCTCCGAGACCATTTGTGGGAGGTGCAGCGCTGCGGCGCGAGAGACGGGAAGAGGTGCGCATATGTAGCCACTCGAATAGCGGATCATGAAGGAGGCTTTCGACGGGGTGAGGGCAGAGGCCGCGATTATTAGGTCGCCTTCGTTTTCGCGCGAGGGTGAATCTAGCACAATTACGAATTCATCATTTGCTGCGTGGGGAGGTTAGCTTTTGTGGTATGGTGGGGTGGATGGAGGGGACGGGGAAGACTCACCAAAGGCTTGTATGACATCGGGTATCGAGTCGAATGCGGGATGTGACGGTGTAGAGTTGGTCGCGGTGCCGTTGACGCCATTTGTGCCGTTGACTGGCAAACCGTTTTCTTGCTCTACTGACATGATTCTGACTATGTCTCTTTTTTCCCTCTTGGTCTCTCTCGGACTTTCCTTTTTCTATCTCTCACGGCTGCAAAGCAAAGATATAAAAAGATGTATTGGTCCCACAAATATGCCGACGTTCGCTACCGTATGTCGTACGTCTCTCTGTCGTGCGCGCGCTGTGACTTTGTCTGCTTAGAATAAGATAGTGTAAGCGACTCGGTATCCGCTTATTGCCGTTGCGTTGTATTGATCGGACGTCGGACGGGCTGGTTAGGTACGTAGTCGGAACACCGACTTCTCCGTGACGCAGGCTACCTTATTCTCAAGCCAGGGAGAAGAATTGATTATTGTTCTTTCTTTTGTGGTACAACAATCGCTTTCACGCCCTAGTTTAAAATACCCAATGTTTGCGGAAAGAGAGGAAAAGAGGAATGTTCTGACTTGCGGAACCGCCGTCTCCAACGTGACTGGAGGGGGACCTCGGCCGGCTCACGCCCTGCATCGGCGCCATTGCCAAGCAGCCGCCCCGGCCTTGGTCCGATTGCCGATGTGTGGCTTGTGACATGTGCACGGGTGTGTTCTTAGGTACAGTAGCCGTGGGTGCGTACCGGTTTGTCGGCTGACAATCTAGACTTTGGTGGGAGGCTGGTGGAGTTGTCACATGTCATGCGCCTTGGTGGTGTGAAGCCATGGCGGCGCCTCCTCGCAGTGGATAGATCGAGCATCATACGCCAACTTCGTCTTAGATTAGATTGAAGGCACTGAGCACAGATACAGGTGGCAGGGTGGATAAGGTCAACATGGACAATAAATATGATAATATATGAGTGAGGGTATATGTTCGAAGAAAGTAGCCAGCATGCTCAAAGCATTGCATATACAGTACGTGAGTACTTACAAACGGCTTAACCAAGGAACCGCGCCATGCAAAAACCCACGATCAAAAGGGGAGGGTTTCAGCCTCCCCAAAAAAGCAAAAAAGAGATCGCCACGCTAAAATACATACGCGAGGAAACTAAGCCTGCTTATCTGTGACATAATCCTTCTCATCGTGAGTCGACTCCTCGCCACTGTGACGCTCCGAGACACCCACAGTCTCCGGGTTTGCGTTCCAGAAATCCTTCTTTCCGCTCGTAAGCCTCTGTACCCACGGTGGCAAGAAGCCACCCTCGAGACGCCATGTCCAGTGCTCCTTCTCGTCCTTGTTGGGTGGCACAACGCGGCCGCCAGAGGCAATCTCGATGAGCCAAACAGACGTGTTGATGAGGATGTAGGTGCAGATTCCGGCGATCAGACCATAGGCGATAGAGTAGGTGAAGGGCATGACGGCGATAGTGAGGAAGGCGGGTATGGAATCGCCGAGGTATCGCCAGTTGATGTCTTTGGCGGATGTGGCCATGAGGGAACCGACAATGACTAGCGTGCAGCCAGTAGCCCAGGGAGGGATAGAGGCGAAGATGGGCGCGAAGAAAATAGAGATGAAGAAGCAGATGCCCGTGAACATGGCAGTAAGTCCAGTTTTGCCGCCTTCAGAAATACCAGCACCAGATTCAATGTACGCGGTGACCGGGGGGCAACCCATCAAAGAACCGATGGAGATACCAAGAGCGTCAACAGAGTATGCGATGGAAGAGTTCTCAAAGTCCTGTGTGCGCTCGTCGATAGCGCCACAAAAACGGGCCATGGAGTAGAGAGTACCGGTGGCTAGAGACGTTAGTATATTACATTCCAAATCCGAATGTAAACTGAGACTTACTATCGAGAATATCGACGTAGAGGAAAGTAATGAAAGCAAGACCCCACTGGCCTGCATGTTCCGAGATATTCCATTCTTGAACAGCCAGGATCTTCTTGATCGGATGGAAGGTGACAACCTGCTTGAAGAAGTTGAAAGCTGAGTCGCCAGTCTCGGTGTGCGGGAAGTAGGTGACGCTAGTTGGACGTGGCCAGGAGATGATGGAGACGAGCAGGATACCAATGATGATGGCACCCTTGACACGGTACAACATCAACATAACGGTAAGGATACCACCGCAGAAAATACCGATCCACATGGTCGGGCTTCTCATCTTGGCGCCTCCCGGGCAGACACCATCGACTTGCTGCGAAATGAGACATCCGCCAAGTTCCAATGGGGTGGATTGAGCTCCGGTGATCAGGCCGATACCAGCAGAGTATGCGAGACCGATGATGGTGAGATATAGGCCAATACCGACACCAGTAGCAAGCTTGATGCTAGCAGGAATAGCCCTGAGCGACGTTAGCAAATCTGGCAAGGGTTGTCGGGTTGTCATGCAGATATAGGTTGTACAGCAGATCGGAAGCTGATCAATTGTGACACGGTCACACGACAGTGACATGTTCAAAAGTCGAGAAGTTCTTAACGTACCTAGCAAGCCACTGTCGAATTCCAAGAATGGTAAGACCAACGAAGACGAAGCCTTCAACGAAGACGGCAGTAAGTGCAACCTCGTATGGAACCATACCTGGAAACTGATCAGCAACGTTTCACGGTGAAACTACGGTGCAGCCTGATTAGGAAGCCGAATGGTGGCTCCACAGGCATGGGAGACGGTGTGTGACGTACCTGTACCATGGAATCCGACTACAGTGTAAGCAAAATAAGCATTGAGTCCCATTCCAGGTGCCAGAGCAATGGGCATGTTTGCGAACAAGCCCATGCAAAAGGAGGTCAGGGCAGAAATGGCAGCTGTAGCGGTTACAAGATCCCGCTTGACTTCTTGGACGCAGAGGGCGTATTCGGCGTTGGTATTGCAAACAGGGTCATCTGGGAGCCCTGGGCAAACGCATGTACCACCAGTGTCGGACACGATCGATGCTGTCCATGGTTATTAGATGCATTTTTCAGCGCCATATAGCTGTGAACATACAGTTCACTGAGATGATGTAGGCCATGGCAAAGAATGTAGCCAGACCAGCGCGAAACTCAGTGGTGAAGAGACTCCCCTTGCGCTCCTTGGGCTGTGAAGATTCGTCAGTGCATCCTCTAGATATCAAGTGACGATACACGTACGTGACCAGAACCCTCGAGGCGAAAGTACCTGCCGACGATTGAGCTCGCAACGCCGACATTGAGCTTGTGAAGAAGGCCAGCCATTGTTGCAGAAATTTCAGCAATTTTCGCGGGGGCGATGACAGACTTGTGCTGGCAACTGCGCAGATAATTGCTCCAAGAGAGTTGAGACGCGAAAGTCGACCACACTGCAAAAGGATCGACGTATAGCACTGCCCGGTGGGCTGGAGAAAGGCGAAGCGAGCTTTTAAGTCAAAGTGAATATTGTATTACAGGGCCTGAACGGACGCAGTGTATCCCATACCGCGCCGCACCAAAAAGATAAGGGCAATCGGCAAACAGAACCCTGTCGCGTTCCTGCAAAGGCCAAACGACCAATGGCCCATATCGGGACGGTGGAGCGTTGCTTTAGGTGGAATAGCCTGGCAGCCCACGCGAGCCCACATGGCGGATGTTTAGCGTGTCTCGGCGTGCTGCGTGCAAAGGGCATCGGCCGCTTCCTGGGTCACAAGCCTGGGGAACGCAATGAAGGTTTGGTGCTCCAGCAGTCCAGATTGCATATGCGCTTTCAGCCGCCTCCCTGACACGTCGCCGCCCATGTGTATGGGTCGTGAGGGGGAATTCGGAGGTCGCCGGTGGGGTTCGCCTCCTCTATCAGCGCGAATCTCTGTTATCGTGGCTGGCAAAGCGACACCGAGGCGCATCTGGATGATTGCAAATGGAATTTCGTCAAGCGCCCTCGGGCCTATGCGGAAAGGGTAACGGCATGGGAAGAAGGTGGACCCAAGAGCCACCGGAGACGCGACTAGTCGCGTTAATCGAATTTTGATAGCCCGCTGCAGCTGTTGCTCACCTGCATATGCCTGCCTATCCGCTGCCCCTCCCACTCCTGGTGTAACGCATGCATAGTTCATCAGATGTTCCTGTTGATGACGCCAGCGTCATTGTTTGGGAAACAAATAAGTCATCATCATCCCGACAGTCAGGGCGCGACGGTTGGCCACACACTAACCCTCTCTGCCGGCACTTGGGTACATGGCACGCCAGCAACACTCCGGCCTGCTCGCAACGACGCACCACCCGCTTTTTCTCTCTCCCACACCTCTCCCGAAGAACAAACTTGTCGCTTTCAACGCAAACCGGCTCAAAATGGACCGTACTTGGCTTCCCCGTCATCTGCGTAGGTTGCGCCGCCAGGGATGAGTCGCAATTCTGACTCAGTAAACTTTAACGATAAGACGCGGCCTGCGCGCTTGTTTCTTTGCGTGGAGCATCCAGGTAGCACAGGACGACTACACAAGCCCAGTGGTGCGGCACCACCATGTCTCGCCTCGCAGAAGACCAAAAGCAATTACCCATCATTTGATCTTGTACGACTCAGCCTCTTTACAAAACGCCACCACCTCCTCTTTCTTTTTCTCGATGCACTAAATACCATCTTTGCACACCTCCGCTTTGATAGTCGCCGAGATCAAATCACCATGCGCTTGTTGTGCGGTACGCGGCTTCACACGGCCTTTCCCTCCGATGCGCGACGGGCCGTAGCAGGTTAGAACAACAAGGCGGGAGTCCATGGGGTTTGTCACTATGACAAGGCCTCAATTTCAAATGGCGCCCTTGCTGAAATTGGCAAGTGGACGCATTTGGAAGTGAGAGTGAGTATCACCAATGCTAAACTTACTGCTAGGTAGGCAATCAGCAATTGCACCTTGCAGCCCGCCTCGTTGTCCCAACTCGAAAATGAACAAGATTATCAACGCGGATATGAATATACAACAATGTTAGCGTCTAGTCATATTGAGGGAATATGTTTCGACTGCATGTCATCTACCCCTTGCGCTAGGTATATACGAGATACGCTGTTGGGAAAAGGCAATATGGTGCGTCGTGCCCTTTGGGACAATAACCCTCCTTCAACTCAGTTGCGGGGTTAGCTTCTTCCGAGAGTATTACTTTTCAGCTAGGTCGCCCTTGCATGCTGAGCGTTTTGTGTATGCCCAGGTGTTGACTAACAAGTAACGAGTGTTGTTTTCAACCTTGCTAGGGGTATCTAAGTAGGTGTATAGTCAGGTAGTTTGTTAGTAGTGACTGCCAAGCCAGCGGTAGCATAACTGATTCTGGACAGTAGTCTCAGTATACGCATCCATCGAGGGTGTAGGTGTACGACTATGAGTCGAATACCGAACTGGAAGCATGGATTTTGACTATTACAAGATGCCGAAATCGACCGAATTCTAGAATTGTAAGCTGACAGTCAAAATCAGGTGATTGAGCTTTCTGGCAGATATGGTGAGATTTTCGGAAGTTGGACGTTGCTGGAGGGTAGGTACGGTTCCAGTTCCGTTGGTATATCATAGATAGGGACAGCTTCACAGCCACGCAGCCGCAGCCGCAGCCGCAGCCACACTTCTAGCCACTCTATGCATGATCAACAATGACGTATGCGTCATCCATCAATGTCCTGCCCTGCTTGTTTGTCGCGTGCAGATGCATTGCTAGGATAATGGCCGCGTAACGGTTGAGCTTCAGTTCCTTCCTTGTGTCCTACTCTTGATTCGAGATTGCCTTAATAAGCCCGATCTCGATTATGAGGCACCGACTCTCCGCGCTGGCCTCGTTTCCGCGCGTCACGACATTACCATCTACACGCTGTGCGCCTCTATTCACACGCCATCACCCCAGCATATCATTGCGACATGGTGCTTCCTCACAGCTTCAAAGCCTCACAGGCTGGTCGAGAGGCCTACGTACGCGTACGGAGAATGCCAACTTGGGCGATTACAGCAACTCCAATGCCAGACCTGCGTCAGACCTGAATGAGAACATCACACAGGAAGAGAAGGATCACTTTGCAAAGAAGCTCCAAGAAGATAAGGGGAAGCAAATACGGACGCCATGGCACAGGCAAGGAAGCGACACGCCGCCTGTCAAACGGCAGAGAAGCGCTGGTGCGATGACCAAGGGTATGTTTCTGCAACCTATCAAGCGCCCATTGACTTACGTGAGATAGGCAAACTACTCACCACACCCTCCCGTATGCTCAAGATCATCCTTCCACTTGTGACCACAGACCACAACACCGACCGCAAAGACATAGAGCCGCTAGCACTCTTGGTCCACCCACAACAACCCATCTCCTACCTCGAGCGCCTGATACAAGCCGAGCTGCCTACAATCAAGGATAAGGAGGGCCGCGAAAGACAGCCCAATGTATACTTCCGCGCCGAAGACTCAATGCAGCAGGATGCAGAGCCCGAGGAAACGGAAAGCACCCCAGTCAGTAGCGACAGAGAAAGCCTGAGCCAACAAGACGGCGAAGAGGATTTTGAGCAGGTTGACGAGATACGCATCAACGGAAAGACGCAAAAGACAGGGAAGTTGAACAGTAGAGATCGGAAGACACCAGAAGAGGCAGAGGAGCTACGAGGCGGACCTGGAAAAGGAGGGGTAGAATCCTACTCTGGACAGGGTCACGAAGCGTCGACAGATAAGCAAGGTGCGCGTAAATTCGTACGATGGTCTTCTTCAACCGAGATTGGCGACTTTATCAGGGATGCCGCTCGGGGGCAAGAATTTGCCATTGAGATTGAAGGCGCGCCTCAAGAGATCCGCGTAGGTGTGCCGAGCTTTGCAGACAGGACATACTATCTGCGCATGCGTCTGCGCAAGACGTCTGGCAAGATTAGTACCATGGCAGATGTCAAACAACATTGCGATGACCTGGCTAAGAACGCAGCCAAGAATGTTGCAAGAGCTGGTTTCGCTGGCATTGTGGGATGGTGGTGTGTTGTTTACTACCTTACGTTCCAAACCGAGCTAGGCTGGGACGTTATGGAGCCCGTCACCGTAAGCCTGCTCACTACCTATTCCTGAAGAATTCGTCTGACATGTCCCACAGTACCTTGTCGGTCTCTCTACACTTATTGGAGGTTACGTATGGTTCTTGTACCATAACCGCGAAGTCAGCTATCGCTCAGCTATGAACTTCACTGTCTCTCGTCGGCAGCAGAAACTCTACCAGCAGCACAACTTTGACTTGCGCAAATGGGAAGCTTTGATTGACGATGGAAACGCGCTGCGAAAGGAGATCAAGGCCATTGCCAACGAGTACGATGTTGAGTGGGACGAGCTGCAAGAGGAGAAGGATGAGAAGGTTCAGCAGGCGCTTAAGAAGGAACGCCAGAAGAAAGAGGACAAGAAGAAGAACAAGGATGATGTGGACGAAGATGACCCGGCGCCGGAAGGGAAGAAGGAGAGTAAGTGAGGTGCGTGGACATGGAAGTTGGAGGTTACCGTTTTTTCCTTGTTGTGTTTGTAGATTTATTGTTTGAGCGCGGCGTTTGAATTGCATCATACATCCAGCAAAGGTCGAGACATGGCCCGATGTCATAGAAATCGGATAGATACACACACGCATTTTCATCAGCGTTTGTTTCACGTATCAAACCACTCCAACTCATCCTCCTTCCCAAACACAGCCCTATACACCCTATCCCCATCCCCTTTAATCACCTCCTCCGTATGTATACTATGCAAACTATACTCCCTCTCCTCTAAGGTACTCCCATCCGTCCCCTCCTTCGGTTGCCCAAACACCCTTATATGGATATACCCGTCGCCCTCCCCCTCTAGCGCGCGTAGCTTGACCTTGCCGAACAAATGTAGTCCGTAGGCTGTGATGGCCACGCGCACGGCGACGAGGTCAGAAGCCGAGAAGGAGGTTAAAGCGTGGTCCGAGAGGTGCTGGACGGCGGAGAAGTATTCGGGTTCGTGTTCTGAGGGGGGGGGGGGGGGTTGTTAGTTGGGTAGGTATGTAGGTATGTGTGTGGGACTGGGGGGGTGGGGACGTACTGTCGTGGTCGCGACGCAGCTTTACAAGCTCTTCCTTTACGCTGTCGAGGATTGACGCAAAGGCGTCGATGGAGCCTTGGTGAGGGGCGTGCGAGGGGCCGAGCTCAACGGTTTCAGCGGTCGCCATTGTAGTGTAGTGTAGCCTGTGTAGGTTTGTGTTTGTGTGGGGTGGTGGGGTTGGGTTGCCAGTAATGGGTTCACCGGCGTAGGTCAGTGTGGTGTCCGTGTGTATGTAGTTAGCAAAGTATGAGGCGAAGGTTGAATTTTTTTAAGGTTTAACGGTTTCTTTACTATGTAAAGTTTAACATCGGGTGTTTTATGAAACGGTCAAAGTTCAAAGTGGAGTGGAGTCGATGCAGGGATATGGGGGCGCATGTCGCGCGCGTCTCAGCATGTCGCTCTTGGGCAAGGCTGAGCAGGGCTGCAAAGTGTAACTTAAAAACTTGGTAATGATGGGGTATAAAAACCTGCTTGCGCTGTCTGTCGGTTTCAATGTGTGTGTGTGTGTGTACATACTGTGCGGTCGCGACCATGCGCGTTATAGATTGATTGTAGATGGTCGAGTCGTTGTGATGATGTGTTCGTGAACGGTGGGACCCTTGCTGCAGCTGCAGCGCTGCTGGACCCTGCTGCGGGTGCGTGCATGTCGCATGGCTGAGCGCTGTGTTGCTGCGGCTTGTTGAGAGTCGTTGTTCCTGCGCATATCCATCTGTCAATGGTGTACATGTTGTAACATTTTTGAAGTATTTTGACAAGACGACTTCACGACTGTGCTAGTAAAGAAATTCCTCGCGATCCACGAAACAAACGAATAGGCGCATCGTATACTTGACTTGCATCGGCGGCATTGGGAGAAACCGTTTCCTATACAGGACAGGTAGTACAGTCGCGACGTCGCACTCGCACTACTCTACTGAGCGCGCCCTACGCTTGACTTCAAGTTCAAAACCTTGGAAGCTATCAGATCCCGAGACCGTCACCCCATCCATCTCCATCTCCGCCTTCTTACTCATCGTCTCGTCATCCCTTGCCCGCACTGTTACATCGCTCAGAAAGCTCCTCCCAGGCTGCTGCCATGTTTAAGACGGGGGAGGAGGGGGGTGCAGGAATAGCCCCGTGAAGAGGACGTTAGAGGATGACAACATATTGATTTCGTAAAAGTGTTGAGAATGAGGTTCGTAGTTGAGTTCACAGTCTGAGTTCATCACGGAAGGCATGGTTGAGAGAAAGAGTCCATTTTTTAAGGAAAAGGGAACACACGGTCTTTTATATCATCTATGGGGTATCATTTCCTGTCCCAAACGCCCATCGCAAGTATTATGTGGGAACCTCGTATACTGTCCCAATCGTCCGTGTCGTGTATTATGATGTGGGGGAAATCGTGTACTGCCCCAGTCATCCATGTCGCATAGTGTTGTACAGTGATGAAAAGTCGTAAACTACACTAAAGAAAGAAACCGTGAAGATCCGTGTGTCCCATGTACTTTTTATGATGTTGCCCAGTGACTGTATATCCTCCGACGCCGTATTAACTTGTCTTGGCCTCGACTCCCTTGGTAACTGTAAATGGTAAATGGTAGGTGGGGGGTCTCAATCATCCCGTGGAACACTGACGACCTCACAGACTCCTCTTAACTTACTGGGCTTCGCCAACTGAAAAATTTCCAAACAAAGTAATCGTAGTTTCACAAAAAAGCTTACCGCTCTCCAAACGATGGCAGACGCAACGCCCCCCAGACAAAGTCCCCCCAGATTGCTCCGAGTTAACAATGGCAGAAGGTTTTTATGCGCACGTCCGGCGTCATCGATCTTCGAGGCTTGTCACTAGACATGGGCAGACTATGGTTGCGCAACGTCCCAATCACACCTCGCCCAGCTTCACGCCGGTTGAGGGTGGCAGACGGTCAAATTGTGCAACATCCGACGTCCATGTCCCCGGAAGAAAAATCAGACGATTTACGCACGGCGCCCCATTCAAAGTTCTCCCCAGATTTTGACACTGGTAGAACGATGGCGAACGCTCTGAATGTGCACGTCTGGGTGTTTGTTTTTCTTCCGGACGTGATTTTTTGTGAATTTCTTGCTGCAGGGATTACTTGTTTTTGGTGCATATTAGCTTTCAGTGGCTAGGCTTTTCAGTTGGGGTGGAGAATGCTTTGGTCGTAAAGTTGTGTTGGGGGGGTTATCGGGGAGTGATTGGTGATTATTGAATTTACCACAGTTGGGGAGGAGGGTCTGGAAAGATGGCGGCGGCGCCGGAGGAAATCTGTTGGGTTGTTAATTGTGAAAACGTCAGAGGGATGGCGAGGTATGGACTTACGGTGTCTTATAGGGTCTTATAGGTTAACAGTGAGTAGTGCTTCTCGTGCAGCACTGACGCTCAGTTCGCCCTCCATCTGGTAGTGGTTAGTACATTTCAAACTGTCGGTATTCAGGCAGAATAAACTTACTTGGTCAGGGAAGGGGACCAGCGGGAGATGGAATGCCTTGAATCTGGGCTGAAGGAGGCTGTGAAAACTTCTCAGGCTCGCATTTGCCATGCCTGACAGCCCCTCAGATGGGAACTGACAAGCAAGATCCTTCAGCGAGTCACGGTACGCCCCGTAGAGCCCGAGCAGTCCGTGCAGCTCAAGCATTGCTGCCTTTCTCCGTGCATCCCCGTCGTTGAAATTGTTGCGAACCTGTCGTTCGAGGTACGAAATTTGATATGCGGGGGCTACAAGGAGCTTTTCGCAGTTTACTTTCCACTCGTCCCCAAGCACGGTGTACTCGTATACATCATTGCGGTATTTGACGTCGGCTGCGCCTAGGAAGGACGTCTTCAAAGCCTTCGAGTGGTTGGCGGTATTGTATAAAACCTCCCACTGGCGGTGAAGGGTCTGGAGCTCTGGGAGCTGGTTATTTTTGCAACATAGCAGCTTATTGTTTCTCCCACACAATCCTTGAGCAATTTCGCAGAAGGCTGGGGAAGTACACCAATGGAATTTGTTGATCCAGTCCCTCTGAAAGGCTTTGATTTCTGTGGTGAGGCCTTGGCACCGGGGGCAGGGCTTGGAAACAAAATCTTCTCCTCGGCCAGGTATCGTGACTATGGTCACTTGCTCGGAGAAACTGACGTGTTTAGGAGGCCTGCTGTTGCTCCCATTTGCTTGAGTGTGGACGAGGGCATTGCCGGCTTTGTAACGATCCGACGCCAAGCCCACACCTGTTTGTGCGGTGCTATTTGTCGAATCTTCAGGTACCTGCTCCGCTAGAGGCTCGTTGATGGTTGTGGTAGAATCTCTAGATACCTGTACCACTACAGGTTCGTCCTCAAGATTCTTATCTTCGGCTTCGTCCTCCTCATCATAGAAGTATGTCATGATGAGATTCCATGACGTTATGTGAACCTCATCGTCTGTGTTGTACTGACACTGGTGGATAGCCTTCATGCCGCCCACATCCTCAATGAAGCAAGCATTGAGGTTGAGGGCCGCGCCACCAGCACCATCGCCAGGCTTCTTATCAGTCTCTCCGGCCTTGAGCCATTTCTCCAAACAGTCGAGAGCCACTTGAGTGGTCTGTCTATCGGGACAGGAGAGGATATCACAGAGAGACTTGATGCTCTTCTGAATGGGGTCAAAGACTGGAGCAGCTGAGACTGCATACGTCTGCGTAGACATGGAGGAAGATGAAACCGTCTCTGTCTGTACAGAAGCAGCTGAGACAGCATTTGTCTGCGTGGCAACGGAAGAAGTCGAGACCGCCTCTGGCTGTGGTACCTCGGGCGTAATCTCCTTAGGAACTTCTGTCTTAATGACTGGCTCTGCCTTCGTGTCAATGACTGGCTTGGCCTTCGTCTTAATGACTGGCTCAACCTTCGTGTCAATGACTGGCTTTGCCTTCGTGTCAATGACTGGCTCGGCCTTCGTGTCAATGACTGGCTTAACCTTCGTGTTAATGACTGGCTTTGCTTTCTTGTCAATGACTGGCTCAACCTTCGTGTCAATAACTGGCTCGGCCTTCGTGTCAATAACTGGCTCAACCTTCGTGTCAATGACTGGCTTGACGGTGGGCTCGACGACAGCCTCAGCGAGCTTCTCATCCTGTGGCTCCTCAAAGGTCTGGGATGACGACGCTGAGGGCTCTGCGATGGCCTGTGGCACATTATGCTTCGGCCTGACTAGGTTGAAGATGGGTAACGGACCACCGAACTCGAATGCAGGCTTCAGCTCTGGCTTGATATCCGTTTGCGTACTACCAAACTGGATACCCTCCAGGCTGAAGATGGATCTTGTCGCACTCGAGTCCGATTTGATCTCCGGCTTGTCCGACTTGTTCGCGAAACTGCCAAATGGCGCAGGCACGGGTGCAGGCACAGGTGCAGGTGCGGGGACAGGCACAGGTGCAGGTGTGGGGACAGGCGCGGAAGGCTCCATAGCCGGATCGATAGGTATCTGAAAGCCACCAGTGAAAGGCTCCATAGCAGGATCGATCGGCATCTGAAAGCCACCAGTGAAAGGCGGAAGCGGGAAGTTGTCGATTGGTATCTGAAAGCCACCAGTGAAGGGCGGAAGCGGGTAGCTATACGGTGTGGCAGGCCCTTGGAACTGATCTTCGTCGGCTCCTTGCATAGACACAGAAGGCTCCGTAGCCGCATCGATCGGTATCTGATAGCCACCAGTGAAAGGCGGAGGTGGGTAGCAGTAGGGTGTGGCGCTTTCAAATCCGGCGTAGAATGTGCTGGGTTGCAGAGGCTGTTCAAAAGACATGGTAACATCTTCAGTCTGAACAACCTCCATACTCTGAACAACCTCCATCATCTCGTGCTCGGACATCTCGACCCCAGTCATCGCGGAGTCTGCGTCCTTCCCCAGTTCCCGGCTTATCTCGTCGAACAATTCTTGATCTTCGAAATCTAGCTGAGGAAAAGGTTCATCCCCAGCCATGTTCGTATCATTGGCCATAGGGGCGAAGCTCTCGACGACGTTGCTGGTCTCCAGCTCCATCTCGTCGTCCGTCTCGCCTTCCGCGTCCTCCTCGGTGCCGATTTCTTGTCTGTCGTTCAGCTCCAGGTCTTGTCTGTCGTCCAGCCAATCCGGGACCTCCAACTCCTCATGATGAAGAGAAGAGATGTCACTCTCCGCATCCTCGTCTGCGGGAGGTGCCGGGCCGGTGCCAATTTCTTGGCTGTCGTCCAGCCAGTCCGGGATCTCCAACTCTTCATCATGAAGAGAAGAGATGTCACTCTCCGCATCCTCGTCTGCGGGAGATGCCGGGCTGACGACTGTAGGAGGTGCAGGTGGAAGGCTCCTTAGGTACATCTGGTATTGTTGAGCGTGGTTCTCTTGGAGTTCCGCAAGGAAGGCATCCCGGCCACTGTTTTCTTCGTCACTCCAAGAAGTCTTCCAGAGACTAAGCTTGTTCTTAATCTCATTCACACGTTCCGTGTACTTGTCGAGATACAAGATTGTGTCTTTCCAGATCTTGTCCTCCCATTCTCTGGCCAGGCTCCTCTTGCTAATGAAGGCCATTGGATCCTTGGGTGGGATGTCATTCAGCAAGGTGTTTAGACCTTGAAAAATCGCGACACGGCTGTCATTGTGTATCTTCTCGTCGACTGGATCTTGGGGCAGACCGGCGTCGAACGTACCAGGTTTACGCCTCGCACGTATGGGCTTGATGACGCGTGGAGGAGGAGGAGGAGTAGTTGGAGGAGGTGTCGACATCTTGGCTACAGAGATGTTAGAAATTGAGAGCAGCGAACAGAATTACTCGTCTCTTACGTACTATACGAGGAGCGCAACCTCGAAACAGGATTTGAACCTGAAGCGAGGTGGATGCGTGTGGGAGTGCGGATGCTCAAAACAGGATTCGAACCTGAAGTGAGGTGGTGGTGTGTGGGTGTGTGTGGGTGTGCTTGAGCGTCGGCGCAAAGGCAACCTGACGCACGCACGAAAACGCGTTGGGGCACTCAGACAAAGGATTCGAACCTTGGAGTGAGCTAGTGCGCGTAGACGTGTGTTGGTGTGGTTCAATGGGGGAAGTGCTGTTCGTAAAGTGCAACTTGTTGGGTTGACGGGTATGCGAACTGCGGTGGGAGAGAAAGTGGGAGGAGAGGGGCGGGCAGGTATTTCTACTGTCGGGGAGCGCAGCAAACAAACTCGCAGCTAGGACGAAAGAGGAAATGGGGAGGAGGTGCGGGGGGTTCGTGCGGGCGCAGTGGTGGTGACTGCGAGTTGTTGTGCGCTGGAGCCTAATCGTGCACCTTGGCGGCAACAGCAAAGCAATGCACGGGGAAGGTTATAGTGCTAACTTGATATATAGACGTGAAGAAGGCGGTATCAATACGTGAGACAGAAGTGAAGAGATTGCTATATACTGCCTCAAGGCCATGACTGACCTGCGACAACAACGACGACGACAACAACAACAACAACAACAAACGAACCCCTCCCGCCGCTGTCATAGGCAGTTATCGCCTAGGTAACGGTCTGTGGCGAACTCTGGTCCTCAGCCCATTCGATACTTGAGCTTGAACACAAGGTTCGCGATAGTGCAATGGCATGTTGCTGTAGTAGGCCGATGGCAATCAGATGTAGACGTATATATAGGATGCACATAGAAGAGCGGGAGTTTGGTAATGACTGTTGAGCAAATAGAAAAACAGCACTTGTCACGGTGCATGGCGGAATATGGAGCAACGAGATGATGGTTTAGAGGACCGGGCTCTTTCTCTGCTGCCAACATATGGCTTCTTGGGCAATACATCATGACTAAATTGGGGGGCAAATGGAATATGAGAACTGCTTCTACTTGCTCAGCATTGTTTTCATGTGCACTGAGGGAAAGCGAACGGCCTCCTAACTGTTGACAGCAGGAGCTCCCGTCTCATTGCTCACGGCTGCTGCCCACGCTGGACCCGCAATGGGACGTTCTCTTCTCTAGGGTGGAAGGTACGACAGACACTGTCGGTAGTGGGACAAGCGAGAAGGAGCAAGTGTCAAGACGCGGCAGGCGCCATGTGCATAGGAAAGAACGAGGTACGGTAATTGCATGGTAGGCATATGGCAATGTGAATATGTGTCGTCGCTTATTCAGTCCTGCTACAGTACAGTACAGTACAGTACAGCCCAGTAGATCAGATGTGCTGTAATATCGCTATGGCGCTTCGAGCATTGTACACGCGGCTTCCCTTGACGGTGGTGTCTTGTGAGTAGGTACAATTCGACTAAGCAGCACAGTATCGGCATTGGTTTCAGCAGCCTCATGTCGCAGGCTTGCCGCAGCATTCATTAGCATCCAGTACAATGTGATGCGACGTACGGAGTACAGTATACCGACAGAGGAGGTGTGTATGGTGTGCGAGGCAAGGCCGCAAGATGTGGTTGCCGAGATTGGTAGGGCTGGAATCGGGCCAATGGGCGACGTCGACGTCGACGCCACCCAACCCCGCTAACTGAGCTTACTTGGCTGCCCTGACGGCGCCAATGGCTGTGGCAGAGAGGCCTGCATCTTCATCTTTTCAGCAGCGGCAAGTGCTGCAGGAACAGGGTAGAACAGAGTAGCCAGATGGCACCGATCCACCTGTACGAGACTCCTGCTGGTCATCACGCATCCCCCCTACTAATCTCCAAAACTTCCAACGGCCATCGTCCACCTTCGGCCCGGACGAACAGCACCAAGCCGAGATAGCCTGCGACTAACGAAAATCCCTGGGCCTGGGGACGGCAAGCGACATGCGCAAGTTCCCGTGTTATACTACACCTACAGTCCACAGTCCACAGTCCACAGTCCACCATACAAAGCTCCAGCACTTGTCGCGCACATCGCCGTCCCGTTCCATTGCCTCTGCATTCGAGACCGTCCGTCAGAGCCACTACGGTACAACCCTTGAAACCTGGAACCACCGTTGAACCCGTCTGAGCCAGGCCGTCACAGCTTTAGCTCGCGCGCCAGACAACCACCTGTGCATCCCATCCCGAACCACTCTCACCCTCGATGCAGGGCAGTCACCCAGCCCACAGATACTTCAATGCAGCTCACGGCCGGCCATTGTGCTGCCTTCTTTCCAAAGGCTGATGCCGCCGTCCTCTTGTCAAAACATGCTGCTCCCGCACTAGCTGAGCGCCCTACTGTGACCGCACCAGTTCTTGATCCTGAGCATACCCAGAAACCGCTTGATACGCTTTCTGCACAAGACCTCGAAGCTGTGTATCCCGAAAAGGAGAATGATTGGGCGCAAGCACCGGTTCCTAGCCAAACCCATTGTCCTTCCCAATGCAATGCTGACCGATATCTCTTCCCTGCCCTCGCACAAAATGAGAGGCTGAGGCTAACCATGGTCTTCTACTACACCCGTGGCGCCCTTGAGGACGAAGAACTCATGTCTCGACTACAAGAAAAGGTCCTTGTCGCCCATGAAACGGTAGGATGGGACTTCGTCATCGCTGGTCTCCTGAATCACAACACGTATACTCGCATGGTGACAGTGAATCTCCCACTCGCCGTTCTACCGCGCCGTGAGAGCACCTGTGCCCACACTATCAACCAAACACCAGGTGTGGGTAGAATCCAATGTCGTGCCAAGCCGACGCTAATGAGTATAGACAATCTTCGCATTGCCCAACATGGTCAACGACTGGCGTTTCAAACACTCGCCTCACGTTGAAATAGGAGGCTTACGTGCATATGCAGGTGTGCCTCTCAAGTTTGAAACCGAGTTCGGACAGCACGTGGCCTTCGGCTCCCTCTGCGTCGCTTCAAACTCTCCTCAGGAACTTCTATCCAAAACGGTGCAACAGTCTCTGGCCCGCCTTGCCGATTGGATCGTTGCGGATATCGTTCACAGCGCAAGAGGCAGACGCCAACGCGAACGTAGGAGGATGCTGGAGTTGCTTTCCCATGCTCAGCAGCAGTGCGACGAACATGTTGACATGGAACAGGCCATTCCAAACATGATCTGCCAAGTCTACCCGTATGCACAAGTAACCGTCAACCAGGTAATAAATGGTCAACTTCTGCTCGATTGCGGTACTACCTTTTCAACCTCTAGACTGGAGCAGGGCCTCTGGGAAGACACTACATATTTCGACCACGCTATCAAGACCATGAACCATCTAGATATGACCGCTCCACGGGCCGTGCGCGTCATTGCAGCACAGTGTACCAGTCAACGTGCGCCGACCTTTCTTGTAGTAGCCTGTAATGACCTTAAAATGGTTTTCGACGATGTCGATTCTTGGTTCGTGAACGCGAGCGCCGTAAGTAGTAGACGATGCGGATCGTGAAATTCATACACTAACGCCAATGCCCAATGCATAGACAATCCTGAGTCAATACTGGCAAGGTCTTGCACTTCGGGAAGCCCTTGCAGCTAAGGAGCAATTCCTCCGCGGTATCACACATCAGCTGCGAACGCCCATACATGGCATCCTTGGTTCGGTCGAGCTATTAACGGAAGAGCTAAAGATGCGGCATGTGATACTTCCGACAGCCGCGTCATCCTCCAGTGCAAGCCCGAGCATGGAACAACTAGATCCACATACCTACATCCAGACGATCAAGTCCTCGGCGAGAGACCTCATCTCGACAGTCAACAGCCTCATCAAGTTAAACCAATGGGCGTACATTGCACAAGCGGAACGTGTATTAACCTTACAAAACGTTTCCGATATTGAGAGTGCTCTGCTCAAAGAAACCCTGCTGGGACTGCCAGACGATGTATCGAAGCGGCCATCAATCATTATGATACATCATTTACCACCCAACTGCAATATGTTAGCAGTCGATATGCGGGTGTTCTTGGATTGCATTCAGCCGCTGATGGTGAACGCAGCCCAACATTCCGCGGGCGGTGTAGTAGCAGTATCTTTATCGGTCACACAAGGATTTCAATCATTCGTCATTGACGTTCAACACAACGGCGGAGATGTAGCTACAAGTCATTATAAGCGCATGATCGACGTGAACGGGAAGGTTGATCTGAGCACAGCCGAATCTGCACTGGGGCTGACGATAGCATGCAAAGCTGCAAAACTTCTAGGTGGTCAAGTTACACTAGCGACTTCTGACCACGGTCTAGGGTCGCACGCCACAGCTACGTTTAATGATCCTATCTGTGCCAGTCCGTTTCCACGAATTCGCCCAATAAAGGACAGGCTGGCTCACCTCCCTCCAAAGTTCTATCGGATTACATCCGAATCACAAACAACGTCTCTGGGACATTACTTTGGTCAGTATCTCCTAGGCGCTGGCTGGTTAGGGTCCAAGGAAGTTACAGGTGCCTTTATAATTGTGGACTATACTCCTAACCTCGCACAACTCTACAATACCACTTGGGGTATTGGAGTCAAACAAGTTGCGATATGTCCCGTTCCTGAGAATGCATGCTTTCTTGACTTTCAGGAAGAACGGGTCAGGCGGCAAAACAACATTCTCTACGTACAGGGCCCATTCAAAAATGACATAATCGAACAAGTGTTAGAACTTGCAGATGCGATCCTCGCAGAACCTAGGGCCCCTATTCTGGAATTAGGAAGCTGTTCTCTGGAGAGCATTTCTGCGACCTCCACGACCTTGCTCGTTTCTCCAGCACTAAGCCATCGTTCAAAGAATTTGCCAAGGCGGGCTTCAGTGTTTCCAGAAAAATTACAATCGCAGTTGACGCAAGCTGTACAAAGTTTGCACATCCAGATAGCCTCTACGGTTCCTTCAGCAAACACCCATAAACCGACTATACAGCCAATGACGCTCCTCGTAGACGATAATGCTGTAAACCTGCGCTTATTAGAAATGTACTGCACTCGCCGCAACATTCCCTTTCGATTGGCGAGTGACGGGCAGCAGGCTGTAGATATATTTCATGGCGCACTGTTACACACGCACGACCCGTTGTTGCAGCAAGAGCTAGATATAAAGCCCTTTGCTTTGATTCTCATGGATCTACAGATGCCCGTCTGCAACGGCTTTGAAGCGACACGACAAATACGGCAATTAGAGAAAGAGCACGGCTGTGACAGTTGCGCGTTGTTCATTGTTACCGGCCAAGACTCTCCGGCTGATCGTCGGGGTGCAGAAGAAGCTGGTGCCGATGAGTTTCTGGTGAAGCCGATAGGGCCCAAGTTTCTCGATACGTGGGTGAAGAAGTGGTTTCCCGACGCCGACATATGAAGCATGTATGTAAATGTCTTTGGTCTACAATTTGGACTGGATTGGCGGCACATCCTGGCCTAAGAAGATACTAGCTGATTAGGTGGTTAGCGTTGGACACCTTGGATGTGTGAGCTGACTGCCCGAAAACAGAATAAATGGATGACGTTCACTCGCATCCATATTTTTCTGCCTCTCCCGACCATCTCTTTGGTTGCATTAACAGATTCTTAAATTGGTCCCGCTTAGAAGCTGTCAAGACTTTACATAGTATTTCCAGGCTCGAAGATGGCGCCATGGTGCTAGAGTTTTTAGATCATTCAGTCATTGCGCACATAGGTGAGGGAGATAATATATCAATAATTAATCATCGGAGATTAGTTTCTTAGACTATACACTTCAGTATTGACGATAATCACTAGTCATATGTAATTCTGCACGTCACGATCGAGGAAAGAGGCGTGAAACAGATACAATCTGTAATTTTCCTATGCCTATGATAGCCAACTACCGATAGAGTAATTCCTCTCGGTGCCAAGACTGACGATGCTCGCGTAAACTTGCCTTTCCGCACCTACGTCATGCGCCAACGCGGCAACGACACCACATCATCACTTCAAATCTTCAACATGGCTCTTTCGTGGGTTATGTACACATGTATAGCTGCTCTAATCGCCTCAGCATACATCAGAAAGCGATTTGGTCAACTCTCATCTCAACTTGAGCGTGATGCACTAGCCGAGAAGCCTGGTCGTGTGAGACTCAACGATGGGTTGACAGCTTCTGCACGGCAATTGAAGGCAAAGCTAGTCGCAGCCATCCCACACATCGTCATAGGACCCGAGAAAGAGAAAGAGTATAGACAGTCGGTGAATGCGTACTGGGACCAGAAGGCTTGCGAAGTACCACCAGCGTGTATTGTGCGGCCCCGCAATGTGTGGGAGCTGGCACAGGCGGTCAAGATCTTGAGGCGTGAGTTTGACCTACGCAGCGACAGAGCTAAAACTTCCGGAGAAGAAGTGGAGCCTATATTTGCGGTGAGAGGGGGAGGACATTCTCCAGTTCCTGGTGCGTCGAGCATCAGGGGCGGCGTGCTCATCGACCTCTCGCTACTTGATGAGGTTACCCCCGCGGAGGGCGGGAAAAGCGTAGTCATCGGTGCAGGATGCATATGGATCAATGTGTACCAGGCGCTCGAAAAAGAAGGCCTTGCGGTAGTCGGAGGAAGGAACTCTGCTGTTGGCGTATCTGGCCTGACGCTTGGTGGGGGCCTATCTTTCTTCTCGCCGCGCTATGGCTTGGTGTGCAACAACATTATCGAATACCAAGTTGTAGTCGCAGATGGATCTATAGCAACCGCTTCTGAGAAAGAGAACACAAACCTCTGGAAAGCATTGAAGGGTGGAGGGAACAACTTCGGCATCGTAACGCGCTTCACAGTCCGCGCCTTTCCATCATCACGCGTCATGAGCGGCTTTCTCTATCTTGCTTCTTCGCAAGCTTCCAAGGTCCTGGCATTGTTTCATTCCTTCGTCTCGCGCACCATGTCTGGCGAGGTAAACACACGATACGACCCCGACGCCGCCGGTCCACTCGCATGCTTTACCTACCTCCAATCTCTGCGCCTTCAAGCCATTGCCGTAAATTTAGTACACACATCCCCCACATCCAAGCGCTCGGAGTGGCCCGATAGCTGGCGTAGTTCCGGTTTCGCGCGGCTATGGCGTTTCTGGAATACATGCAAGGTCCGCAGTCTAAGCAGTGCAACAGACGAGCTGAGCGTGTTGAATCCGCCTGGAAGCAGACAAGAATTCGCTACCACGACCATCAAAAATGATGAAAAGACTTTGGAAGCTGCGCACGCGGCGTATCGAGATGCTATAGTAAAGATCAAGAGGGCTAGCATCAAGGGCATGAGCTGGACTCTTGTTCTTCAGCCCTTGCTTCCATCATGGACACGCAAAGGCGACGCGAACCCACTCGGACTAGACAAAGGCAACAACGAGGACCCAATGGTAATCGTTAGCTTCACTGTAAACTGGGTGCTTTCCAAGGACGACGTCGTCGTCCAAACTATCACACGCCAAGCAATCGAGCAGATTGATACTTTTGCTCTACAAGCCGGTACGCATCATCGGTACCGATACCTCAACTATTGTGCAGCGTGGCAGAAGCCCTTTGAAGGGTACGGACATGAGAATCTCGAGTTCCTGAGACGGGTGAGCCGGGAAGTTGATCCCGAGGGCTTGTTTCAGCGTGGATGTCAAGGGGGGTTTAAACTTGGGATGGAGTAACTCTCAGTATATCTCCAACCCTACTGGTACAGCTAACATCACCTCTAAACTCGTAAGCTGGGCTCGTAGGGAAACTGGTAAGTTGTTTAGCCTGTCCGCGAATCACCTACTGATATGGTATTGTAGGAGTTTCGACGATCCCCACGTCACCTGCTTACGTGAAAAGTGACTTCTTCACAGCCAACGAGAGGAGGTTTTATTGGGCCTATGATAGGCTTTACCTTCTTGAATTCAGCGTTCCCTGTGCGAGCGTAAATCCTTTCTTAGGAAGCAATTATACAAGACCATTGGACATCGGATAGAGTCTTACTCTGGAGCCTGAAAAAGACCCACGTCGAACTTCACGATCCTCCGGGCGTAAAAGCGCGGCAGAGCATGCATTCATTGGCCGCAGCATTCCGCTTGCCGCACGCGCAGAAGACGATTTCAGCCGGCTGCAGCGTGCAGATGTGGGGCCGCATGCTCTGGAGACGTAGGGCCACCAGGGCTGTGACGTTGTCTTTGCGCACACGCCGATACTACTTTACGCCCTGGTCCGTTGCCACCCAAACCGTAGCAAGAGGACCAGGTTCAAAGGCCCATCCAGAAGTACTTTCTTTTCTCGCTTGGCCTTCTTCCTGTAGTTACTCTACTGGTTTATTGAACAACACAAACACCACCGCAAACTCGACATGCACCACCTCCGCGATTCTCTACTGAGCCCCTCGCCAGAAGGCCCTCATGAACTCAACCACCTAGACGCCAGGGCTAAAGATGCATTAAGCGTTCGTGAAGCTGTGGCGCGTGGAGAATTCGAAGAGCTTCGCGGAGCAGCCTTTTATAATCGAACTGGGGTTGTCAGCGATCGATACTGCAGCCTAGGAGATGGTATAGATTCTCTTGTACACCACATTCACTCTGCGTGGCACATGTATTACCAGCTTGCTGTGCACACGGCGCATGATACGTACGATCAAGACCGCTTAGTCCTCGATATCGTTCGAATACAGGGATTGGGGCCGTTGGTCAGGCCCGTGACGGGGCAGTACGGCGTCGATATTGCACGAACAGTCGATGGCACGGTGTGGAACGACCTTCCCTTCTTGGCCACGGATATGACCGAATTCTGGATCGACAATTGCGCGACGTTGAAAAACGCTCAGCGACTTAATCTCGCGTCCTTTTTAGCTAAGCTGGCGTCGACGCGCGTTTGCAAGGATCGAATCTCTCAGATTGGTCTTGTTCTCTTATCCTCTACCTTTGAGGAAAGACGCGGGATTGAAGGAGGGGATCCAGATGAACTTGCTTCACATCAGTTCATCTCGACGCTTGATTACACGCAGCTGATGCCGGCTGTGTTGGCGTGGGTCAAAGAGGCCGGTCATGTTCTTGTCCAACTCTCCGATGTCTCATGGAATGATTGTCCTAGCAAGATTGGGCAAGGGGGGCATAACTTTCTTGCATCTGAATTCGGGAAGCGAGCGCCCACTGGATTCACCCCGTGGAGATGGATGTACTGGCTCAAACGTCTCCATGAAATTCGCCAAGAAGCGAAAGAGGCAAATGAGAAGACGCTCGAGGAGCAGACGGCTGAGGCTATCGACCGCATGGTCGCGCAAGTGCACGATCGTAACTCGGGAATTCTTAGGGTGTACCAAGACGGCGGCGATTTCTTGAAGCAGGACGATCATTTGTCTTGCTTGAAGGGTAAATAGATCAAATAAAACTTTTTCAGACGACGTCCCCTTGATTCTGTGCTCGTCTTCTCTCAGTCGCCTCGGAGTCGGCCAAATCCCATTTCACTCGCTTTTTGCGAAAGGGGTGGTCAAGCCTACAGGTTATGGAACTATAGTAGATAGCCGCAGCGCGTATGCTGGTTTGCGGCGTAGGCTCCACAAAACTCTCAATGTTTTCTGTGCTCGGATCCTTCACCCGGAACGAATTGCCATAAACAAAGATCTGCGATACCCATCCATGGATATGTTAGTTTGCGGTGTGGGTTCCACAACAATTCCGATAATCATGTGATTGAATCCTTCACCCGGAGCGAGTCGTCGTAAGCAAAGATCTGCGGTAATTACCCATATGTTGGTTTGCGGCGTAGCTGGATAGCTTCGCAACAAGTTGCTACATGCCCACTCTGATGAATTTTCTTTCCTGCTATGCTTGTTTTGGTGTCATGGGCTCACTGAGCAGAGCAAACAAATATGCCGACAAAGGGAAAGTTTAGTGATGAGTCAAATGAGGAGATGGGATGGTGTTCGTCAAGTACCTCGAGCGAAGAGAGGCCATTGCCGGTAACGCCATCTCTCTATGAACGATGGAGGGGCGCAGTGCCCTATCGCAGACTACCATTACGGAGGTTGAACGATCCGGATCATACGAAACGAACGAGAAGATGGAAGTGGTGCAAATATCTTCTGATCGTTGTTGGTGTGTTGATCGTGTTTGGTATCATTGCAGGACTGTGAGTTATCCCATGTCCGCCTTCCCGTATATACCTCATGGCTGACTTGAATCAGCGTATACATATCCCTTGTCACCGCCCTCATCAACGAGCTTGCTCCTCCACCAAACTACAGCGGTCTCCAACGCATCGTTGAGAACTGGACGGAGCCGGATAATAACGGTGCCCATGAAGTTGCTTGGCAAGACGACTTCAGCCGCGACATCGTGCCAAAGAAATGCCATTCACACAATGACTACTGGCGATCTGTGCCGCTGTATAGCGCACTTGCAGCGGGGTGTACAAGCGTGGAAGCAGATGTGTGGCTGGCAGAGGACGGAGAGCTACTCGTGAGCCATTCATGGAAAACGACTACGCGACAGCGGACATTGAGGAATCTTTATCTGGATCCGTTAGCTTGGATCTTTACCAAACGGAATATCTCTCAGGCATCTGTCGATAAAAGAGAAGTCGGGGTTTTCGATGCAGACGCTGACGCCTCTGTTGTTCTGCTGATTGACTTTAAAAATGATGGGTATGCAATCTGGCCCGCGCTCCTGTCGCAGCTACAGCCTCTTCGGGATAGGAACTGGCTCACTTACTATGATGGCAAGGAGATGTATCGTGGACCGCTCACTATCGTCGGCACAGGCAACACACCTCTGGAGCTTGTGCAATCGAACATGACGAATCGCTTTGTTTTCTTCGATGCCCCGCTTCTGTCTGTTTCTGCTGGTAACACCACCTTCAACTCTACAAACTCGTATTACGCCAGTGCCAGTTTTAAAGATGCCATCGGCAAAATGTGGTTCAATCGGCTGAGCGCGGAGCAAGAGAGAACGCTGAAAAGTCAGATTGAGATGGTTCAGGAGACGGGGTTGCAGAGCAGATATTGGGATACTCCTGCGTGGCCGATAAGTCTGAGAGATAGGTTGTGGTTTAAGCTCACGGAATTAGGGGTCGGAGTCCTGAACGTCGATGACTTGGTATCAGCGACAAAGTGGAATTGGCATCGGTGCATAGTCGCAGGCCTGACCCTCTGTTGAGCGATCTGGGTGTGTTAATTTCAAGTTAGCTGAACTAGAGAATGTGTGTACTTGAGATGATAACACTATGTCGAAGTTTTTGATTGTGACTCTGTTCAGACTGGTGCTAACAGCAACTCATTCTTGCTTGTCTAGTATGAAACAACTACGTTGCTGCCGCGGTCCGGACTCCTACCTAAGGACGTGGAGAATCAACTTGATAGCGGTCGTGATGCAGAATTAGTGTTGCTATACGGCGATAGTATACATGGGTTATTGCGCCATGCGTGGCCATGATGGTTTTCCAGGGCCTTTTTATGAAGATGGACGGTAGGACTCTTGCAACGGTACTACTTTCGGATGTAGTTGACCTATGTCGTACTAGTGAATTTTGCGAGAGATACGAATTCAATGAATGATTACTCCTAAGTTTTCTGAATCAATTGTGTGGTGAGTTATGTTAAGACTAATCTTGAAGCGACGACAACAGACTGTAAAGCGACCTTTGCACTGCAGCTTACATCGGCAGCTTTCAGTCGACCAGATATGCGTTACGGACTTTTCACCAATGATGGTGGATGATTCTTTGTATCCAATCGCCTTGAGTTCAACGCCTGTACTACTACACGTGGGTTTTTAGTGCCTCAACGTAATATGCTCAGTCTCAACACATGTGAGAAAAGCGAGCTGCGACTTCACTTGGATTGGTCATCATGAAGGAGACCTCAGTCATGTGCGAGATAAAATCCCATACGTCGGACTAGCCGGCGCGCCGACGGAATCACCGAAGCGCAACCTAATGCTCTCCGCATCGTAGGTGTACCGAGGCCTCTCCTCACCTGGCCAGCAGCTATTTCATATGCAAAGCTGATCTTCTTTCTCCTCGATGACGACTGATCAGCTACTCGAGATACATACGCCATCGGGTGCCAATCGTGGATGTCAGGATCACGAGGCATACCCACCCTCAACGACATGATGATTAATTGATTTGCTACGCCGCAATATGTCGCCTCACCCTTTTTGAGCCTTTCTGATAAGATAGCCAGTAAGGTGGCTGGCGGAATGATCCACAATGGATGAATGTAGATGAGAATGGCAGTGATGTGAGCATTGAAGATCCCAATCGGAATGGACCGGCAGATTTGTTGTCTTCTTTGGATGGCACGCGCATTGCTCATCGGCAGGACATATTCACCTCGCCGTCTTGTGGTGGCGGATATCCACTGCCTGACCCAATTTTTATCGCTATGAGAGGGTGTAAGTAGCATGTCATGCCACCTTGCCGACTGTTCGCGAGCCTAAGCATCGCGCGTAAATTTTGCGAACTGACTCAGGTATGGGGACCATGAACACCACCTGTTCAGTCAAAAGCGGGGTATCTTTGGCGGTGAAGCAACTGGATGCGCGCAAGGATGCCTTATCTGAGACCAAGTCCGAGCCGAAGAAGAAGCCATGCGAGCTGTCGCCATGGGTTACAGAATTGTCCAAATACCGAATCCGGATTTTTTTGGGGTGGCTGGAGAGATGCCAGCTGGAACTTTCTTCCACAAGGTGTGGGGGCCACAGCTGGATCAGTACTCAGATATGGTGCAAACAGGTGCAAACAGGTGCCGTAAGCGATTGTAAGCGAACCAACGTGGGAGATCTGCAGTGTACATGTGGGAATTGATGGAGATGATCGACACATTCGGTGCTGCCGTCTGACTGTTGGTAGCATTAAGGGCATCGGGACCTGCAGGTATCAGTAACCAGGATATGATACGACAGCCTCACCAATATCCGTATTCACCAGATACTACGATACGCGCAGTGCCCAGAGCAATCGTGCGAATACGAAGAGTACTGCGTACTGCTTTTCACGTTCAGCGAGTGATGTAGGATTTGATGATCTTCGGAAAAATGGGACGATTTGCATGTTGCGGGAGGGTCGCCAAGCCGCTAAGCCACATGCTCTCCAGCATGACCCACTCACCCACTCCCTAGCCCATTCGTCATGTTGTCGCTCCCGCCGGGGAGCTTCTAGTTCTGCAATGCCAGTCACATTGTCACGACTTTTTTCGAGCTCATCTGGTCTTCCCGTTGACGGACAAGCTGACAAAATTTTCCTTCACTGCTAGTCCAACAGTCCAACAGTCCAACAGCGCTCCCTGGACAATTGTCCTAATCAGCGCCACTTCCGGGCACGAACAAGCCCCAGTATTGGCATGCACACGCGTCGGCTGGTGCCGCTTGGAACGTCTAGACACTACGCGGCTCATTGTCCATGTTGCGCTATTTCTCTAGCTCCTTGCCAGCACAGCAAGCAACATGCTCGCGTCTACTCGTCTAGCGAGCTATACTTGCGGTCAACGAATCTACTGTGGAACATGCAACTCCATCGACTTCTTTCCTAAAACGCTTGATTAGTACACAAGAGGCGCTCGTAGGTCGGTGGCTGGGTAAGCCACGCAGGAACGTGGCAGCCTTACGCAGATCGATCTGACTTGATGTGCTTACAAGGTTGGCCCCCACCCCAGACAAAAAAAATGGGTCGCATACTGAAAGAATACAGAGTTGGTTGAAGGTGTATTATCAGCGTGCCAATGTCGCAATTATTTTCTGGGGAGGGTAGAAAGTTTGCCCATACGCGCCGTGCCGTAATTACAGACACATGTCACTTCGGCCCGAGGCTCGACCATCCAGTGGGGTTGCCAATAGGCGTGTGCGTCGTTTACAACACAATAAAAGATGGTATGATCGTAGAGCCGCGTGCGAGCATGCGGTGAGGTTAGCTTAACATCCGAGCTTGGGCAAGTCGATTTCTTGCCCGATATCGATTAACGTACTCCAAGGGCTCTGGCCATTCCTAAACCGTATCGGTAGGTATACTTCCACCGGCACTTCCTGCCGCCACGAGCATATGCATGGCGCAAATCCGTGTGTCTCCCATTAGGTGTAGAGGTCAAACCAGTTTTTTGGCCGGAGCGAGGTATTTGCCCCTGGCCTGAGCGTCGTAAGCACACCACCAGACATATTCCTACCCGCTCAACCGGTTGCTAGATTACAGTTGGTGGTAGTGAGAGCCCACTGGTTCAATGCCATCCCTGATATCGTGAGCGAGTCGGCCTCCAGGAATTTACCATACTATCACTGATTGGTGATTTACTTACACATCCGACCCGTCCCCTCTACGCCACGCAACTGTATGTGACTGACTATGCATACTTCTGCAAAACTAGTCAAGTACCGCATCAGCGACTCAGTACCATGCATCTCGGCGAGACGGCAGTATGTTGCCGTAGATTGTGACCCCGCGGTTAACACGATCTACTCTAATCTATGCGGCGTATATGACTACAGATACGCTTGGCTTCCGTGTACAGCTGGACCGTCGTAATAGATTCTTTATGTGGCTTGCGCAACAGCAGGTTCTAGTTGGTAGTCGGGACATGTTCATGCACGTCGTATATGCACAGGTAGCCACATCCGGATCCATTGTAACCACACCATACTTGAGGTGACCTCCGAGGCCTAGATTTGTTCTCACGAATCAGATAGGAAAATCTACCGATTCAGTGGTTTCTGGAATTGGTGGAGTGACTAGGAAGAGACCAGGGGCGAGTAAGGTCACCATACCATTCCAAGTTGCAGAGCTATCTTTAATGCGGAATGTCTATGACCCAAAAATACGAGTCAGCAATAACGGCCCCACATGATGGGTGCATGTGTAGCGGCAGTCGTTGTGTAGTACATGGTTAGTCAAATATACAACAAGGACACTGAGGCTTTAGCCTACAGGGCACCTACACACTTTCTCCATCATCTCTTCTCTCAACTTCCAGAATTGCGCCGACAATATGGAGACACTCAGTCTGTTCAGCAATATGAATGTCCTCTCATCGGAGGACCAAAGCTTCGTTTCACAGTTCGGGCGTGGTCCAAGATGCTCCCATTCACATGGCACCGTCCATGAGGCTTTCGAGAGTATTGTGGATTCCCACCCAACCGCCGTGGCTGCTGTGTTTGGAAACGACAGCATCACATACCTTCAACTTGATCTCGCGGCCAATCGTCTGGCACATCACCTCATCAGCTCAGGTCTTCGTCCCAGGCAAAAAGTGTGTCTCGTTGTACAGCGCTCAATAGAGATGCTCATTGGCTTTCTAGCCATCTTGAAGGCTGGCTGTCAATATGTTCCAATCGACGGCGGCGTTGCCTCCGATCAGGCGCTACAACACATATTTCAGGATACAGAGTCGCGGTTCATATTATGCCTTCCCAGATACTGGGATAGGGTAAAGCAGTTTGCAAGTCAAGACGCTATTGTCCTTGAGCTAGGAATGACCACCGGAGCGTTTTATCCCCCTTCCCGGCCTAACCTTCCCGTCACCGCAAACTATGGCGTATACGCTATGTACACATCAGGTAGTGTGGCCACTCGTTATTCTAAAGCCTTCTCTAATTTCTTATCAAGGGAGTACTGGTGTACCGAAAGGTGTGGATGTCAAACATGGTTCGAAGACCAATGCACTTCTATCGGAGCCCGGACGGCTGCGTATCGGTCCTGGCTCAAAAGTTGGGCAAGTTATGAGCATCTCGTTTGCGATGGGTAAGTATTCAAGTCTCGTTGGTTACAAGATATGCTTACAGATTACTAAGGTGCTTGGGAAATGTTGGGGTCACTGATGAACGGAGGTACGTTATACCTTCGAGGTTCAGATTGGGATGCAACATTACAAAAAGTAAGTCCACACAGTGTTCTTCGTCATATCGCACGACTAACTCAATCCAAATAGATCGATACCTTAATTTGTACTCCTTCCATACTTTCAAAATACGAACAACAGCACTATCCAAACATCAAGACAGTTGCTGTAGCAGGAGAGGCGTGCCCGCAGGCGTATGTCCCCTATGCAAACCTTTGGTAGAGGCCATGTTAACCTTCGATGTAGTCTTGCGGATGACTGGGCTCAGGGTAGAACCTTCTACAATATGCTCGGCTCGACGGAAACCTTTCTCTTCTCGGCACATCAACACGTTCCAGGCGAAGCTTTATCAATTGGCCGGCCGTTACCCAACACCACATGTTACATACTCGATGATGCCGAAGAGCCTGTAAATGTTGGCGAAAAGGGAACGTTATGGGTCGGGGGCGCAGGCATCTCAAGGGGTTACATTAATCTGCCGCTAACAACTGCGGAGAAATTCCGTCTCGACAAATTTGCAAACGACGGGTAAGTGAAGTCAACAATGAGTTTTGATACTTCGGTTTTTCTGACAGTGAGCCAGATCCATGATGTACAACTTCGGAAACATCGTTTGCTGGAGAGCAGATGGCACACTAGACTCCTTCGGTCGAATGGACGATCAAGTCAAGATCAAGGTTTGTTCACCCGGTGCTCGAAGATTAAACAGTCGAACTGACCTTATCAGGGTTTCCGCGTTGAGCTTGATGGAGTCACTGCTGTTATTGAGGTAATATCACTCCATTCCAGACAGGTTCAGTGCTGACAGTCGCGGATAGCAATTCTCTGGTATAACACGAGCGGCCTCACTGGTCATTGATGGATTACTCTACGGCTTCTATGCATCAGCCACCCCTATTGTTGAATCGGAGCTTGACGCCTTTGTGCGAAAATGCATGCCCTACTACTCCGTACCTGAACGATGGATCTCGGTCCAGGATGTGCCGTTGAACCCCAACGGCAAAGTCGATAAGACTCAACTCATGGCTTTGGCCGCGGAACTCAGTGTCACCAAACTAGAAACCACACCAACCAGGGGATCACACACACGACACGATTCAGCCTTTGATACCATAGTAGCACCAGCGAAACCTGCAGCCACTCACCCCGTTGTTGTTGAGGAAGTTACTCGCGCTTCTCCTCATGACATTGACCTTGAGAAAGGACCTCTATTCAACGAGCAGCGCGCATCCTCTGGAAGTGACAAACCATACGACATACCAATGACACTACCAGAGGCACAGGGCTCTCCCACGCAGGCCTGGCTACGGCATCGAGGGCTTATTGCCTATCGTTGGCTCCTAATTCCTGTCTTCCTCGTAAACATTGGAGTCGCATGTTGGCTTCTCTACGACAACATTAAACGCCAGGAATATCCACTTTCGTCGACCGCAAACGCTACTGCAGCGAACCTCTGCGCTGCAATTCTGGTACGATCGGAACCGGTTATCAACCTATTGTTTACGATATTTTCTTCAGTTCCGATCTGGGTACCTCTCAGGATACGGCGGATCTGTGCAAACGTCTTCCATATCGGCGGAATTCATGTCGGCTGCGCAATGGCTGCGGTCATCTGGTTTATCATCTTCACAGTCGGCGCCAGTCTCGAAATCGCCAAAGATTCCGGAGCAAGGACACTTTCTCTAGCGCCAGCGATATTGTCTTACGTCATTGTCGTTTTGCTCCTTGCGATGACAGCACTGTCGCACCCAGTCCTTCGTAATCGATACCACGACTTATGGGAGAACTTACATCGCTTCGGTGGCTGGACAGTGCTCATCCTCTATTGGGTACTTGTAGGCCTATCTACCAAGGACTTGAGCCGTGTATCAGGAATGTCAACCTCAGAGGCGTTATTGCGAAACCCGGCACTCTGGCTCATCGTAGTTGCGACCTGCGCGATCATCTTTCCCTGGCTATTTCTTCGTCGTGTTGCTGTTAGACCTGAAGTTCTATCCTCTCATGCTATTCGCCTGCACTTCGACTCCCCGATTGTACCTGGCAAGGGTGTCCGTCTTGCACAACACCCACTTCGTGACTGGCATGGATTTGCCACAATCACCAGTGCGCCCGAGGAGAAGGGTTACTCAGTTATCATCAGCCGAGCTGGAGATTTCACAGGCCACATGATTGACACTTCTCCAACACATATCTGGAGACGCGGTATCCCTACTTCTGGCGTTCTGCGAATTGCAACCTTGTTCAAGAGCGTTGTAGTGGTTGCAACAGGATCCGGCATTGGCCCGTGTCTTTCTATCTTCCCATACGAACACATCGCCATGCGCATCCTCTGGACGGCGTCTAACCACGAAAAAACCTTTGGCAAATCTCTTGTCGACGATGTTCTCAGACGAGACCCGAATGCCGTTCTTCACAACACCCGCATGTCCGGAAAGCCTGATATGAGCCTCTTGACATATCAATTATACAAGGAGAGCGGTGCTGAAGCTGTGTTGGTCATCAGCAATAAGCGATTTACACAACAGATTGTGTTTGATATGGAGTCGAGAGGAATTCCGGCATATGGTGCGATATTCGACTCATAAAAAGCTAGAGGAAGCGCAGAATATGGCGGGATAGAGTAGACTACCTAGCATCGTCTTAATGAATTAAACGGCCGTTTACACATAGTCATTAACTGTTTGTTTGGTATAGGTGATAAGAATACGAGTCGTAAGCTAAAGGTATTACAGCTGGATGCATAGCGAGTGACTACCGTAGTCTTGGCAGCATGATCGTCATGATTTTAGCTCGGGTCTTGGAAGCTTGGCAATCTTATGCTCCGAACTGACGCGACAACCCTTTGTGCCTTCTCCTGAACCAAACTTCCACAGCTTCTCGACCAAATCTCAACCGGTTCGGATCCTGTTAATTGCCTCGTGACCTCGCCGAGGTTTACACCAACAATACATCATAACAGCTCTAGTACCTACCAGATTTCTACTACTCAGGTCATCCTTGGCTTTGTTCCTTTTCGAAATGCCAAGATGACACTGCTACGCGATAGCCATGGACCTGCCATTTCGAGCGTTGGCCAAAAAGCCATGCTTTTGGTCACCTATTAATCTATCTTATCTGACTTCCTAACCCACAAGGCAGCTCAGTAGCACGGTGACGCACGTATGGATCTACTTGATCCTCCCGGGCAGGTCCATCACGAGTTTCTGCGGAGAAGAGACGAAACAAGAAGGAGATCAAGTTAGCGCCCGACGCAATTCGCGAAGTCGCCCAATCACACACATGTAACACCATAACGACTCCGTTGGGTCCATGCTGGGGAACATCACTTGTCGACCCTTAGGGGAAGGTAAAATATGGTACTACTAGGATTGGAGCAATGTATAGGGTATAAGGCAGCTCTCTTCCCACAATGTTATGTAGAGAACAGGCATACCTCATCCTCTCGCTTTCGCATATTCCTTCATTTACAACAGTCCTCAAGATGAAGTACGCCATCACCGCAGCTTTGATTCTTCAAGGTACTACCGTTCTCGGTAGCCTTCTGCCTGTTTACCTCAAGGCCCCATCACCAACACACTTCCTCGACGTCGTGAACAATGGAACGTACGATCTTGGCTGCAGGCCCAAGGCAATCCCATCCGAGCAGGGTCACTTTGAGCTCCACGCCTACCTGACCGAGGAGCAAATCGCGCACCTCACCAAGGAGTATGAGAACTCATCAGAAATCAGCCTACATCGACACGACCTCAGCAAGCGACAGGGTGGCGATGCACCCATCGGTTCTGGCGATCGATGGCAGGGTGGTGCTATCGCACCGTCTGGTCTTGGCACAAAGGCTGCCGGCTCGACCATTAGCAGCATCATGAACGTCAACGAGATCAACTCCGCCATCAAGGGCCTTACTAGCGCATACGGCGTCCCTACTGTCACTCTGCCATACAAGACGTTCAATGGTGCTACCCAGACCGCCGCATATGTCGGTGCTGGTACAGACAAGTCCGCATACCGCCTGTACTTCAGTGCTGGTATGCACGCGCGTGAACGTGGAGGTCCTGATCAGCTCATCTACTGGATCTCTGACCTCCTCGCCGCCAACAAGGCCGGGACTGGACTCAAGTACGGCAGCAAGTCTTATACCAATGCCCAGGTCAAGACTGTTCTCGCTGCTGGCATCGTCTTTTTCCCCCTCGTCAATCCAGACGGTGTTGCATACGACCAGTCCACCAGCTCTCTATGGCGTAAAAACCGCAACACTCGTTCCGGCAGCAGTGGTGGCTCCGTCGGCGTTGATATCAACCGCAACTTCGATTTCATGTGGAACTTCAAGAAGTTCTTTGACCCGTCTACTTCCCCTGCATCCTCTTCGCCCAGCTCTGAAGCATTCTACGGTTCGGCTGCAGCATCCGAGTCAGAGACTAAGAACCACGTCAGCATCTATGACAGCTTCCCCAACATCAGGTGGTTCATGGATATCCACTCGGCAACCGGCGACATTCTGTACAACTGGGGTGACGATGAGACGCAGAGCACCACCACAACGATGAACTTCCTCAACTCCGCATATGACGGCAAGAGGGGTCGTATTGGTGACTCCACATACAAGGAGTACATGCCCTCGACTGACGTAACGAACATCAAGAACATTGCTGCTAAGACTGCTACTGCGAGTATGTACCACCTACCACTGAACTTGTGCATATCTCATATTAACACCATTTCCAGTGCGCGCAGTAGGCGGCCGTTCCTATTCATCGATGCAGAGCGTAGGCCTTTACGCGACTAGTGGAGCTTCCGATGACTACGCTGCCAGCCGAGTTTACGCAAAGTCTGGAGTCAAGAAGGTCAACGGATGTAAGTACCTCCAACAGATCTGATTGATCACCATAAGCAATACTGACTGTTTGATCTCAGTCACAATGGAGTTTGGGTACGCCACCAACTTCTACCCCACATTATCCGAGTTCAACACCAACATCCTTGACACCAACGCTGGATTCATGGACTGGGCACTCGCAGCCATTGCTGCAGGGTACAACTAGAGGCAGTAATGAGGTTTATGAATGAATGAGATGAGAGATGTTGTATATAGTTCTTCTACTTCTTCTTCAATATCATTTCTATAGGGTGGCGTTGATGAAGAGACGTGGGATCAATAGGATGTTGGCCCATGGTCCCAGTAAGCGCCAAATGAGTTTTTTTTGTTGGAAATAATAAGATATCATTACACCCAACAGTCACATGCTTTCCAACAAGTTTACTTGCAGAACCGAGAGAATCACGTTGCCTGTCACTTCTGTCACTATAAAATCCTATCCTGTAAAACACCCCTCTCCAACGTCCTCCATCTACGCATCTCGCCTGCAATCAAATATGTAAGCAAATATTCCGTATTATGCCACCACATACATACACAACTCACCCCTATATGGTCCCTTATTGTACTTCCCATACATAACAAGGCCCACCCTAGCAAAACCAACACAAGAGCGTGTTGTGTTTCCGGTACCAGGTAGCCCCGGGATAAAAGTAGCGTGGCGCGTTTCAACTCCTAAGGCAATGGCCGGCGGGTCGTTGGGGGGCAAGCTCCGCCCCTCCCCTCCATTCGTTCCCTACCTACCTAACAGACAACAACCCCTTTGTTACAGCTGTGGTTGGTATCTGGGTACACGTTGGCCTTATCGTACGATAGATATAGGTAATGCGGCGACTTCTGAATTGGGCTGGGGCGAAGAAGAAATTTCTTTCTACAGGGAAAATGTTTGGAATGCTTTAAGTTGATTGGCGCTGGATGCATCTCCGAGACTCGAGACAGAGGATTAGGAAGCGGCGAATTATGTACGTGGGTGAGGATGGGAGGGGAGATCTGGAAGGGTAGGTAGGTGGAAACGAAGATGTTTCGGTGATCTAGGGAGGCGATGGTGTGAGGAGTGTTGGATTGGTTCAGCTTTAATTATCTGGTGTTTGAAGTTTTTCTTTTGCTTTTTTGACAGGTGGGTGATTGACGGCATGATAGGTCGATCGTTGAAACTCGGGTAGATCCCGCGTTTCTAGACGCCTGACTGACCGACCAATAACGTGGAGAATATGCGCCTTAGGGAGTCTTAGTGTGTGAGCCGGCTAGTGAGTGGTAGGTACGCTGTTGACTTGGAATGCTTCGTGTATAGCCCGCTTTCCTGGTATGAATGAGAACGGGGTAGGTTTGTACTGAGATTTGGGTGTCGCTAGATTGAATCTTTTAGTTTAGAAATATCATTTGATGATAGAGTGTAAAGATAAAGTATGAATTCCATGACTTTGGGACAGCACTAGTGTTCACTGAATTCACGACAAAGACGCAGCAAATGTTTTAAGATTATGGAAAAATGGTATTGGGAGAATAATATTTACAGATGAAAGTGAGAAAAGACGACGAAGGTCTGACTAAACAGCATCAGCTTCCGTGTCGCCTTACATTGAGTCGTTGCCGACCCATTCAGAGGAAGCCCTCCAGTCGATAAGGTCAGGTGAGATGTTCTTCAGGTCAGATACACCCATGTTGGCAGCGTCCATGACGAGCTCGTTCTTGAGGAGATCAGCCGCCTTCTTAACACCTGCTGCGCCGTAGATGTTGGCGAACATGAAAGGACGACCGACACCGACAGCCTTGACACCGAGGGAGAGCATCTTGATAATATCGGTGCCATATCGGATACCGCCATCAGCGTAGACCTCGACCTGCTTGAATAGACCGGGGTCCTTCTGGTGAATCTCCATGGCAACTTGGAAGGTTGATGGTGATCCATCGATCTGGCGGCCTCCGTGGTTGGAGAGGAAGATGGCCTTGACACCGTTCTTGACTGCAGCTTGAGCATCTTCAACGGTCTGGATGCCCTTGGGAATGATTGGCAGGTCGGTCATGTTCTGGAGCTGATGGAACAACTCCCAAGTGATCTTGGTAAGCTCAGTGTTTGCTGATCCGACACCGAAGCGTGCAGCGCGGTGCCTGATAGCGTCGCCAGCAGCGTCGATGGTCAGGATAAGGCCTTTGGCACCTAGTGCCTTGGCTTGGTCGAACAGAGCTTTAGTTTGGGTCAGGTTGCCGCTGAGGTAAATTTGTTGGAACATGACTTGGCTCGTGCTGTCGCGAGCAGCGTAGATGTCCTTCATTGGGATGGATGAATAGAGCGACGGCATGTACAATATGCCGGCCTCTCCTGCGCCCTTGGCGAGGCCTACCTCACCTGCCTCGTTGGCATATCCGCCGCGAGCACAAGGCGAGATGAAGATGGGCGCTGAGAAGTTGTGGCCCAGGATGGTGGTTGGCATAGTGTTAGGGACGTTTGTGATATCCGTCAGAAAGCGTGGTCGAAGACGGAATCGCTGGAAGATTTCCAGGTTGTTGCGGTAAGACCATTCACCCGCCGCACCATTGCGGTAGTATGCGAATGAAGATGTGTTCATGTAGTTACGACCAACCCATTGGAAGTCGGGCAGACCGACCAAAGAGTCGACTGGAGGGAGAGTCTTGTTGGCGACGAAGGCGGCGAGCTGTCCATCGATGCCAGTATCAGGTTCATCCAAAAAGGGACGGGCAGCAAGAGCGCACGAGGCGAAGGCAATGATTGAGACACGCATTTTGAAAGGATATAAAGGATAGAAAAGACTGTGAGGATCTGAGAGAAAAGACTGACTGTGGTGATGAAGGCTTCATAGGCGGACGCACTGAAGGGTCTTATACTGCGATGAGGTGGGCTACGCATACAGGAAATATTGCAGGGGCACTTATTCCGCGTCAAGGACAAGCTTGATACCGCCGTTTTTGCCTTACCAGGCACGTTTGGGATAAGGACATGCGATCTTGCATGTCTACCAATCCCTGTTTGTACACGTTCTGTACCAACTGCAGTGCAACTGGCATAGCCTGCCAAGCTTGAGTGCCGAAACAAATTGCGTCATGGCAAAAGGGCCGTTAGAGCCTCTATCATGTCACACTGCCTGGCAAAACGTCCAAGTGGAGTCGGGTTATCTCCCAGTTGCACCGCCAAGGTGTTCCATAGGCGGTTGACCAGGTTGCTGTTTGGCATGAATTGACAGCTCCGGACACTAGAACCCTTTCGGGCCGAACTGGTTGATGACAGGTTTTGACGTCCAGGCATCTGGGGGGAGACCCACAACGGAATTGCGTTTTCAAACGGTGCCATCGTCACCTTGTGATTGGCTTGAGCTCTTGAGAAACGCTGAGAATTTTGTAAAATTGCGGTACCGGAACATGGTCAAAACGGGGAAGGTCCTTCGGTCGCTGCCGTGATGCTACCCGGGATGCTCGGAACACACGCCTGAGATGTCGCCCACGCCGGCCTTTATCATGTTCGCCATTGAGAAAAGAACTATCGTTAAAACTTCGGATTCCTTGGCTATGGCATGTACGCTGGGCGCGAAGTTGGGGATAAGGCAAGTGGCCCATAGACGGATTGTAGTGGGGGTTTTGCTCCGATCGGATGGTAGCGCCCATGTCGCAGATATGCGACCCGTGTAGCAGTCTGGGCACAGGTCATATTCGGGCCATATATATGCAACTTCCTAGAAAGCATTCGCTGCCTGAACAAACGTGCTGTGGCTGTAGGTGTTTTAGTAGCCCTGCATAATACGGACGGGTAGCGGTACCGAGCTGGGTTTCAGACGCTATCTAAAGTACTAGTATTACCGTACGCTTCGAGTGTTCGCCGTGGTGAAAGACGTTAGTGTTTTTGACTGCTGGAACAAATTTTGTTGTGCAGAGAGCCTTACGTGGGGATAGCATATGAAAGGAGCAACTTTGGAGCCGGTGGAAAATGCGACTGCGCTAGCCAAGAGCCCTGGCGCGTCGTCATGTGCTTCGCCAACTCTGTTGACTCCACCTCCAGGACTTCGTAGGTACGGAATAGCATTACTCAAGACGACACCAGAAATCATCCTACTATCTTCACCCATCGTCCACCGTAACCAAGCCCCAAGGGTCGCATAGCTGGAAAAGCTTGAACTGCGGCGACCGAGGGAACGCCCGAGTTATTACTGCGCTATCAAAAGGTCCGATTCTTGGATAGGCACGAACGCGAAAGTGCCCTCTACTTTCTCGCTCCATACAGTATATCAGGCCCTGATTATAATATCAGCAACATGCTTCTTTGCGACTACTTACATTAGGGCTATTCTTTGTCGACTGATTTTCGCCATTATTGCACAGACTATTTCGTGGTGCACTGCCACAAATGCAGGTTAAATGCCGCAAGAAGCCGCTTGTTGAAGCACGGCCGAACAGATTCATGCAAAAGTACACAACCAAAATAGGAATCGCTCAAGTCTCGATCAAAAGAAAACTCCCTTTGGGTTTACTACCGTTTCTCAGTAAGTCGAAGCAAGTTCAAATTTCGGGTGTACACTGATAGTGTACCATTCTGGACAAACGTGCGAGACTTGCAAGGACCTATGCATTTAGCCCATGAACCTTTCACCCTTTCAACCCCAAGTGGCGTTGCCGACTACATTTGGAGAAGAAGGATCTGCTACCCCGGATGAACCGGGTGCTAGACAGGGACGGTGTTAAAGCAGGTAGGGTTCACGATAGGGACCATGGGAGCCGGATCGTAGGCTTGGACCTTCCCTTTGGAATAAGCTTTCGGCTGAGGGTAGAAAGAACAGTATATGTGTACCGATATCATATCGAATATTATGTCGGATATCATGTCGGAGTTTGTTGGTCATCAAGAACTGCGGGGGAACCGAGTCGTGTGCGGGGTCCCCATTGGCATCCAATACTTACTCAGACTCATCTGAGTTATAGCACCAATTTCAACTTCGACCTAGTATGGCGAACGTTTTACGCGTCGCAGCTTGCCACGCATCGCCCGTATTTCTGAGCGCATCTCGAACGACCGACAAAGCGATATCGCTCATTAAACAAGCTGCATCACGAAAGGCCAACCTTGTAGTCTTCCCGGAAACCTACATTGCTGCCTTTCCGGTATGGAGCTCTGTACGAGCACCAACGGAAAATCACGCTCTGTTCCAGCGTATGGTAAAAGAGTCGATCTATTCGGATGGAGAGGAGATGGAAGCAATTCGCGAAGCAGCGCGATCCAACGGCGTCTTGGTTAGCATAGGCTTTAGCGAGAAGTCGCGATACAGCAACGGTTGCCTCTACAATTCGAACCTGACCATTGGAGCACAAGGTGAGATACTCGTACACCACCGCAAACTAGTCCCAACTTTCTTCGAAAAGCTTACATGGAGCCCCGGTGACGGCCATGGTTTGCGCGTTGCTGCAACACCATTCGGACGCATTGGCACATTGATCTGTGGCGAGAACACGAATGCGCTTGCAAGGTACGCATTGATTGCGCAGGCTGAGCAGGTGCACATCTCTACCTGGCCCGCCATTTGGCCGACAAGAACACCACAGAAAGGAAGCCAGCCAGGAGCGGAAGATCAATCTCCTACTGTCAGTGGAGCAAACTATGACAATCTGGCTGCCAATAAGACGCGTGCGGCAGCACATTGCTTCGAAGCAAAGTGTTTCGGTGTCGCATGCTCTGGATATTTGGGAGAAGATGCAGTTGAGATCATTGTCAACGGCTCAAGCCAGCCGGATATCGTGGCTGATACTTTGCGCGTAATGCCTCGAGCCGCAACCTTCTTCCTGGACCCGACAGGCGCACCACTACAAAGTTTTACCTACAAGAATTCAGGCAAAGAGTATGTGGATGCATTGCAAGACCAGGAGGACATACTTTACGCCGATATGGACCTTGATGACTGCATCGAGGGTAAACAGTATCATGATGTTGTAGGAGGTTACCAGCGACTAGACGTGTTTGATCTCAAAGTCGACCGATCCAGAAAAGAACCAGTCCGCTTTGCATAGAGACTTGGTACAGATAAGACTTATTGACAGAAGATATCCAAGGAGAACCCATACGGCTGGCACGCTCAGAAAGATCATAGAAGAAGACAGTTCCATCCATTATGGCTTGTGGAAATCATTCACGTATGTTAACAAGCTGTTCTCATACTAACTTCCTGGAAGTGTGTACATACTGCACCTTGCCTCGGCTCGTATTGACTCGTATTGACTACAGGCGACCTGAAGCCTATACTCAGGCCCACGCTAGGGGGTTGGAAAACGTACGAGTTCAACGGCATACAAGTAGCGCATCCGGCGCTTGCATCCGGCGCACTGTCTCTCAGTTGCGCAGAACGTCTGGTGGCCTACGACTCGTGATATAACCGGCTTGGATTATCTCGAGAGTGCCCAGAACAATGAAACACGTCACCGTAGATTTTTTTTTTCTTGTCGCACAATCTATCCCATTCCACCAACGACACCTTACATTAACCTACTTGAATCCACCCGACGACTGCAACCACGTGGGTATCTTGTTTTCTATATCCACCGTCTTCCCCCATACCCAACCAACCGGAACGGCCGTTCCCGAGACCCAACCTTTCCGAATTTTATGTGCAGGGACCTACGTAGTAGGCGCAGTAGCGACAAAGTACGTAGGAGCCGACAAAATACCGAACGCGACCACGATATACTTCACGGCCCGATTGAGCTCGGCCGCCCATCACACTGTAGCACATTTATAGATCTAATCACGTTTACGGAGTAAAGTCGTACTCGAGGAATAAACCTGTTTCTGGTCATTGTCTCCGTTATCAATCGCTTGATAATCACAGCTTTTTTTTATTCCGCTCGTTTGACACACACGCCATTGCTGACTCTCGTACTCCGTACCTACCCCGTTTCTTTCGTTTCACACAATCCTTCTACTGTAGTGGAGCGAGTCTCCGAGAGAGCCGAGCCGCTGTCAGATTCTAGAATCGCAATCCATAATAATTATTGATATTCTCGTTTTGTCCCTTTGTTGTCGTTTCATGTTCAGCTTGCGTGTTTTCATTTTATAGCACTTTTCTATCGGCGACATAACACTCACCCTTGGAGTATCTACTAGGCCGCTGTGTTCATCTAGGGTTAGTTCAACGTAAGCTAGGTTCGTTTGCGCGAAGGCCGCTTATGGCTAGGTTCACATTAGACCACGGTTTTTACGCTTTAGAGACATGAGATATTTCCTTCGCTACGTGATTATATATCAATTCGACAAAAAGGGGGAATCTGAAATAGAACTAGAATGAATCAAGACATTTTGAACTTACATGTAGATTCCGACTCACCAATACGTGCAATATCTGTTTACACCCACCGTAAAGCAACTTGAAACACTACGGGAAATTCAGACGCCGCTGAGATCACCTTCCCAAAAATACAAAAAGAGACAGCAAACTCTACGTAAAACATCATAATGGCCTTTTCCAACGCCTAACCCTTGTGTCAATGCCCTCCCCATAAAAAAAAAGAGATAAGCCCCTTTTGAGAACTACCCAAAATCAGCTAGCTATCCACAAACCAACCTGGCCATCAGCGACAGTTGCCTAACAGGCGGGGCAACCATCACAAGACTATACCGTACAAGCCTTTTTATATAGACTAGGCCAACCAGGCAGTGAGCTTCATTCACTGTAAGCCCTGGGCTTCGCCCGTCCACACGCCCTTCAGGAGGTTTTTGAAAGGACGTTAAGCCATACAATACAATACCCAAACCCAGCCACCCCTTCCACCGCTAACTAAGGAGAATCTTCCCTTTCCAACTTGATCTTCTTAGGCTCAGGCTCGTCTACATCAGACGCCCCCTCTTCCACTTTGACCTTTGTAGAATCTTGCATATCTGCGATGAAAGCCTCTGCGAAGAAACCTCGACGGGCAATTTTGGGTTGCATAGGAAATGCATCCTTGACCTTGCGCTTTGGGGAGAAGTTGGCAAACTTTCCAGTCAAGTTGCCGCACATGCAGCGTGGAGGCTCTCGAAAGGTATTGCTGCACGGAAGGTCAAGCTGTAGTGATCCCTGACTTACCTTTGCTATCGGACTCAGAGATTTCAGTGTACCGTCGACTGGATCGGGAAGATGCTGCGTAGGGGTGAAGTCCTCCTCGCGTTTGATGCGGGTGCTGCTTTTGGGAACTTCTGTATCTAATTTGTAGAGTGGGAAAAGAAGAGACGAGATATATCTGGGGGTAGGGGCGTTGGGTGGTAGTGCTTTGGGCAGTGGGTTTTTGGGCAGTGGGTTTTTGGGCAATGATGCTATGGACAGTGGTGCTATGGGTATTGGTGCTCTGGGCAGTGGTGTTCTGGGTATCGGTGCTCTGAGTGGTGACGCTTTGGGTGGTGACGCTTTGGGTGATGGCGCTCTGGAAGTTGTCGCTTTTGGGAAAGTCGCTTTGGGCGGTGGTGCTATGGGAATCGCTTTGGACAAGGCCGTTGTTGGTACCACTTTGTCTGATGCTACTTTTGTTGTCGCTTCGGGTATGGCCATGGTTGCAGCAGGGAGTAACTGGTCGAGATTTGGGATAAAGCCACTTAGCGATATGTGAACATTAAGCCGAGATTCAGTCGCCTCTGGCCGTCTTCTTTTTTCCTTCAAAGGTGGTACAACAGATGCACCACAAAACTCATAATGCCTGACCTCGGTCCCTCGCAACAGGGCTTTTGCGTGAATTGTGCACGAGGTATCGAGATAAGCTGCCCGTCCTCTGTTCGGTCGTGTGGTAGAGATGTTTCCTTGCTTATCGAAGTCCAAGGGCCAGTATGACTTCAGTTCTTTCTTACTATACGCCTCTGAGACATATATTGCATAGCAAGCCCGGTCATCCAGGTACACATAGTGCGGTGGTTCATTCTGGCCCCGAGCAATTGGATTTGGAACATCGCCATCATACAACTTCCATATCGGATGACCACGTATCGTTGATTTAGCCCGCCGAACAAAGTTTATGTTTGGGTCCCCATCGCCGTGGTTCTTTTGCCACAAGACCCGCATTCGTCTTCCATCCCAGATCATGGTTGGTTTTGGGCCCGGAGCACTAGCGACAAGATCACCGGGCTTGGTGGTCATCTTTCCTCCCTATGGCCGAAAAGCTGACTACCGAAATTTCATGCGTCCCAGGAGTGTTCCAATGTTGCTTGAGGAGATTTGGCGCCTTTGGACTGTGGTATGTATACAAAATAGAGTCGTCAGGCTTCTGTGGAGCATGGTCATGGATCTGAGCAACGGGATGATGAAATCTGGATATGAGAATCATGGTGTCATATACCTTTCGCACTTTGATTCACTAAGAGTCATAGGCGGAATGGATATGTGTCTAGACTTGGTAACTGAGTGAGGTGCTCTTGAGTTTGAACGGCCAACAGAGCCGAAGAACATGATGAACATTAGTTCACAGACAACCTACTGTGCGGCAGGAGAGATGAACAAGCGGCCGAATGAGATGGCAGATTCAAGATGCTCTGTGATATGCAGGGATGAGAGATGGTGAAAGAGTGGCGGCTGCACAAGAGATGGCTAGTAAATGAGTGAGGAAGAGAATGGAGGTTGGATGGGAGTGGAACAAAGGAATAAGACTGTATCAATGAGTAGAATAGCGCTACACTAGAAGGGGATCAGGTAAAGGTAATAGGGCGGTAAGAGTATCTACATAAATCATACGATAGGCGCGGTGAGGTGAGTAGGTACGACGAGTACATGATGTTTCCAATAGCAGCCGCGTTGGATCTCCAAGACTGGTATGGCGTGTGCATCCTATGGTAGTTCGAGAAGTCACAGTTCAAATTGAACAAGAGTCGTCGATATCCATTTTATTGCGGTGTTGATGTCTGGCTTTGTGTTTGGGCAATCGGACCTTTTTGGCCGATTGATGTCAACGATGTGGGCTGAGCCAATCAAAGATGCCAAGAAAAAGATAGGTCATCTACTAGCACCTTCACGACCGCCACCACCCGCATCGACTATCAAGGCTCGCCGGACGCCCGAGCATCAATTGAGTGAGACAATCCAGTACTGCCCGTCACGATGCTCGCACGACACGCCCCCGCCTCGTCGGCCCTCAATGCAGCCGCCCACCGAGCTCTGCCCGCAGTCTCGGCAGCCACCCGCTTCCCCAAGACGGCACCCAGGAACCAGACACAGAAGAGGACGCTGGCGACAGTGCAGGATGCACCAAAGAGAACATACGGCGGCTTGAAGGACCAGGACAGGATCTTCCAGAACCTTTACGGCCACCACGGCGCGGACCTGAAGAGCGCGCAAAAGTATGGCGATTGGCACAAGACAAAGGAGATTCTGCTCAAGGGCCACGACTGGGTGTGTATAGCCGACCGAGTTGGCTGACTCCGGGAACAAGGCTGACAGGTGTAGATCATCTCTGAGATCAAGGCTTCTGGACTGCGAGGCCGAGGTGGTGCTGGTTTCCCCTCTGGTCTGAAATGGGTATGGAACGCCTGGAATACGAATATGCCGACCATCTACTGACATTTACAGTCATTCATGAACTTCAAGGACTGGGACAAGGACACCAAGCCCCGATACCTTGTCGTCAATGCTGACGAGGGCGAGCCCGGAACTTGCAAGGACCGTGAGATTATGCGCAAGGATCCCCACAAGCTCATCGAAGGCTGCCTCGTTGCTGGACGTGCCATGAACGCTACCGCCGCCTATATCTACATTCGAGGAGAATTCTACCATGAAGCTACCGTGCTTCAGCGCGCCATCCAAGAGGCATATCAAGCTGGCCTGATAGGCAAGAACGCTTGCGGTTCTGGCTACGACTTCGATGTCTACCTCCACCGAGGAATGGGTGCATACGTCTGTGGCGAAGAGACTTCTCTCATTGAGTCACTGGAGGGCAAGCCTGGAAAGCCTCGTCTGAAGCCCCCGTTCCCTGCTGCTGTTGGTCTTTTCGGATGCCCCTCCACCGTCGCCAACGTCGAGACTATCGCTGTCGCACCTACCATCTGCCGAAGAGGAGGTAACTGGTTTGCCAGCTTCGGTCGTGAGCGTAACCAGGGTACTAAGCTCTACGCCATCTCTGGTCACGTCAACCGCCCCTGTGTCGTTGAGGAGGAGATGTCGATCCCCCTTCGTGACCTGATTGACAAGCACTGCGGTGGTGTTCGTGGCGGCTGGGATAATCTCAAGGCCGTCATTCCGGGTGGTTCTTCTACTCCTATTCTGCCCAAGCACATCTGCGACGATCAGCTTATGGACTTCGATGCGCTCAAGGACTCCCAATCTGGATTCGGTACAGCCGCCGTCATCGTCATGGACAAGTCCACCGATGTTGTCCGTGCTATCACACGCCTCGCGAAGTTCTACCACCACGAGTCTTGCGGCCAATGCACACCTTGCCGTGAAGGATCAAAGTGGACACATCAAATCATGGACCGCTTCTACAAGGGCCAGGCTCGCGAGCGCGAGATTGACATGCTGCAGGAGTTGACCAAACAGGTTGAGGGCCACACAATTTGCGCGCTAGGCGAGGCCTTCGCATGGCCACTCCAGGGATTGATCAGGCATTTTAGGCCAGAGCTTGAGGCCAGGATAAAGGACTACGGATTGAAGAATGGTGGCGAGGCGTTGGCTGGTGGATGGGCACATGATTCTGCCAAGAAGGGACTGCTTGTCTCGCCTGGTCAGTAGAAATACAGACTGGTTAGCATTGGTGGGAGCTTGTCTTGTACTCTGCGTTATTTTTCTTTTTTCTTATTGGCGTGTGCAAATGTTTGCTAAACTGAGCTGTATATAGTTTCTCGGCGCAAATGAAGAAGACTGAAATTCGAACTAGATCATAATCTGTTGGTTTTTCGTGGAAGAAAGTCAGATGAGATATACTGACACTCTGGACGCTCGCTATACGCCGCATACGCCTTTCAAATAACTCAAACAAGAAACGTTCACTGCTTCTGACAGCCGATTCCTCATCCCCTCAACATTATCCACTCGTTTACTACCTTAGTTACCCATACAAATCTGAATAAATTCATCCCTGCTTATCGCATTATCATTGTCCATATCAAACTCCTCAATCATAGCCACAAGCTCATCATGGGATAGTGCCTCTCCCAGCTCGCGCGCAACACGCGTGAGATCCTGCAACGTGATAGTACCCTTTCCTCCCTCATCAAAAAGTTCGAAAGCCCTCAAAATCTCATCCCGCGGATCCCTGCTCAATATTCTCTGCGCCATGAGCGTCTGGAAAGACTGGAAACTCAGCAATTGCCGACCTGGTGCTGCGTATTGGTTTTGCTGCTGCCGTTGCTTCCCCTGTGCACCCTGCGGTGACGGCGTCCCATGCTGTTGTAGTATACCCAGGATCTCTTGCTTGGGGAGGTCGAAGCCAAGAGCCTTCATGGCAACTTTGAGCTCGTGATAGTCGATATATCCGTCCTTGTCCAAGTCGAAGAGATTGAATGCTTCGCCGATCTCTTCTCGTTGCTCTTCGGTGAGTTCGGCAAGCGAGTTGGCGCCTGCGGCTTCCATGCGTTGAGCACGCTCACGTTCAGCACGCTCACGTTCGAGGCGCTCGGCCTCAAGGCGTTGCGCGTTCTTAGGGTTGGGCACGAATGCCGGTGTGTTGCTGAAGGGGGGTTGTGGTTGCGCTGGTAGCGTTGGTCCCGGGCGACCCATGCCGTAGCGGTTCCCGGGTCCGAGGGGGTTGGAGGAGCTGGCCATGTGTGTTGATTTGTTGTGATGTATGCGCGTTTGGCGGGCGTGGGTTTAGGCTCAAGCGGGGATGCGCGAGTAGTGGGTGCAGCTGCGCAATTGCAGTCAAGCAAATGGGTGGCGTACGGAAAGGGTATCTCGGCCAATTGACGGATTCTGAAGGCGCATACGGTTGCGACGACGTGACTTGTCCTGTTCTGAACGACTTCTTTGTTTGGGTCCAGGTCACGATAATGCACTTCTTTGGAACGCGAGACGCGTTTGGGCGTGAAAGCTTAGCTGCGGCTCTAGCGCGATTTGCTGGTGGGGTCTCTAATGGGTAGGGCTGATGTCAAGGATGTTTTTGTCCCTGCTATTGTGCAGCCTTGCTGGGGTGGAAACACAGCGGGGGTTTAGGGCTAGACAAAGGTGCTCAAGAATGGGTTGGAGATATGCGAGTATTGTTGTTGTCATTCGTGCACTTGATTGCAATTGGCTGGCACCTGATTCAACACGACTCGGCAGCTGAACTGGAGTGACAAAGAGCCGTAGTAGTACAACCGTTGTTCACAACTCAGCGTTCATGCGCAATAATTGTTAACTAAGCCCCCCAAAAAAAACAGGCTGAAGCCGCATGGGCATTTACGGTTGCCTCGGGGAAGAAGTCAACTATCAGCTCAGTTCTAATCTTGCAATCAGACTGTATTGTCTCGTATACACTTTAATTTGACAGTATGCATAGTCGAAAGACTCTGACCAGGCCTGTCTCTGTCTCTGTCTCGGGAACGTTCCAAAGTCGTTGTGTAGGGGCAACTTTGGGGGCTGCTTCGGAGCGAAATTTCCTCAGTCCACCAGGCAACCGTAGGTAGCAGCAGCAGGCAGCTAGGCAGGCCTGAGGAAGCCGTGGAAGCCTCAGTCAAGACGCCCACCTGACTGCGCTGACGTCCTATTCGCCAATAGCTATCTTGACTTGCTTTTGTGCAGGGGAGAGAGTCCGGTAGCGTACTGCAGAGTGGTGTATGGTGACGAGGGAGGTCCACGTGACCTTCTGGCAACGGCTTAGCGCCGTGTTGGCGTGCGGCTTTCCGTGCTTCCTCCTAAGTGCGACATCACCTCTGCTTTTGTGCTCCAGCAAACTCTCGCGCCCGTCGCTCTTTTCCTTCCATGACGGCCCCGTTTACTACTTAATCAGCTCCTCTTCTGAGCTCCTTTTCACTAATTTCTCTCCTTCCTTTCGCGCTCACCTGCAGTCGACCCCGCTGCGCGCTTGCCCATTCCCCGTTCCTTGGCGCGTTTTCCGCGAAGCTCGCACACCCACGCCTGCCTGTAGGTGTAGAAGAGCTCTCCAACTCCCAACTCCATTAGTCAACCCCACCACGACGCCATCTCCCTGCGCATTGTTAGTCAATCACGACACAAAACACGCGCAACCCGTCGGACTGATCCAACATGTCCTTCGGCGGTGGATTCGGCGGCGGCTTTGGCGCCAACAACAACAACAACAACAACCAGACCACTGGCTTTGGTGGAGGATTTGGGGCAAATAACAATAACAATAACACAACTGGTAAGCACAAACTCAATGTTCGATGATTCTGGATCCTTGCGCACGCGAATGCCTCGATGCGCCTTGCGACATAGCCACGTCCTCATCGACGAACCGAGTCTAACATGCCCTGCGCCTCAGGCTTTGGCTCAGCCGCGAACACCGGTACAGGCATATTCGGCGGCAGCAGCGGCAACACTGGCAGCACCATGTTCGGCGGCGGCGGCAACACCAACTCGAGCACGCCTTTTGGAGGCGGAGGTACGTGGAAAGCTTGCGCTTTGCTATCGCGTCGCTCTTATGGGAAATTTCGCGCGTACCAACGCTGTCTTCTCTGTCTGGCTTGCTTCGTCGATTGCGCAATTCGTTCAGTTTCGCGCAAGGATCCATGTTTTGAGAATTCTACTTGGAAGCAACAGGCTAACTTTTCTCTTTAGGCGGCTTCGGCGCCAACACAAACAACAACACTGCCTTTGGCTCAAAACCTTTCGGTGGCACAACGACCACCGGCGGACTCTTTGGTGGTGGTGGCGCTACTGGTGGCGGTGCTTTTGGAGGAGGCTTCGGCTCGACTAACAACAATACTACGTCCGCATTTGGGGCTGCCAACACAAACACTGGAGGAGGATTATTCGGCCAGAGCAAGCCAGCTGGCTTTGGTGCAGCAGCAACAACTGGCGGCGGTCTTTTCGGAGGTGGCAACACCGGCGGCGGATTTGGTGCCAACAATACCAACACCACCACAGCTGGATTCGGTGCCAACACTGGCGGTGCCTTCGGCGGCAGCAACAACCCTCCTCCGAACAATGGTACTGCCAACACGCCCTTCCAACCGTTCTCCGAGAAGGATGGTACTACCGGCAACGCACAGTCGCAGTACCAGACTATCACATTTCAACAACCGTACCAGAACTATTCACTTGAAGAATTGCGTGTAGCCGATTACAATCAAGGTCGCAGGTATGGCAACGGTGGAAATGGTCAAGCTGGCGCGTTCGGACAGAGCACTGGATTTGGAGGCTTCGGTACCAACACAAACACAACTGCTACCGCAGGCTTTGGAGCTAATGCCAACGCTGGTGGTAGTCTTTTCGGAGGCGGCAATGCCAACACCAACACGACATCAGCATTTGGTCAGAACACGGGAGGCTCAGCGTTTGGCACGAATAACAACACCGCTGGTGGTGGTCTTTTTGGTCAAGCCAAGCCTGCGACTGGAGGTCTTTTCGGTTCCACCAACAATACCGCGACTGGCACGACTGGTGGCCTCTTCGGAGGTGGCGCCACTAACAACACAACTGGAGGATTTGGCTCTGGTGGTGGTGGTGGTGGGTTTGGTGCTTCGACAACTACTGGGGGTGGTCTGTTCGGTCAAAACAAGCCTGCAACGACCGGTGGTCTCTTCGGTGGTGCTAGCACTAACAACGCCACATCCACACCATTCGGCGGCGCAAACACAGGAGGCGGTTTCGGTCAATCGAATACTGGTGCTGGTGGTCTCTTTGGTCAGTCCAACAACCAAACCACCACACCCGCATTCGGTGCCAACAACACCGCCACAAACACTGGTGGTGGACTATTTGGTGGTAATACTGGCGGGGGCTTCGGACAAAACAACCAGACTCCGGCTCAGAACACTACATCCGGTGGTCTCTTCGGCGGCGGCGGTGGATTTGGCCAGAACAATCAACAGAACCAGCAGAAGCCTGGCGGTCTATTTGGCGGCGCGACCACTGGAACTACAGGTGGTGGTCTTTTCGGTCAAACCAATCAGAACCAGTCATCTACTGGTGGCTTGTTTGGTGGTTCTACTGCAAACAATAACAACAATACTGGTGGTGGTCTCTTTGGTCAAAAGCCTGCTACCGGCGGTACTTCTCTCTTTGGCGGTGGCAACACTGCTAATTCGGGAACCTCTGGTGGAGGCTTGTTCGGTAACCTCGGTGCTTCAAATAACCAACAAAACACCGGTGGTTCTGGCCTCTTTGGTGGCCAAAACAACCAGCAGAAGCCCGGTGGCCTATTCGGCGGTTCCACAACTAACACGAACACAGGAGGCGGTCTCTTTGGCGGTGGACAACAGAATAACAACCAGTCAACCCTCGGTGGATCCCTCTTCTCCAGCCAGAACCAGCAACCACAGCAACAACAAAACCAGAACAGCTTGTTTGGTGCTTCTGGAAGTTCTCTTCTCAACACGTCTATTGCTACCAATCCTTACGGAAATGATGCTTTATTTGCTGGTCTCCAGACTCCTGCCCAGAGCCCTGGCCCGATCGCAACTCCTCTGTCCAGCAGCCAGAAAAATAAAAGCAAAGCAATACTTCCTCAGCACAAGCTGAATCCATCTGCATCGACACGTCTTCTCACTCCCCAGAGCAAATTGGGTGGCTATGGATTTAGTTATTCCTCCTACGGTGGATCATCTGGTGCTTCGAGTCTAGCTGGTAGCACAGGTTTTAGTGGAAGTCTGTTTGCAGGCGGTCACCTTTCCCGGTCTCTAGGGAAGAGCGTATCCACCAGTAACCTTCGTAACAACTTTACTCCGGACACGAGCATACTTTCTCCAGGCGCATTCACCACCACTGGTCGCAATTTCGGTAATGGTGGTCTGAAGAGACTGAATATCAACCGAAACATCAACGGCGGCCGCACCCCACTTTTCGATGAACCCTCACAGAAGCGAGTTAGCTTTGCTCCTGGTGAAGATGTCAACGGGGAGACAAACGGGGGAGACCGCCTTGGTAGTTCGAAGGGACGAGGACGACGCCTCCCCAAGGTCTGCTGATAACGGAACAAATGGCGAGCCCTCTCACCCAGCCATGCAGCAAGTCAATGGCACAGAACTCACCCATGTCGATGACCAAGCACTTGCACCCAAGTCAGCATCTTCTATCAACATCCAGCCCGGACAGGACCCCAAACCTGGCGAGTACTGGTCTAGCCCACCGCTCGAGCAGTTGAAGAGGATGAGCAAGCAAGATCTCAAGAGTGTACCCAACTTCGTCGTTGGCCGTCACAACATCGGTCAGATTACGTTTAACATGTGTAAACCTGTCGACTTGTCGGAAGTCGACCTCGATAAGCTGTTCGGCGATATTGTCCAACTTAATCCACGCAACGCCACTGTTTATGGAGAAACCTGCACGTGTCTGCCCAAACCTGCGCTGGGCAGTGCCTTGAATCAACCTTCCGAAATCATTCTTGGCAATTCGTGGCCTCGCAACAGGGCTGGCAAGAAGGATCTCAAACATCTTGAGCGTCTCAAGCGAGTGGCCGGAACAACATTCGTCAGTTACAACCAGACCACTGGTGAATGGACGTTCACTGTTCCTCACTTTTCCTCGTATGGCCTTGATTACGATGACTACAGCGACGAAGAAGACGAATACTCAAGCGAACTGAGTGATGTCCCTGATACCCCAGCAGAGCAGCAGCATCGCTCTAGTCAAATGACTAGCACGCCTCAGCAGGATTCGTTCGTTAGCCCTCAGTCTCAGGCTCAGTCTAGCCCTGATGATACGTTCGACTTCAAGAAGGGGATGCGATCGCGCTCCAGCGTACCCGGTGGCTTCGGGGACGAGACTGTGTATGAGAACGATGAAGAGATGCATGATACTCGAGGCGAGTCTTTTTTAGGGCGTCGCTCCGTGGGTTCGCTTGATGGGCAGCAAGATGCTGACTACTCTGAAGAAAGCGAATTAGACTTGGTGCACGACCAGACCATGGCGGATTCTGTATCGGGACCATTTCGAACCACGGAGCGAGCAACCGCCATGGACGATCCATTTAGAGGCTCAATAATGCCGAAGTCGATTCTCAAACCTAGTCAATTCGTCAGGCCGGGAGCAGGAACACCAACGAAAGCGCAACTAATTTTTGATGACGATTGGGCGAACCAACTCCAACGCACCATCAGCCCAAAAAAGCATGATCGACAGACCCTTCGCGAGAGCCAGGGAAATGTACTACGTGAACACGAGACCAATCCTACGAAGTTTTCCCAATCCTTTGTTGGTCGACCGATGACTACGGCTATGGATTTGATGGACTCTCTTTTCGGCGAGACGGAGAACCAACAAGTTCCCACGCGTGGCAGACATGGCATTGAGGTTTGACTTCCCTCCCCCTTTGGCGTTTGTATATGATGGGGCGCGGTCTGTGGCAGGTTTCCTACGTGGCTCTCCTTCATAGATTGACGCTTGGACCTTACGTCCGCCCATGTATGTAGTTACAAATTGATATGGAACAAGATTGCTGAAACTCTTGTCTTAGTTACCCTATTCCAAACGACCCAAGACCTCATCCGAGCTCGACCAGTTCACCGATACCGACAAGAAATTCCATAATTGCAGCAAACCTCGCTTTAGCGAATCCAACATCCTCATTTACGGCAACAAGGGTCCAGCGCACCTCGAAGGTGGAGTCTTCCTTACAGCTCAAGAACCGCTCGTGGATGCCATGAAGGATGTACGGTTTGTGAAGCTGCCTACATTCGACGACGTAAGCAGATACCCGCACTATTCTCGTTATGAGCATGAGATACTAATCGATTTTAGTCTGTTCCCGAGACTTTGTCGCTCCAGAAGCAGCATACGAAGATATCCACTACTGACGGCGCACCTTCAGCAAAGTTCTTGACTGATCCTGCTCCATTGGAGTTCTCTGTTGTATCAAGAGCTGTAGCTCTCGACACCACAGCAGGCGTCCATGAACAGAAAGCCTGGCAATTGCTCTCGCTTCTGTTTGATGATGCCGACAGAATTCCAGTCGGTGTACAAGTGGAAGAAATGCAGGTATATAGAAAAGAGAAGCTGTCGGACTTTTGGAAAATGCTCGTCTGGGACGATGCACAGAAACACGCTCAACAAGCTGCCTCGCCAGAAGAATCCGCTATTGCACAGCTCAGTTGTAACAACGTTGCCGATGCCTGTCACTCTTTATTGGATGGCCTCGATTTGCGACTTGCTACAATGGTTGCTCAAATCGGCGGTGATGAGACGATGCGGGAGAGTATGTATGCTCAGATTGAAGAATGGCGTCGTCTAGATGTGCTTGCTGAGATGGAGGATTCTCAACGTGCTTTATACGAGCTCCTTGCTGGCAATTGCACTCAGTCAGAGGGTAAGATAGGAGCGGGCCGGGAGAACCACGCTTCCACTTTCAACATCTCAAGCCGCTTCGGTCTCGACTGGCGACGGTCTTTTGGACTGCGCCTATGGTACGGCACACTAGCGAACGAACCTATCGAGATGGCTGTTGCGCAGTTCGCGGACGCCGTTAAAGATGGCAAGGAGGATGTCAAGCCAGTCCCGTGGTTTATTGAAAACAACACTGACATGGGCTGGAAGGATTCTGCAGCAGAACATCGAGAGGATCTCCTTTGGGGTATCCTAAAGCTGTACACTTCAGTAAAGATGGACCTCTCCGCTAACATTGAGGATGTTCTGGCTCCCGGGAATACCTCTGGTAATCCTCTGAATGCCCGCCTCTCATTCCAGCTGTTCCAGCTCTTCAAGTCACGACTGGACGACGCGAGCGAGGCGGACGAGCGCAAAGTCCCAATGCCTACTTCTCGTGGTCATGATGATGGCGAGGAAAACTTCCGCCGGTCACTGCAGTCGTGGACCGCTCCAGGTGCTGCAGATGATGTACAGGCAGCGAATCCGCTTGTTGAGCTAGGGGATAAGATCACTCTCACCTATGCGGCTTCCCTACATACTCCGGAACACTGGACTACGGCCATCTGGGTCTACGCTCATTTGTCTTCCGCCCCGATGCGTGAGCACTACATCCGCTCGCTGGTCAATCAATTCTCCAGTTCCTTTGCTCTAGAAGACAACGATCCAACCTATGTGTGTCTCACACGGGATCTTCACGTGCCTTCAACATGGTTGCATGCGGCTGCAGCCCTGCAAGCGAGGTCAAAGGGCGATGCCCTACGCGAGGCAACACATCTCATCAAAGCCGAAGAGTTGGTAGAGGCACACGACGTGCTTTGCAGGAAGGTCGGCCCAGAAGCCATCATATCTCGCGATTATGACGCACTACGTGAACTCATGGATGGCTTCGTGTCAGAGTCACCAAGGGAGCCAGTCCAAGGCTGGGCCCAAGGCGGACAGATATACTTTGACTACATCGAGCTGATTGACTTGACCGGCCAACGTTCAACATACCGTATCGACGAGGAGCTAGACAACCGGGTCCAAGAAATTCTTGCAAAGCTCCAGCGCGCACTCGAGATTGCTGGGCGCGACAGATTGGGCTCTTGTGGTCTGGAAGAGCGGGTCGCTCTCATGGAGATTGCGGGTACTGTCGCCAACCTCATCGCCAAGTCTCAGGTTAGTCTTTTCGATCTACCACCTCCCTGTTTCCGTGCAATAAAGCTAATGATATGGCAGCGATCGAACCGCAGTGCAATTCTCAAGCTCCCTCTTACCGAAGACCTCTGGCTTAAGCACTCCATCGAACTCAGCACAAGCTATTACCGTAACATCATGGTGAGCAGCCGGTAAAAAGTTTCGAGTTGTGTATGCAAAGAGAGCGTACAGACGACAAAAGTTAAGATTGACGTGGGCGTCGTGGCTACAGTCACAACTGTCCTGGGCTGGGGCTACTGTATCGGGTGGAGTGCTGAGCGGTTGATCTTTGTCTTTTTTTACAAGTAGTTGGAAAAACAAGACTGGACCTGTTTGGAGAAGGAGAGAAATGATGCGATGTAAACTTTGGGGGTCCATTTTGTGTGTTTATTGTTTTGTTTGGTCTTTTCTTAGAGAGGGAAAAGCGAGTTTTTTTTTCTTTTTTACTACTTTCGATTCGAAGTGTATAGTATGACTTGGAGAAGGAAGAGAGAGAGAGGAGGGGGGGGGGGGTTTAATGCATTGTTTTGTTTGAGTGTACTATGTGTTATGGTTTTTTTAAATGGTGCTGTCACATCGACATGTTATACTCGTAAAGGGTTGGATGGACATGATAATGCTCCATTTGTTTCATCGATCACGATTATTACGGTTGTTTGCCAACATGACTCCTGAACAGAACGGTCTAATAGCATACAAAGTTACTAGAGTTGGGAATGCTTTGATAAATCTAATGCTACGGTAAATCTCTTATGTATGGGTATAGAAAATGTCCTGAATGCTGCACGTACGCATGCGTGTCTTCATCCCAAGGCTACGAAGCCGAAGCCGGTCCTTGTTGCACAGACGTAGCGGTGCCATTTCGCGGCGGGCCCTGTTGACGTCCGCCTCTTGCACCAGCCTTACCACCTCGTCCAATTCTGCCTCGACCGCCTCGACCTGCGTTCTCCTTTCCTGGTGCTCGATCACTACCATCGTGTTTCGAGACTGCTTTCATCGCATCACCTTGAGTAGCTGCGGTGGATGATGGACCGACATTCCCTTCTCGCTTTCCGTTACTACAATCAGCTTCCTCTACGCCATCTTTTTTCTCTTGGCCCTTGGCTTTATTGCCTCTACCACTACGGCCCTTGTTACCTCGACCACGAGAAGCTGCTTTGGCTGCGCGGTCCAACAGTCTCTTTGTCTGCGCTTCTTCTTCAATCACTCGTCGGCTTTCCTGATCCCACCATTGCTGGAATTCCTGCTCTTGTTGAATCTCTTGCAGACTACGCTTCGCTGCAGCGTCGCGTATCAACGTCTTCTCCGCTTCTTGGAGGGATAGAATCTCCATCATGCTAAGATGTTGGCTGGGGGAGGTAGGCGAATGTTGTGGTAAGGGAATATGGCGGACAGATCTGGGTGTTGGGATAGGATCAGTCGAGACTGACATTCCCCTCTCCGAGGCGATAGGGCGGGTCCTTGAAGGCGACGAGGTTCCGGTTGCAGCTTGACCTTTCGAAGCACTACGCTTGTCCTTCTGCTTGGAAGATCCACCCTTGTTCGCAACGGTCTGGCGCATAGTAAGGTGGGGTGTACTGGACGGTTGCGAAGGTTGTGGTGTAAGTGTAGGCGACGGCTGTGCTGCCGGGGACATAGCAGGACTATTGCTCGGCTTTCGATGAGCTGTTGCCTGCCATGGCGATACGGCTGGCGGGACCGGCTGCGGTTTCTCGATTGGCGTGCCGAGTTGCTGGGCTTGTTGAAGACGCTTACGCTCTTTTTGCGACAACTTGGCGTGTGCAGCTTTTGCGATACGTTCGCTTTCCCCTCGTGATAAGCCGATGGAGAGATTCGATGGCGTGGCTGAAGAATCTTGCGCCATGATGTCTTTGAGGTCAAATTTGGGTGCCGTAAGGGGTGTACTGCCCCAAGGTTGACCGGGTGGTCTTTCCTCCTTGATAGCTGATGGAGGAAAAGGACTCCTAGACTTAAGTGGCGTGCCTGTAGTTCTACCAAACGATTGAGAAGTTGGACCAGGCTTTTGAACTGAGCCCCAGGGTGCCTCAAGGGATCCCACTGGAGTCTCCGTCATCTTCTCATCTCCACTCTGCTCGGTGAACTGAGGGGGGTTGATCTTCTTTGGCGCAGCATCATCGTATTCATCCCCGTCGGACATGTCAAACATAAGGTCTGGAACGGAACCTTTGCTCTTCAGCGCTGGAGTCAAAGCCGGACTCTTAACCTCCTTGGAGGCTCGCCTTCGGTTACGCTGGCGGAGAGGCGAAGCTGCAACTTCTTCCAAACTTTGTGCTCTGAAGGATGCAGAGAAATTGTCTCCATCGGCGTACTTGTTCGAAAGTACTATGGCATCTACTTTGGCGCGCTTGCCGCGCTCGATTCTCTCAGCGAGCTCTGGGTACCGATCGAAGAGAAGAGTTTCAGCTCGGCCACTCCTAGCAAAGGGGAGGTAAGCGAGCTGGTTCTCATGAGCGACCTGGTTGAGTTCTAGCAATAGATCTTCATCCAGCTCGTCCAAAGAACCATTCTGCATTACCGCCTCCAAGCTCAAGCAAACATACTCCAAAGCCGCATCCTTGAATTCGGCGACAGAACTGGGTGCCACTGCTGTTAGGAGGGAGCAAACATTGCGGGCGTTGACTATATCGTAGTTAGTACCAGTATCAAAAAGCCGAAGATTTATGCATACCATAGCGACCTATCAACCTTTGACAGATCTGTGTCAAACGATCTAACATCAATTCGTTGGATACAGACATGATGTCCATGACATGGTCAAGCAATTCATCAAGTGCCAATAAATCGTTTAAATCCTCACTTGTAACATCTTCGAAAATCTCTTCCCCAGCATCAGTATAAAGATGACGAACAACGAGTTCGAAAAGACGCGTCTCCACGTGACTAAGGTCGATATGAATGAGTGGGGACTGCTCGGACCGCCTTCCCTCAAGCCACTGGCCAGCAGCACGACCTCTGAAAAGACCCTCAAAGAAAGGACAGCGCTGACAGATGATATCAGAATGCAATAGCATCTCGCCGTCAGCAAGGTCAATAATGACATCGCCGCTTTCAAAGAACGATGGATCTTTGATGGCGAGTTCCATATCCATATGCAAGGACCTTCGCGGCTTGACCATTTGGCGTACGGCAGGCTCGAGCTGTCGCAGTTCAAGACGAGAAGCAACCTTCATCAATTCCGTTCGCACTGAACGGTATCTATGCGCCAAAGCGGGGTAGTGTCGAGTGACATTCCAGAAGTCAACAACAGAGTCGGTATAAGCGAAGAGAACCAGGTTGAATATGGTGAGGAAATCGAATCCTTGGAACACCACCAGAACTCGTCCGCCTTCTGCTTTGATCGTCAATAAATCAGGCATGATATGTTCAACACCTCTAACCCGAAAGTCGAGCAGAGCATCCCTGAGTATACGGCTGCGTCCAGCCAAAACAAATTCATGGACAGGGATGCGGGCATCAGAAAGCGTGGATCCAATTTCCATGTTGTAGGTGCGGTCTGGTGAAGCCGATGAACGTTGCAAGATGCTTGTTATCTCTGTTTCCAAATCTTTAGATTTCAAGACGCGCTTGCGCAGGCCTTGTGTTTCTGTGGCCCGGGCCCAGAACCTGGACGCAGGCTCCTCATCATCTGATGTCTCCTCATATTCACTCAGTTCATGGAAAGAGAGCAACGGAGCTAGATCTTCCCAAAGGCCTGCCTCATCTACACCTATCTGTGTCCTGGTAACATTACAATCCTTTCGAATGGCAGCGTACGCTCCGAATGCGGAAGCACGGACGGCAATGACTCTGGTCAGACCAGATACACGCTGGAATTTGTAGTCTTTCGGCTTGGTTCCAACGGTAGCGGTGGTACTGGCATTCTTGATAGTTGCTCTTTTAGTGCGTCTCCAAACGCTACCGACCTCTGTGGTCAAGATGATGGATCCATCCTGGTCGACATCGACGTCTCTTGCTGCCATATGGCTTTTCTTGGAAGACCAAATGCGAAAAGGTGCAGAGAGAGCCCCACGTATCTGCTTAGGGTTGGTGGTCGATGTACTAGAGTCCTGTGGGCCCTCGGAGCGTCGACTGACAGCGACAGTGAAGACCTCGCCTGAAGTTGATAGCGCACAGATGGTGTCACCGCCAGATGTGATCTTATTAATCTTGTTCGGGGCTGTGTCGTACTTTGTTGTCAGCCAACTTTCCTTGAGGAAGCTACTCGTGAAACCATCCAACGGGAAGCTCAATTTTGCATAACCGTAGTTTGCAAAAACCCAAACTTCACGGTTTTCCAAGAGACACACTGTAGCGCCATCGATAGCGGAGACTGAGTGAATGGAACTTGAGAAGAGAGCAGCAGCAATCTTCCGAGGTACGACTTGCATCTCTAAAGACCGGGCATCTGAGTCGACAATGCCGAGTTGGCCTTCGTTCTTGCCAAAAGTATACAGAGAGGTGGCGGTGTGCACGACAGAATGTATACGTGACGCAGCAATGCCGGTGACTACTTCACGCTTTAGCGGTCCAAAAATCTGACGAGGAATGGTGGAGATGGGATCATCATCCTTCATGGTGGGCTTTGGAAGTGTGTATCCTAGCTGTCCATACGCATTGTTGCCCCAAGAAAAGATCTCTCCTTCCTCGGTAATGGCCAAAGTGTGATTCTGGCCTAGAGCGACTGCAGCAACTTTCTTCAGCCCCAGTCCACCACTTTCTATACACGTGAATTGGTATCTCGTGGTCTCGTTACCCGTACCCAGGCGTCCACCAGGGCCATGGCCGCACATGTACAGATTAGAGATGGGATCGGTGGTCAATATGGCGGTGTGCAGCTTCGACATTCGCACGTCCTGGATAACGATTGGTGTGTTACGAATGTGTGTTGGAAGGTCTACTGTACTACGCGCATGTTGCGGACCAGCATCTTGTACTGGCATACCCATGGCTGCTAGGTATTGGTACTGTCCATCGCGGTGTTCCTTATAGAAGCGCTGAAGTAGATGATCTGGTCTGCGCAGAGTGATGCGCTCAGGGAATTGACGGTCATCTTCGTCTCCGAAGCCGAGTGTCACGTTCTTATTGCTGCCAAAGGTGTATACTTCGTCACCCTCGAGAAGCACAGGCGGTGCGATTAGCCTTCTGCGCGTCTCATCATCAACGTCGCCACTATCTCCATGAGCCATCTCATCTTCCGAATCTGAGTCCATAACAGGTGCCTCTTCAGGCCGCAGAGTCCGATCCTTGATGGTCATTGAAAACAGATCTAGGGGACCATAGCCTTCCTTGTCCTTAATCTTGACGAGTCCCCGCGCATGCTGGTTGAATCCACTAGCGCCTTGACCCAGAATATCTTGAGCATCGCGATTTAGGATGAGACGTGCGATTGCGATGTTGCCAAAGTAGAAGGCCCGATGGAGCGCAGTCCAGCCATTCTCCGCATCTTGAACATAAAGATCGGACCATGGGTGCTCCAGAAGTGCTTGCGCAAAGTCCACAGCGCTGTCAGCTGTAGATGAGGCAGCATGGTGTAATATTGTCATTCCCGCTGCGTCGCGACTGTTGATATCAAATCGAGTCAGATTAGCAGCCGCGCCCATGCCCATTTTGCGACCCTTGACGCTCGTTATCGGCGAAGCATTGTAGCTACTCGGACTACCGTTCATGGCGCCACCGGATGCGCCTCCCTGCCAGCTAACAAGGCCTTTCTGTGTTGGCGGCCGGTGCGAGTGCGTGGGAGTTGCGAGTACATGTCGAAAGTTGTCGACATCATCTTCGAGGTAGTATTTCCACAGATAGCCGCTCATGTGCCGTATGGAGGAGGAGTGATCCGAAGCTTTTACGAGTAGCACCTGGCCTCAACCTCAGTGGGTCAAAGCGTGTTTAAAGGTGCTTGCTGTAAAGCTGAGGACGACTCCAAGGGAGGGATACCGAGCACGACGGGCCGGCGGTATGTCTAGCTAGATGTAGGTGCTGGGAGATATCAGGGGGTGAGTAGGCGGGAGAGGTGTATACGTGGAAGGGAGCGCGGGGGAGATGTGGGAAGGTGGCAAGTAGTCAGACGGCGATTGTCGGTGTTCAGGGAGAGTCAGCGATGTGCACGGGGTGGCGAAGGATAGGTAAGAGGTATGCGACAGATGTTCGGGGCGCTATGGACGTTTGCAGAGTGGAAGGCGCAGGTGGCGGGGCGGGAATTGTGTTGTGGGTGCGGTGCTAGGTACGGGACGTGTCTATGACGAAACTACCGAGGCGATAAAGGTGGTGGATCAATGGGTGGCGGGAGTTAAGATGAGTCAGAGCTGGTCTGATATATTTGACAGAATACGACAGGTGCGACCAAGGGGTTAGTTATGTGTCGCGGTCGCGAGGATGCTTCGGAGGTGCCTGCGGGCGCGTTGTGGCATGTCGCATGGCAAGGCCCACGGCGAATCCGCCAATCGCAACTGTTCTCGCCGTCACAAGCCATGCTCTGAGGTCGAGAATGCTTTCAACGTCGACCATGCAGAGAGACTACCCGTGACAGTAGTGGAAGGTCATGTCTTCATCGTCATGAGCCGCTCCGACATGACGTACTGACGTGAGCGTATGGAGGGGAGCTTGGCCAAGAAGCAGTGGCCAGGTGTTTGCGTTCCATAGCGGCGGGCGCGTCTACCTATATACAAACCCGCGACTCTCCACACCGACTGGCGGTGGGGCTGCCGCGAAGGTACCAGCTGGCAGTGTTGACGGTGAACATGTCTGCTAAGGCCTTCGGCCCTTCAGGGTCACAGCTAGAAGCAAGGCCAACCTTCCGTCACCAATGGACGTGAACCGCTGCAGGGCGCTGTCCAAGTCCCAGACTAGCCACGACCTGCTTACCTACTTGGGTTTGTCTCTACATCGCTCTGAAAACAGCAGAGACGAAAGGGCGCGGGTTGAGGGGCGCGACGGGACGGGAGCATGCTTGCACGTAGTGATGCAGATGCAACAGCATCGCTGGTCGCTTGACGAGGTGGAAGTGCCAAGGCTGCCAATATCGATAGAAGCGAGCGAGGAAGGAAGAAGCGAGCGATGCTCTGCATCAGGCATCTGGGCAGGCATCTGGGCAGGCATCCGAGCATGTACATATCTTGACGGCTGCAGCAATTGATACACAAGCATGCAGACAGCAATAACAGGACATGGCCACAGCTGAGAGTGCTCGACTAAGCCATCACAATGTGCCGGTCCAAACCTATTCTGGCGACGTGATAAGTTGGACCTAGCATTGGCCCTCGTCAGGCCCTGTCTGGCCATGTCAGTCCTCTCGTCTAGTGGCTGAATGGCAGGACGGCACCACGACGGCGGGGTCTCACCGGCAACCGCACACACGCAGTAGCCAGTAGCACAGACGATAAAACGCATCTCGTACCACCGGTCAGCTCGCCATGAGGCTGTAGACGGCCAGACTGGCAGAGGTGAGGCGTCGAACGGTGCTGCATAGGCGGGAGTCGGGGCCCCCTGCGGAGATTGATGCGCCGTGGTTCGTGGGTTTGTGGGTGCACGACAGCGGGAGGCAGTGAAGCACATGTCCAGGCAACCAAGTTCACCAACAAGGCCGTTTGATGGGCGTCAAGGGCGCAGGCTATGCGACTTGCATCTCATCTCCATGGGAATGCGCGGTACGGATAATCCGTACTGCGCCATAGTACGCCATACTGCGTAAAGGTGTGCAAATGCGTGATTCTCGTTAGCGGCTTGCTGCTTCGGTCAAGGCCCATGTTCAGCGTCACGGAAGCTTCCATCCATGCATCATCCAGCCTGAGTCGACCAGGACAAGCACAGGCACCGGCATGGCCAGCTTCCCCAGACTGCGGCCAAATAAGATTGATTCCCACTCACCCGCACGAGATTACGACTCTCGCTAGCTTCCTGCACCTTCCGATAGCTTTATCGTCTTCGCCGGGCTACTGCGAACGCACTTACGTCGTTTATCTCGTGCCATGCCCTTGTCTGGAGCTTAGCTATCGCCCTCGTCATTCGAACATCGCCGCGTGACTGCATCGAGTGCATGCGTCCCAACACTCTCTGACTGTTCCAACGCCATCCGCCTGCCCTTCGCCATTCCAGGACACACTACCTGCTCATCCAAAGTTACGTCTGTCTGCTTTGCTGCACTGCCCACTGTTAGGACTGGGATATTTGGCTCAAGTCCGCCGCGCCAGGCACTCACGCACATCGCACCCACACCTCACCTCGTCCTGCAACCCTGTATACACCCTGCAAATCATGGCTGCTGCCTGAGCCTGCTCCAAGTGCCTAGGCAATCCCCCGCGTGGACCAGTCTCCTGAGAGACGTATCTGACGACTACGACGCGAAACCTGACACTGGCTGCACTCGTGATGGCTACGCGCATCCACCCTCGCCTGTTTCCGCCGCAACGATAACCATCCCACTTCCACTGCCCGAGTCCAGCCTTGCTCGTCGCCTGCTCTGCGCACCTGTACCTGCAGGAGGCCGCCGCCATGCATCCATATTCGCGCCCCTCGCCACGCACAGCCTCGCCTGCCAGCAACCTTCAAACCAATCCCACTCGCACCAACAACCAGCGGCATAGCAGCCAGGATATGACCGCATACTCAACCACGCCTCCTTACAGCGACCGAGGTGCTGACGAGTCGGAAGGCGAGATGATGTCTCGAGGAGGAGAGCAGGCCTCCGGCTCCGACCAGAAGCACTACCACAAAGTAAACCAAGTCATCCAGGTACGTACCAGACGCCATGGCCAAAACCCGCACCTATGCTGACACACGCAGAACTTCTTCACCAAATCAGCCCTCGCAGTTGTTTCCTCCCGAGTGACACTACCGCCAGCATTTGGCAGAGACGGCAAGCTGAAGCAGAACAAATGGGTATGTCCTGTCTTGACCACCCTTAGCCGCCACACACTTACACTATCCAGTTCAACGTCGTTCTCCCCGACAGCGATGCCCTACAACGCCAACTCACCGACTGGAAGATCATGGATGCCATGTCTGGCCAGCATCCATCCTTGTGTATCGAAATCTATCTAGACGTACAAGGCCTAGGTCACAACCAGTCTCTCGCTATACGGGATGACGACGGAAAGAGATGGGATGTTGCTGCTGCGCTCAACGCTGCAGAAGCCGCGTCCCGGTCCTCAGGCCGTGCGAGCAAAACTACACAAGTGGTGCTGGAGCGTTGGAGAGTGCATGTCGGAGACAAGAACTCAGTGCAGCCATCAGAGCTCAACGATCCGCTTCCTAATGTGTACAAGAAGGCCGTCGTCACCTTCCGCTCCCTCTTCGCATACCTGCGCTTTATGCCAGCTTTCAAATATAACAAGGTTCTTGCCAAACAACCCGCGAATGCACCCTCGCTTAAGCTGAACTACCGCATCTCCAACGGCGACTTCAGGAGCCCTCATGTCGATACGCTCGGCCTGGCCCTGTACCCAAGCCAAGAAATGGATGAAATCACCGAGATCCATACCATCGAACCTACAAACTCGCCCGTAGGCCCTCTGTGTGTAACAGTCGAGTATCGCACAAACTGCGAATTCACTGTAGAGAATTCCGAATCACTCCTAAGCTCTCAGTTCATGGGCTTGGATGATACGTACTTTGAACAAAAAGTCCGCCCAATACCTGGCTCGCTTCCTGTCGACAGATTAAACGCGCAAGAGAGCCCTGATGTAGGTCAGGCATATGGAAGCCTTTCCACTTTCCATCAAGTAGGCCCACCCACAGGAACGAGTCCGATTTCCGCTCTCCGGGCAGTCCGAGACATGCCTTCGTCCTCGCCAATAGATTCACCCCCACAGAAGCTCCCGCCCAATCATCGTATTGCTACGGGATCAAAGTCATCCTTGCGCTCTACTGAAACGCTCCTTCACCAGCGCCGAACTTCAGTTTCGTTCCAGCCATTCAAAGCCGGTTCACTTTCGTCCTCGCCGGCGCCTGGTAGCGGGATGCCTGGCTCTCCGAGCAGCTCCTTGGGGAGACCGGGTAGCTCACTAGGCCGAACTTCTACCCCTAGCGCACTCAATCAACCCCGGAACCGCACTTCACTCACTGCGCTTCCTCAAACGGCTCTGCGTGCCCCTTCCCTACCCAACGATGCTGTCATCACCTCTTCTGCGTCAAGCTCACCAAAGCCTGCACCCATCAGCCGCTACAGTAGTAGCTTTGGTCACAGAAAGGCCAAATTCTCCTCTGGGGGTGGCAGCAAGACGGAAGACGACAATCTCAGTAGTGGAAAAGCCAGCTTGTCATCTTCGATGCAGCGCGGTTCTGATACATTGAACGAGGGAACTGGCGGCAGTTCGGGCGAGGTTAGGACTGATGATGAGAACATCTCCGACTTTCTGAAGCTTCTTGAGTCCAAAAAGGACCTCAAGAGTTTCAGTCGGAGTGACAACGCTGCTAAAACAGCTACCATGCACAAGACGACGGCCCAGTTGTCCAAGTACCAGCGTATGAGAGAGTCTCATACCGGGCTCGCTGAATCAGTCTCATCCTCAACGATGCTCCATCGCTCTTCGTCTACTTCGAGTCGTCGCTTGTCCAGCGTTCCTGCCATGATTGCTGGAACCTCCGTATCAACAGCTTCTTCACCCGGCAAACCAATCTCGCCACATACTCCCCATACACCAGCAATTCCGTCTCGACTAAGCGCCAATAGCATCATCGAGTATGATGCGCCGATAAGGAGTCGAAGTCGACCCGGAGGAAGGGTACGTGAGCACGATACGATCAATGTTGAAGAACAAAGTGAGAGTGAGGATCAAAATGCGAACGCAATCGCCATTCCGACGTCGCCACGCCCATGGCATTACACTCGCCGTTCCAGCTCTGTCGCGCAACAGAATCGCACCCTACCTGATGATGAACCAGATGTGTTCGGCGTGCGATCGGCCAGTCTTCCCTCTGAGGAAGTGGACCGAACCAACGAGCTGCAGCGTCTCGCTAGTGCGGGTCTTACTTCGAGCGGTATCTACGCTCAAACGGGACTGGTAAGTAGTGACAGTCGCGACAACCAGAATCCCGACAATGATTCCCGCGATGATCTTCCCCGACCGTCATCTACCTCAAACCTTCACGTAAAGCGTGGCGCTCCACCTGGCCCACGGGGTCGGGGAGGATTCTTCTCTCATAGCTCCTCTACTAGCCTTAGCACAGGCGGAACTAGTTCGACCGAACGCCAGAGTCGTTACAACTTCAATAGTCGCGCTGCAACAAACCTCGACGATGATGAACCTCTCCTTTTCCAAATGAGTGAGATTGGTGCGGGTGGGTCCCGGCGCAGTCTCGAGGAAGCAAGAGGTGGATCCAGCACAGGAAGCGGAGGAAAGCGAGGCTCCTACTTCCGTTAGCTTCGTCTTTTGAGTCGTCATTTGTTCTTTCATCCTTGTCGAGTTATATTTCTACTGTCTTCCAACCGGCGTTTATGATTGCGGAGTCCTGAACACTTTTACTGTCCTTGTTAGCGTTTGCATACTTCGCGACATTGTGTGTTAATTTTACCTATCAGATTGAGTACCACGTCGGGTTTGCGTGGAACTGGATGGAACGGCGTTATCTCTGGAATTTTTGTACATGATGGATGGCCTCATGTATGGAGAGGAATCTAGCTACGGCTGTTGCTTTTAAATGATTACATAGGTGGCGAGTCCGGGAAATTTGGTGTTTATTAGTTATTGGTATGGGATTCTGGGCTGACTGAGGCATGGTACAGTCTGTTGTTGATATGAATTAACGTTATTACTCCGCTCCATTGAATAAAAGTTGGAAACCATATGATCTCAGTTCAGATATGATGTCGTCACGTTGTGTGTGAAGCGGTGAGTGATGGTAAGTCATTGTACTTTGTATCATCCTGTTCTACATGGATAAAATTCGCAAGTTCCAACTACTAATACACTCTATATATATATATACTAACTAGAAACCATCCATGACTTATCCACTCTTCGCAACCGGCTTAACGCCCTTGTGAATCGCCGCAATACCGTTTGTCAAATCCTCATAGCCCTTGCCCGGCACCAAGAAGCCCGCATCACGAATCATGTTGCTAAACTCAGTCTGACTCGGAAACCTCGCAATGCTCTCCACCAGATACTGATAGCTATCCCTATCACCAGCGACAATCTGCCCAATAAGGGGAATAGCACCGAAGCTCCAGCGCTGGTACACGGCATCAAAAAGGGGGTTATTCACCTTGGAAAACTCCAGACAGGCAAATACACCGCCGGGCTTGAGTACGCGAAAGGCTTCCTTGAGCGCTACTTCCTTGTGGGTGAAATTCCGGATTCCAAATGCCACGGTGTACAGGTCGATGCTGGAGGAGGGAATCATGTCTAGTTTTTCTGCGTTTGCTTCGACGAAGGTGAGGCGGGGGGAGCGGGCGTAGGGGGTTTGTAAGGAGCGTTTTTTTCCCTCGGCGAGCATGTCGGGGTTTATGTCGGCGACGGTGACTTTGGTGTGGGCGTCGTGGTTGATGGTGGAGGCGTGGTCGAGCATGCGGAAGGCAATGTCGCCTGTGCCGCCGGCGATGTCGAGGATGTTCATGCCTTGGTCTGCTGCCGGGGTGGAGGAGGAGGAGGTGGAAGAGAGTGGGTTTCGGCCTGGGTTCAGGTTGCGGACGAAGTGGTCTTTCCAGAGACGGTGGATGCCGAGCGACATGAAGTCGTTCATGGAGTCGTACGAGGAGGCGACGGAGGAGAAGACTGCGCCGACTATGTGAAAAAAATTTCATGTTAGCGAATTCCTTCTTTTTTGCATGGAGATAAGTCAAGTTGTATGGTTTTTTTTTTTCATTTACCTCTCTGCTCCTTCAGCGCTTCGGCAATTGTTTCGAAACCGAAATGCGTCGTCTGCGGTGCTGCATCTTCTGGCCTCGACTTTGGCGGCTGCTGATTTTGCCTCACAGAGCACGAAAAACACCTAGAAGGCTCTCCTGCTACCCTCCTCTTACCACCGCCGAGCAATTGCCTTGCTATCCTCTGCCGTGAAGCCTGCATGGTATTTGCCTTGTTGTGTTGTTTTGCGCGAACAAGGGCTTGGCAACTACCCATCTTTCTCAATGCGCCATGATGCGCGCATGTGCTTGCCGGCCGGGCGTCTCTCGCTAGCGCCCGCTCACAGCTGCTGGCCCGCGGTACAAGCAACAGGGCCACTTTACGCCGACGCTTGCCGCCGCCCGCCCTCTCTTTCCCCCATATCCCCAGGAAAGTTGATATACTAATACTGGGCCTCCTTCCCCCCGCAATTTGGGCGATGTAGTAAATTCATCATGTCTTTCCGCTATAGCTCGCGGAGAATACAGTTACAGAGGCTGCGAAGCCCGCGGGCGAGTCTTGCTGGTGGTGGTGAGAAGACATGGGGAGTCAAGGCACAATGGATGATGCCGTGTCGGGGTGTTGCTTCGACCCCGACGGCTGAGAGGTGAGTTGTTGTTGTTGTTGTTGTTGTTGTTGTTGGTAGTAGTTTGGGGATGGGAAGGCTAATGAGAGACATAGGGTTCTCTTTCCCGGGGCGCTGAACAGCGACTTTACCAAGACTATGGAGTTTATCATCCCGGCGAACGCTCAGGCTATACCGACGTACCGCGTCATGAATCAGTATGGGGAGATTATAGACAAGGAGATCGGCGTAGAGACTTCGGACGAGGAGGCTGTTTCGCTGTACAAGAACATGGTCAAGCGTCAGTGGTGCTGTTGCTGTTGGATTGGCCTTTGCGAGATCTAATACGTCGCAGTGAGCATAATGGATCTTCTCATGTTTGAGGCTCAACGGCAAGGGCGACTCTCTTTCTACATGGTATGATCCAGCAATACCTCTCAATACCCTAAATGTCTATTTGCTAACGACAACAAGGTCTCTGCAGGCGAAGAGGGTATAGCCATCGGTGCCGCGAGTGCCCTCTCCCCCGCCGATGTCATCTTCTGCCAATACCGCGAATCCGGCGTCTACCTCCAGCGCGGCTTCACCCTCTCCTCCTTCATGAACCAGCTCTTCGCAAACGCAAAGGATAACGGTCTCGGTCGCAACATGCCCGTACACTACGGCAGCAAGGAGTTGAACATCCACACGGTAAGTTCAACTTTGGCAACACAGATACCCCACGCAGCAGGCGCAGCCTATGCTTTGAAAATGCAAAACATGCAGAACCCAGACACGGAGCCACGCGTCGCAGTATGCTTCTTTGGTGAAGGCGCAGCTAGCGAGGGAGACTTTCACGGCGCGCTTAACATCGCTGCCACACGCCAGGTGCCCTGCATCTTCATCTGCCGTAACAATGGCTACGCAATTTCCACACCAACCTCAGACCAGTACCGGGGTGACGGCATTGCCTCGCGCGGTGCAGGCTACGGCATTGCTACTCTCCGCGTAGACGGCAACGATATCTTTGCTGTCCGCCGCGCCACAGCCGAAGCACGACGGCTCGCCCTCAAAGACGGAGGACAACCCGTGCTGGTAGAAATGATGGCATACCGTGTTGGCCACCACAGTACCTCGGACGACTCCTTTGCCTACCGCCAGCGCGTCGAAGTCGAGGACTGGAAGCGCCGCGACAATCCGCTTACGCGGTTGAGAAAATGGCTCCAAGACAAGCAGCTATGGGACGAAGACCGCGAAAAGGAGTTGAGGGGCACGACGAGGAAGGAGGTGCTACGCGCGTTTGAAGAGGCGGAAAAGGAGAAGAAGCCTAGTATCAAGAATGCGTTTGAGGGCGTTTGGGAGGACTTGACGGAGGAACAGAGGGCGCATGTGGAGGAGCTCAAGGATATTCTTACCAGGTATCCCAAGGAATATGACCTGGAAGGGTTCGAGCGGGGTATTCAGGGTTTGGATGATTTGCTAGCGGAGAAGAAGAAGGGATACTAAAGAAATAAAAATATACATCCATTGATTTGTTTACATAAAAATAGATTTTTCTGTGGGATATGTGGAAATTTACAAAACTATGTAGCATCGACTAACCAATCTGGGTCTGCATCCTCGTCCTCGGGGTCTTCCATGGGTAGCGAGCCCGCTTCCGATAGGGGTGAAGCAGAAGGCGGGGATTGCATGTTGGTGTCTTCTTCTTCTTCTTCGTCTTGGTCTGGTTTCCCGCCAGAAGAGGGCTCAGACGCATCTTCACCACCACCACCACCACCACCTCCGTTCTTTAATACTTGCACGCCAACATTTTCAGGGGCTTCATGGGATATGTAGCCTCCACCTTCATCGTCTGCAGCACCATCCGTTTGGATCAAGTGGCCTTCTTTTGGAGGAGTGTGCACTCGATGGCGAGGTGCTTCGCGGATGAAGCCTCCACCTTCATCGTCATCATCGTCTTCTTCTTCTGACGAGTACTTTTCACCCAAGCTCGTCCGCCTAGGAAGAAGCTTCTGAGAATCCAAAATTGAGCTTTCAAAGCTTTGATGCCGGGGCAAGTTAATAGGTGCTGCTGCTGCTGCTGCTGCTGTACTAGCATTGTCCTCCTCTGGCTCTGGCATGAAACCACCACCACCACCACCGCCACCACCACCGCCGTCACCCTCGTCATCATCATAGCTCTCTGGTAGAAAACCCCCGTCGCCGTAATCTTGCTGCTGCTGCGGAGGCTGATATCCATGGCCACCACCTGCAGGCTGTGCAACATCGCCTTCATCAGGAAAGAAGCCTCCTGTCATATCCTGAGCTGCCAACTCTCTATCCTGCTTGCTGATTTCATCTTGGACATCGAGTGCAGGGCCTCGTTGACCATCAATCACAATAGCATTGACACGCTGCGTAACGCGCAGACCAATGAGGAAGCGTCTCCATAGCCGCAACGACTCCGCCGTGCGCGCCGCAGCCTCAGCCTCTTCTTGTTGATGTTCCATGCCATCAATGACTGCTTGCACCGCATCTGCATACTCCTGCGCAACCACCACACCCTGGATAACGGCAGTGCCGTGGCGGCCTTTGAAGGAGAAGCCCGTGACGGCATCGGCCGAGTCTACACCAACTATACGTGCTGCTTTTGCCGCAAGTTTATGGCGAATGTGTGTGCCACCTGGTGGGCACATGGAAGGAACGTACAAGTCAAGGTTGCCGTACGCATTGCGAGGCACACGGCCTCGGACGACTGGAGGAGGGATGTAGAGCTCCGTTTGGAATTCTGCAAAGAGACCAGCACCGACTTCGTCAGCTTGCTCGTCTACGTCCATGTCTTCGCCAATGGAAGATCTTCGGCCCTTTTTGGGCTTTGCACGCTTCAGTGGTTGCTCGCCCATCATGACGTCTCGCCCAAGCCGATACCACTTGTCGGCTGTTCGGACCACATGTACATTTGTACGACGGTAGATGGGCTCCATCTTAGGGTTCATGGCTGTTCCACAATTGACTTTGCCAACCTGGACAAGGGGGTGGATTACTTGGTTGTGTTTGAGGTGTCGTTCGAGTATGTACACTGGATGTCCCTTGAAATCCTGTACATTTCTCGGCATGCCTTCAGCTGCTTCCTTGCGCGCCAAAGCAGCATCTTCTATTTGGTCTCTATCGAGAGGAGATGTGCGCTCGAAGAACTTGACGGTGCGTCTCCACCATTCCTGTCCGCCAGGCGTACTTTCAACGCGGTACTTTCGCGTCTTGGCGTTATAGGCTTTGGCATACCTCCGCGTGACATCTTTCGCGGAGTAGTCTTCTTCGAATGCTAGTGCATATGTGAGACTGTTTTGAGCAAAACTAAGTGGCGGCTCTAATTTCTCTGGCGCGTTGACAGTAAACGTAGAGTGTGTATCGATGCAGACCCACTTCTGGTAAGCCGGGTTGAGAACCTCAACCCAGTATACCGGATAAGGAGTGTAATAGGCCTTCTGCTTCTTTGGCGCGACGCCAGTCTTGTTGAGGACAGCATGCCGCTCGCCCATTACACGCTCAAGTCTTGATAGCCGTTTGTTGCGCGGACCCTGTGACTTTGTTTTCGTCGGACTCTGCTCGTCTTGTTTATTGTATGGATCCACAACGATAACATTCTTCTCAGTGGCTGCCTTCTGTGGTGTAGCACGTTCAGCTGCAGAGGCAAATGGCAGAGGTTGCAAGGAGCAGACGAGCCGAACTTCGAGACCAATGCCGCGGAGCAGCGCGCAAAAGAGCTGCGTTCCGAGATCCTGGGATCCGCGCAAAGTGTAAGCAGCCGTGCGAAACTCGTCTTTGTCCATCGGATCATCGAGGTCATCAAAGTCAGAAAAGGGTCGAACGGCAGCCTCCGCTTCGGCCCACCGTGGTTTATACATGCCCTGCGCTGTGAGGTTGAAGCGTTTAGTCCACATACTCTTTAGCTCGTTCATGCCATCGATAAAGCGCTTCGAGGCCGCATACTGTGTTACATCAGGATCTGGTATAAGGTAAGACAAAGTCGTTGAGGGCACCATTTTGCGGAGCGCGCTTTGCACTCTCTTGTCGTTGCACCATGTGTTTCGGCGATGAACATGGTATAGCAGACAGAGGAGATGCATCTTATGAATATCCAATCGTCTTTTTTTGTCCACTGAAGTGATGGCCCGTCGGCGCACTTTTCGCTTCGGACCTGTATCCGTGGCTTTGCTGCCTCCTAGGGTAATGGATATGTCGCCAACCTGGCGCGGAGCCTCTACACTCTCGTCTGGGTCATCGTCATCGTCATCGTCGATAAGTGCATCTTCCCACTCCATGTCACTGTCATCGGACTCGTCCGAATCGACAATTGTCTGTCGCACGCGGTTGTTTGTATGCGGCTCGGATTGCACCGCAGTAGAAGGTGGCGATCTTGGGTGTGGCGGAACCTGGGGCCGCGACGTACTGCCAGCCTGGGACGGCGTGGGTGGAAGTGGATGCGATACGATGACAGGTGAAGCTTGAGGTTGCACTGCTGCATCTGCTTGTACCACAGAAGTCGCGCGTTTCTGAAATCGCGCTGTTTTCCTCTTCTTGGCGGGTCGATCGTAACTGTGATTGTCGTTGTCGTCGTCCTCGTCGTCCTCGTCCTCAGCGCTGGTGGCCTTTGCTGCCTGCTCCTCACGCAGCATTTCCTGGAAGACGGCTGGCACACCTTCATCCTGACGTGCATTCCTTCCGGTCCGCGCTGAACGCCTTGGGGCTACAGAGCCTGTAGCCTTGCGCAGCTTTCCTCGTGCACCTGCCATGTTTCGTGTCACCCGTTCAGCCGGCGCAAGGCGTGGAGATGGTGGACTATTGGCCTTTGCGAGCAGTCTTTATGCCGCGGCAAGTTATTGCACATGGCTACGTGAGGAAAATCTTGGGCGGGCGGCTGTCTTTGTGCTCATCGCAGAACAGCATCGCATTGCTGCAGTCGCGTATGAGAGTTGGTGGGTGTGAATGCAAATGACCATCGATGACGCAACTGCCTAGCCCTGGCGGAAAGCGCGCTTTCACGTGTTGGGCCTTTCGCCTCGTCCCGTGACCATTTGCAACGCCGAAATCATCAAGTCCCCTGTACGGCTTTACGCACCACCACCTACCCATCTGAATATCCAGCTTATTGAATCAATCCATTCACTAGTATAGATTATGCCCGCAATACGTAGCGACATGGAGCACCGCTTGCTCATTCTTGCCTCATGGCCTGGACAAGATCGTGACTACCCATGCCCCATCATTGTCGCAGCTACCACATCTGGGAGAAGAGGCTGTTTCGTGTCAAATTCATACTTCACTCTTCAGGCTTTCCTACCTCCCTCTACAATACAACAACGCCAACACCGTCTTCTATCACTACCAAAACATCTCATCTGCCGCAATGGAGACGTGCGTGGCCTCCAAGAACGACGACTCTTCCCGCGCCTTACTTACCAGTGTCACATCTAAATCCACAGACGACCAAGGACCCCCGCCAATACCTGCACTCAACCCGTATGCAGTGACCCACCCTGCCCGGCATATATACACCGAGTCTCAATATTCTCAACCGGAAGGGTCACCAATACATCAAGAGCAGCATTCCCGGTCCCTTTCTCACAACGTTCCTACGGATGCAGAGTTTCATTCAAGCCAAGAATCGGCACAAGCCTCATATCTTGGGCCTGAATTTGCTCAGTTGAAAGAACCAAACATCCCCAACCAAGACAATTCTCAATCCTCTACCCGCATCTTCTGCAATGGTATGTATCATACAAGTAAAGCACCTGCTAGGCATTCGGCCGAGGCGTCATGCTGGAGCCCACAAGTCCAACCGCTCGGATTTTCAAACATTGTATCACAATCAACAGCACCTTCGGGCATACTACATCCAGACCATCATCGCAATGAAACATCGAGACCTCACTCATACTCGGTAAAGCCGTCAAAAGGAGTACGTTTTGAACAAATGGATATGAAATCGGTCATACAACAAACCGATGGTGCAACATCTATGTATGCGGAACCCTCGGGAGACGTAGAAACATCAAGGCCGCCCTTGGAGCTGGCTTCAAAGGAGGCGTCACATCACCGCCCATTCGGGACAATATCAAGTTGTTGCTCTACAAGCCGACCGGGTACACCATCAATAATGCCGCATTCACACAGTGGCTCTTGCCATGTCGTGGACCCACCTATTGCAGAAGTTGAACGTGGAGTGAGCTGGGATCCTCAACCAACGGGTATTTACTGCTTGGAGTCGCATCGCTGAAGTGAAGACTGTCTGCTAAGGTATCTAGGAGATCTCTTAGCTGAAAGCAGTAATGCCGACCTAGAGTGTGGCCCTCCGAACTTTGAACGGGTCATCCTCCGTATCGATAGCCTCAAGTGCGGATGTTGTGAAGGGGGCCTGTCACGGACCATCGGCCGCATTACTGCCATCAGCAACCATAACCTTAACCTTGTATTAGCCCGCATCGAGTTCGACCTAGACACCAGCCGTATCTCTGTTAACGATGTCATCAAGAAACTGGAAACGAGGACCGGCTTAAAATTCGAACAACAAGTTGAGTCTGAAGGCCAAGTGCTTCATTTCATTGTCAGCGATCCCCGGCAGCTGTATTATGCAGATCAAATACCAGGTATTCTTTTGATCGAAGCACCGGAACGAGGATCGTGGCGTCCGCTGCAGTCATTGGCCAGACGTAGCCGTACAACTCCTAGGCAGTCTTCAGCTTCGCGTACAACTCCTAGGCAGTCCTCAGCTTCGGAAACATGCACAGCCATAGTAGATAACGTCGACACGTCTGTCAATGAACAAGGCAAAGACAAAGTTGCAAAAATTCGGATACCACCTACAAAGATACATTATGACGCGACACAGATCGGAGCACGGACTGTGTATGAGCATTACAAGAAATACGACCCAGACATGGAGCTGGCGCCATTGAAAACTAGCCCAGGGACTGAGCTTGGAGAGGATCGAGTCAGACGAACCCTGATATGGTTCGTCCCCGCATTGATCTTTACTATACCAGTCTTAGTGCTTGCCTGGGGCTCTTTTGAACGCAACAACACACACGACCAAGTCTCCCTAGCTTTGGCATCGGTAGTACAGCTCATTGCTTTCAAAGAATTCTTCCCGGGCGCTTTCCGATCTCTATATCATTCTTTGTTATTCGAAATGGACTTCTTGATTGGCCTCAGTACTACGATGGCCTACGCTTACAGCGTCGCATTGTACGTGCTCCACACCAAAGGCACTCACTTGGAGACAGAGTCATTCTTCGAATCTTCCACGTTGCTGGTTACGCTAATATTGCTCGGTCGCGTCATTAATGAGTTTGCACGTTTTCGGGCCGCCAAGGCTGTTTCGTTTCGTTCACTCCAGATCGAAGAGGCTCTGATTGCGCAGCCTGGTCATCCACACACAACTTGGGCAAATGTCAAGACAACCAGGATCGATACCCGACTGCTGCAGTATGGTGATGTTTTTATAGTTCCTCCACATACCAGGGTTGTCACCGATGGAATCATCCTATATGGAGGCTCTAGTATCGACGAGTCAATGATCACGGGCGAGTTTGAGCCCAGGGCGAAGGGTATAAACTCCGAAGTTTTCGCGGGCACAAACAACGGAGAGGGTCAACTTGTCGTCAAACTTACCAAACTACCGCATGAAAACACGGTGCATCAAATCGCAACTTTGGTTGAAGATGCAGAGTTAACAAAACCAAAAGCGCAAGCATTAGCTGATCGAATTGCTGCATGGTTTGTACCTGTGATAGGCCTTCTTGGGCTCGCCGTGTTCATCATCTGGATGATTGTGGCCATGGTAATTAGAGGGAAGAAGTGGCGAATGGCGGTGCTGGTAGCGATCCCATATTCCATCGCCATCCTTATCGTGTCCTGCCCATGCGCGATCGGCCTTGCGGTACCCATGGTTGTCATCATCGCCAGTGGTGTGGCAGCCCGTTACGGTATCATAATTCGAGATCCTCAAAAGCTTGAGATTGCCCGTAACGTCACCGATGTTGTATTCGACAAGACCGGAACAGTCACTTGTGCGAGGCTGGAGGTTGTGGGTATCCCGAAATACCGTACCCCTGATAAGGCCCGCACCAAAGGCTTATTGATGAGTCTATTGAAGGACATCAAGCATCCAGTTTCTGAAGGGATTACACGCTACCTCGAACAAGACATGCTTACAAATGGAGACTTCGAGCCTCGTGAAGTCGACGATATTGTCAGTGTTCCTGGTGAAGGAGTCAGAGGCATCTGCGTTGATACGAGAGCCGAGATACGCGCTGGGAATGCTGAATGGTTGAACATCATGGCGGTTGGGAGAGTAACCACTACTACGTTCCACTGTACGATTGATGGAGAACTCCATGCCAGCTTTGAACTTATTGATCGTTCTCGTCCTGGGGCGGAGATGGTGATGGAAAAACTACACGCGCGCAACATTCGAGTGCACCTACTTAGCGGCGATAACGAAGGCGCCGTAGCTGATATGGCGGGCGCACTATACATCCGAAGAGAGAACACAAAGTCACGCTGTAAACCCGGGGGCAAGATGAACTACATCAAAGATTTGCAAGAGCTTGGAAAAGTCGTTATGTTTGTTGGAGATGGCACAAATGACTCTGCCGCGCTCAAACAAGCGCATGTTGGTGTGCATTTCAACCGAGGATCGGACGTTGCGAAAAGCGCTGCTGATGTCGTCCTAATGACGCCGCGTCTACACGACATCCTGCTCTTGCTCGATATCTCTATTTCCGCTTACCATCGTATTCTGCTCAACTTTTCATGGTCGGCCTTGTATAATTTTGCCGCAATCTTATTGGCAGGCGGCGCTTTCGTCGCGGCAAAAGCAGACGTCAGAATCGCACCAATGTATGCTGGTCTTGGTGAGCTCGTCAGTGTAATACCGGTGATAGCTGTCGCTTTCCAAATGCGGTGGCGTAACTATGGCGACAAGTACAGGGCGATAGAAACAGACTACCAGAAGGTGGAAGCACCAAAGCGGGAGCGTCATCTTCGAAGTCAGAGCTCTTCAACTGACAGCGCCGGTTGTTGTAAGATTTCCGCGACCACATTAGCAAGGATTGACGCCATCACACGTTGATGTGATATCAAATAGGCGGGTGGATGTGGATTGGTCGTGATGATGGTGTTGTGAAACTTCATGGGTGTCTATGCACCTCCTCTTCCTTGTCCCGCTTGCTATGAGCTGGTTTCTACACAAGATGACGCATAATCGTACATCCAACGAGTACGTAGCATGCACCGAGGTGTTGTATTAGATGATCAAGACAGCAACCTGCCCTATAGTTCCATCAACTTCAACTACTATCTGTAGATGGAGCATACCTACTGCTTTCACTTGACTGACCTTATGCTAAGCATCAAAGACTGGCAAGGTCTTAAAGCATAGTCAATGCGACGTGTAAATGTAATCTTTCGATTGGTGTAGGCTTGTTTGAGGATACTATCCAGACTATAAGTTATTTTCTGGGAGGTTCTGTACCTGTCCCTGTCAAGGTGCCTTGGACAAAGTATGTTTAAAAGTAAAAGTAAAGCCGCTAGGAGCACAGGCCATGCTAGGTATCTCTCAGTTCTCCAACCAGGTGTTTTCTTCCCCATTCTCGTCCGCTCGTATTTCAGATGGTGCGTAGGAACCGCGGAGTGGTCTCAAATGGGCTGTCATTCTAAATAGTTGTATTGCAGGATCAGCTCAATGCAATCGCATGCGATAGTTGCCGCTCAAAGAAGTGTAAATGCGATCGAATAATGTGAGTACTTCAAGCCAGAGAGGACGCACCATCAACTAACCACTTTAGCCCATCATGTACCCAATGCAAAACATCATCGACGATTTGTCGCTACCAGGAAGGCGGAAAACGAGGAATACCTGCTGCTTATATGAACGCGCTCGAGAAGCGACTTGCAGACACAGAAGCCGCACTGACCGCGACACTCAGCGCCCTCCAGAACCAGGCCGCAATGCCGGTAATCGAGCGCCATTTGGCAGAAGCAACAGAAACAGCATCACGGCGACAGCATTCGAAAGCCGAGAAACTAGAAGAGTGGAAGCAACTGCCTCTTGGAAACTGCGAACAGTTGGCTGCATGGCACCAAGCACGTGATCGCAAGACTGTGACTTCCGAAGTATCGCACTCGGACCCCGGAGGACCGGTTTCCAATCCGGAAATGCAGGGCCCATCTAGTATAGAGAATTCTGCAAACCAGAGCCGTCAGATGCATAAGGAATCACGGCCATTGGCGATGAACGTTTTGGAGCAGTTGAGGTGCTGCGATGTGCCAGTGGTGCCGAACGCCCGTATTAGACTCTCCGATTCTGGCCGATGGCGAGAGAATTACTTCTGATTGAGCTAGTTTTCTAAGAGAACACTGCTGATTTCCAAAACGAGAGCTCGTCGAACTGTCCTGAGTGCTGAATTTATTGAGGCCTTGTCTGTCTACCTCGGTACATATTTGAGTCATGCAAAACGATGTCTCCTGACTGATCGAGTCATTTGATGAAAGCGGGGTTTCTTTCTCCGAAAACCTGAGCGTAGTCAAACCTAACAGCAACCCATTTGTGTGGAGTCCCTCAAACGATCCCTGGCATGGAACGGAACCAGAACAACTACCTTCTTTCGGATATACCTCTCGAGGATGAGCGACCTCAAAAGCGACAGCGAACATCAGGTAGACTGGCTCGTGAAGTTGGCTTGATGCGCAGCGTCCCCGGCGATAAGTTTACTGGTTTTGTTGGAAGTGCCAGTGGAATCTTCTTCATCAGATCGGTATATGATGCCATTCAGCGCTCTCGGCCAGCGGCTGTCACTGTGTCCGATACAACAGGAAGCGACATTGTGCCGGGTGAAGACGATCAACTGCCTTTGGTGCAACCAAACTCTTCTGACCAATTATGGCAAGATGATGAGATTGTTCCGAACTCATCACTCCATATCACATTTCCGGACCTCGTTGCGTTCTCTGCAAGTTATTTTGCCAATTGGCATCCTTTCTACCCCTTTCTGCATGCCCCAGCCGTCCTAGAATATTTCCAGGAGTTTGCACACGGTGGTTTCACAGACTGTAAACATCCCGAAGATCTTCGTCTAGTGGTACTACGCTCGATCATATCGATTTCTCTCTCAGACCATCGACAATCACCTCATGCAGACCGTACACAATATCCTGCCTGTCTTGTTTTTCTCACATATGATTCTGCTGTGGACAGCCTTCGACATGTTCTTTCGCGGCCAACAACTCTGCTTGGCTTACAAGCCGCTCTTAGCATACAGCTTTTTCTCACATCTATGCTGCGTTTGAACGCTGCGTCACGTCTGGGAGGACTCATCATACGCATGGCTGTACAGCTTGGACTTCATCGCTGTCCAGCTAGGTTCTCGTCCTTTTCGCTACACGAAAGAGAGCTCAGGCAACGAGTGTTCTGGTCGATATACGCTATCGATCGGTTCATCTGCCAGTCGATGGGCCTCCCACTGGGACTTCATGACAACGATGTGGATGTGTGTTTCCCACTTGCAGAGAAGCATCTGCAATTGCAAGTCCAGCATGGTAAGTTCTACCAGATAGTATATTAATCATCTATCTCACAATGTGCAGATACTAAACTCCGTCTGCTTCATCTTCTGGCTTCTCAGGCTAGGTTACGTGGAGAGATAATTGAGTTGCGAAACAAGTCATTGCATTATGTCCAAAAAGACCCCAATAAAGAGTCAGAGATTGTTGCGAAGCTTGCTCAGTGGTGGAACGACGCTGAAGACCATATTGACCCTGACGGCCCATACCCAGCGCCACCCTATGCAGTCATTATCCTAACTTTGCTCAGACACGAGTCAGTAATCTCGCTATACCGTCCAGTTTTGGCTACTTCTCGCAAAGATGCTGCACATGCCGCTGCCCTACAGCATTGCATCTTCTCAGCGCGGAGTATCATTACTACATTGCATAACGCTATACAGCAGCGTTCCGATTGTGGTGACCCTACTAGCACTCTATCACTGCTGTGGCCTTCCTGTACATGGGCTGTTTGGATCAGTACATTCATTATGTTCTATGCTGTCAACGATGGGTATGCCGAGCAAAGCGTTGTCATGAGGTAAGAAGTCCAACCAATTTTAAGCTCGCTCAACTTACATATCAACCTAAGGCTGGCCGACAAAAGTCTTGAAATTCTTCAACATCTTTCTCGACGAGGAAGTGCATGGCCCGATGCAAGCTCAGCTGCTATCCGCGAATTATGTGCCCGCATGGATCATGTGTCAGCCCCGGACCCTGGCAGAGATATACACAGCGGCGGTCCAGCTCATATACCACATGCTAGTATCTTTGAAGAAAGACCACTTCACAACCGACCGACTGATGCTATTCCTCATTGCATTTCGCGGTCGGAGCCACGTCTCAACAACTTTGCATCAACGGAAGATACTAATACTAATTACCAGCATCCTATGGTGCCCGATTTCAGCTTGCAAAACGACTTCTGGGAGTCTTTCATGGAAAGGAACGACACGAACGCTGTCACGTCAGGCGACTGTGACAGCTTGGATCCTTTCTCTGGCTTTGATATACCTTTTTGGCTCGACCAGGAACAGCATTGGGATTTCATGCAGTAGTAAAAGAAGGCATCAGCAGTAAATAATGTCATGGTTGGAATGGTGTTTGAATACCGGCCTTTGTTTCTCCGCCATTACCCCTGCACTTACCCCAATGGAGTACACCAGTGGCAAAATGAATAGCCGACAACCTTGAAGTGATGCAATGACCCGGGCCGTTTCAAGTCCTTTACATATTTTGTTTAAATGCTAGAGCAAGCGTGACCGTTTGTAGTCCACCAAGCAAGTCTTCTTGCAACGCATAACTCTACGCACGTCTGTATTTACTGTTTCTCTACGATGTCGTCAGGCACAACAATACGCACGCACTCCATTGCGACAATGGGTGCCGATGGTATTGGTCCCGAGGTTATCAACGCGGGTGTCGAGGTATTGAAGAAGTTGGAGCAATTGGACGGCACCTTCAAGTTACAATTTGAGGATTACGACTGGAGTTCTGAAACGTATAAGAAAACTGGACAGTACATTCCGGATGGTGGACTGGAGAAACTCAGAAAGCACGACGCAATCCTCTTTGGCGCTGTCGGCGCGCCGGGTATGTTGAGAACCCCCAATCTATAAGAATTCCATAATCATGGACAAATCGCTGATTTTCTGTGTAGACGTACCGGACCACATCTCGCTTTGGGGCCTACGACTAGCCATCTGTCAAACGTTTCAACAATATGCCAACGTCCGGCCTACAAAAATCTTCCGTGGAACTTCTTCGCCCTTGCGCAACGCCGAGCACGGTGACTTGGACTGGGTCATTGTGCGCGAGAATTCTGAAGGTGAGTATGCTGGCCAGGGAGGCCGATCGCACCGAGGCCAGCCATGGGAGACGGCAACTGAAGTTTCCATCTTCACACGTCATGGTGTGGAGCGACTGCTCCGGTTCGCATTCGAAACAGCACAGCGTAGGCCGAGAAAACACATTACAGTTGTTACTAAAAGTAACGCACAGCGCAACGGCATGGTGATGTGGGATGAGATTGCTGTTGAGGTGGCCAAGGACTTTCCTGATGTCAAGGTTGATAAGATGCTCGTAGACGCTATGACGTGTAGGATGGTGCTGGATCCCAAGTCGTTAGATACAATTGTGGCGACGAATTTGGTGAGCAGAAGCAAGCATCATTGAGTAAACATAAAAGTCGCTAACTTTGCCAGCATGCAGATATCTTATCTGACCTAGCGGCTGCCCTTGCCGGCTCGATTGGTATTGCTCCTACCAGTAACCGTACGCTCTATTCATCCCTTTCAAACAAACATCGCTCATACTAAACACCACTAGTCGACCCCACCCGCAAGAACCCATCCATGTTTGAACCAATCCATGGTTCAGCTTTTGACATCACTGGAAAAGGTGTTGCGAATCCAGTGGGAACTTTCTGGACAGCATCAGAGATGCTAGCATGGCTAGGCGAAGAGGAAGCCGCGAAGAAATTGATGGAAAGCGTGGAAACGATTACAGAACGCGGCATTTCGACGCGCGATCTTGGGGGGCAGGCATCTACGAAAGAAGTCACTGATGCAGTCTGTGCTGAGCTAGAGAGCATATATGGTGCTGGTGTGGGGAAGTTGAAATAGGCCTTATGTTACGGCGATGATAGCCGCTATTGTGGAGCCATACCCCAGTGCCGTTATCTACAGTACTACGGTAGGGAGTGCCGGAGATCCACTCAAATAACCGGCAACCGGCAGGCGATTGCCTTTTCACTGGGCTAATCCTTTCCATGGAGCCCAACCATCCATGCCGCTTCTTGTGCTACTACCTATGTACTTGTCTCATCCATGAGACTGATAGACAAATTTGCAGTTCCCCCTTGCAGACATTGCAGAGCCGCTGCGGATCTTTCTTCCGTCTTCTCCAATGGCTTGAAATTCAAATAGGCGAATATTCCCCTGGTTCTCCATCGGCGACATGAATCCGAAGCAAAGCTAACGATTCTTCAACATGAGGTTTGTAGATCTCAACTTGACCAACCCTGGAAAGCTAATCCCCGCACCCGTATCCTTCCCCGCACGATAGGACCCCATACGACTGACTCGCACCCCTGATGCCCGAATAACTGCCGTGACACCACGATGCATCCCCCCACATTATAGTGCCGAACTTCTGTCAAATAACCTAACCTAACCCGAGGAACTCACGCTCTTCCTATACCCATCTGCTACTCAACTTTAAATGGGAGATTTGCCTTTCACCTGCGCACATCGCTTGTCATACACGTAACTACTACAGGGAAACCTTTGCAATCATGCCTCTAGGTATTTTACCAGACTACAAACTCGAGCATGTACCGGGAACGGCGCCGTTGAGCGAGTTGGGCCGTATTGATCTAGAGGTTTCTACGGATATTGACCGTGGCTTGCTCAAGCACGATGCTACTGGAGGGATTGTGCTCGTTCCTCAACCCTCTGATTCGCCAAACGATCCGTACAACTGGCCAAGATGGCAGAAGGAAGCGGTAAATACTTCTGATTTCAACAGGATATGTTATGGGACGGCATGTGCTGATTAGACATAGTTCACTGTTGTCATTGCCTACGGGTGCGGCTGTGTGGGAGGTAAAGTCAAAGGATATCTAAACATTGTGTGCTGAGCTGACTTTTGACATCGATAGCCGTGGGTCCGCTGCTGACATCTGCTTTTGTACCGTTGGCCAAGCAATTCAACGTCCCATTGCAGAGATTCACGCTTGGTAAGTGCACCACCCCCAAGCTGTGATAACAACGGGCTAACTCTGCGTTTTTCTGCCAGGATGCAATGGATCATGTATCGTTGCCATCGCCGCGGGCAGCCTACTTTGCAACACTCTCGCAGTGAAGGTTGGGAAGCGACCTATTTATCTCGTGACTACGCTGGGTCTAGCAATATCGTGTTTTTGGGCCGCTGAATCAAAGAGTTTTGCTTCCTTGGCCGCAGCGAGAGCGATCCAGGGGTTATGTATGGGTATGTGTACTGTGTGCAAATGGCCCTTGAAAATTCTAGGCAAAACTTGAGAAATTCTAGGAAAAACTAACATGTGTATTAGCGCCGTTTGAGGCACTCATACCAGCCTCTGTTGGAGATATTTGGCATGTACACGAGCGAGGATTTCGCATGGCCATCTTCAACCTTGGTGTTTTGGGGGGAATTGTGAGTTTGCTCAATGCCCACTAAACCCCACAGTCTGCTAATATTTTCTACAGAATTTAGCCAGTCCAATAGGTAAATTATCGCCGATCTGTAATGTTGAGATGCTAACATTTCTATAGCCGGGTCCATCATACAGTACGGCTCATATCGCATAGCGATGCACGCAATGGGCGGCGCTTTCGTTGTCATGCTCATCCTCGTCTTCCTCTTCATGCCCGAAACCGCCTTCCACCGCCGCGACGCCATCAACATTGACACGAGTTCCAAGACTCTGGAGACCGATGCAATTGAGAAGGAGAAGAACGTGGAGCACATTGAAGATCGTCCATCACACGAATCCATCTCGCCAGAGGCACGCGATCCATATGTCAAGACGCTTAGGGCTTGGTCCGGCTATTGGGATGATGTATCCTTTTGGCGAACCTTGCTGCGCCCATTTGTGATGATTGCAAGCCCCATAGTCATGTGGGCTACGCTACTGTTCACGATATGTATCTCCTGGCTCGTCTTGATCTCCATCACGCTTTCGCAAATTTTCTCCGCACCGCCATACAACTTCTCCGTCAGTGCTGTCGGCGCAACAAACGTTTCTTCATTTGTAGCCTCACTACTCGCCACGCTCGTAGCTGGGCCAATTATTGATGGTGTGGCAAAGTGGATGTCAAGGCGTAACAACGGTACTTTTGGTAAGTCTGCTTCCCTTTTCTTAGACAGTATCTTTCAGTCCGCTAACAAGCCGTTACAAGAACCCGAGTTCCGCCTTCCAGTCATGGTAACTTACCTCCTATTCACGGCCACGGGCTTTTTCGCATGGGGCCAAGCCCTCTATAACAAGGATCCATGGCCGATTCCCGTCATCGTGTGCATGGGCTTGATCAATCTCGGTGTACAGCTGGGTACCACCGCCGTGGTCACATACGTCTCGGACTGCCATCGCGAGCAGAGTGCGGAAGCCTTTGCCATTATGAACTTTATCAAAAATATGGTATGTGTACTGATGTGTTTGTTACGAAAGGAGATACTAATATGATTTTCTTGCGTAGTTCGCTTTTGGTTTGACATTCTACGCCAACGACTGGATTGCGGTACAGGGCGTACGAGACGCCTTCTTCGTTATCGGTGGAACCACTGTCGCTGTAACACTGGCAACGATTCCAATGTACATTTACGGGAAGCGTGCGAGGAGTTGGGTCAAGAGATATAATATCCTTGACAGTGTTCTCAAAGCTAGATAGATCTAGATAGGTTATGTTAGGATGTTTCCTGCCTGTCGTTGTGTCATGATGATATTAGACAGCTGAGGGTTATAATCTTTTACGCACTATAGCCTTTTGAGTAGCTACTATACGGCTTTGGATAACTAACCTACCGTACATAGTGCGGTGTTATATTCAGACCGTGCCTAATGTACTATCATAAAGTGTTGCCTGGTGAGTGCCATGGGACAGAAGTAGCACGTTTGCTCAATGATATGATTGGAGCTGAAAGCTCAAAGCAATGGATCTACTTGCTGAAGGCAGCAAGGACGAGCCCTGGACAAACAATGCGGCTGCCTTGTCGGAGAAGCGGCGTCGTCAAAGGCCGCTGTGGTGAGACTGTATCCGGTAGGGCTATCTCCGTAGCCCGCCGGGTTATCGCCGCAAACGGCACCCAACGGTTACACCATTCAGCTTTACAACGGCTGAAAGTAGGACATGACGGACTGTTCCGCGCTGACAATGATTAATACATAAGCAAAGCTCGGGGCTTGGCGTGAACAAAGGCGAGCCGTGTTCTCAACGGGGCGTACTGCACTGCTTTCAGCAATCAGCCTGGAGGAATAAATACCACAAAGCGACGGCTCCATCGACACACACAAAACAACACACAACTGAGCAACAATCACAGTCAGTACCCTCACACAATCAATCATGCCTAACGTTCTCATCATCGGTGGCTCTGGCTATCTCGGTACCGCCATCGCCCAGGAGTTACTCCGCTCAGGCAGCTATGCCGTATGGGGAACGGCCCGCTCCGCCGCCAAGGCCGCCATACTGCGCGCCAATGAAGTGACACCCGTCGAAACGGTCGATCTCGCTGATCCCCAGACGCTCACCCAGGCTATTGAGACGTACCACATTGATGCCGTCATCGATGCCTCGTCTGCATACGAGCAGGCTTCAGATGTCCTAGAAGCCGTCATCTCGGCAGCACTAGCGCGCTCTGATGCCCTCGCCCACGACGAGACTGTTGGTCCTAAACTAGGCTTCATCTACACGTCGGGCGTGTGGGTCCATGGCTCGCCGTCCCGTCGTGTTAGCGACATGGTACGTATTACAAGTCTCCTCTCCCTGTGTACCTGTTGCACCCCTAACGAACCAAACAGACACCGCCAGGCACCTCGATCTCTCCAGGCCAGGCGGCCACGGCTGTCGCTTGGCGTCCTGCCTACGAGCAAGCCATCTTGGCCGCCCGTGACGTTCTCGATGTTGCCATCATCCGTCCGGCTACCATCTACGGCCGCGGCTCCTGGGTGTTCAGTACATGGTGGGGACCTTTGCTAGCGGCCGCCCAGAGCGGTTCCAGTGCGCGTCGTGGTGCAAAGTCTCGTGAACCCATCCAGATTCCCGCCGACAAGGGCGCGCGAACGGGTGTCGTGCACGTCGACGACTTGGCTGTCGCGTACAGGAGTGCGCTCGGCCTCCTTCATGGCCAGTTGGGATCTTGGCCAGTGTTCGACATCGGTACAGAGAATCTGTCCCTCGTCGAAATACTTGAGGCGGCCAAGGCAGCTCTGGGTGTCAAGGCGGAGCTCGTGTATGGGGGTACCTTTGGCAATCCCTTTTTGGAGGCGCTGAGTCTGGTTGCCAACACTGACTTCAGCCGTGCAAAAGTAGCGTTGGGATGGGCACCCAAGAAGGTCGAGTTTGTGTCCCTTATCGCCATGTATGTGGATGCTTGGAGGGCTACAGAGGAGATGAAGCCCAAGGCTTGATTATAACGAGTCCATGGTCTTGAGATCCTCGAGAGGAGTGCTGCCATTGTTAGGGCGAGAAGTAGTAATTGTACACTTTAATTACGATGAGTAAAAAGTAGATGGTGAAAGTTACAAGGTAAACTGAAATAGAAAACTTGACAAGTGGAGTTTTGATTATTTTGTAAGAAGTACTATACGCTGATAAGATTTATTTGCCTAACTATAGTTAGACGGTAGCGGGTATCGTGTAAAAACTGGCAACCACAGCGGAATCCGAGAATATGCTAAATAGACAAACTGGCGCCAAAAGTAATGAGACATGCCTCCCAAAGCCTTGAACCTTATCCACTCACATTACATTTACTACGCGACTTGTATCTGTGGCTCATTATCGTGTCGCACTAGGCAAAATCCATGTCCATGATGTTGTTTCTTTATTTCCGAACATCACTCTCCCGTCGATGGCTGGGCGCAATACTGCTCGCAGCGATACTGACGACATCGCTCATGCTGTCCTGATCTCGCTGATAGCTATACTGCATGCCCGAATCGGTACCCTTGAAGCCGTTGTCCCAAGCAGCGATGCGTGAAAGAAGCCTAAACCACGATTAGAACAATTCTCTTCATGCAACAATAGTACATGTTGCAATGTGGTGGCACTCACCGATCGTCCGGCGGACCGTAGTATTCCTCAGGGATGAGCTCGTAATCGCCCTCAAGGGGGAGATAGAAGGCAGATGCGGCGATGCCGACGGATGTCAGGATAAGGATGGTCCAACTAGCGGTGCATAGAGACCACGAAAGGTCGAGGTGCCATCCTTTCCAGAAGCGGTCATCGTGGTTGAACAGAAAAGCCTGGGCGGGTTAGTATTGCATGTGACGGAAATGGCCCTGCAGCAAGTAGGTGCCGGTAGCAACGTACCACTATGGCCATGGCGGCGCACTGCACAATGGCGCTGAAGGACAGTACGCCCACAGCAACCTGCCAGCCAGCTGCCCTGCGCTGTACACCGCCCGAGATGATCACAATGAAGGAGACGATGGCGCATAATTCTACGACGACACCGAACGAGGTTAAGAAGCCGACGGTCCTCCACATGTTGCAGAAAGAGGGATCTTTGGTGCAGTCGCTCGATTTGGGAAAGGGGACACAAGTGCCTGTGACAGCAGAACAGCGGCTGTGGAGGCCATAAGAGTATTCGCGCTCGCCGTTGGGGCTGTAACTGACCCACCGGGGCATGGAGATACTCGCAATAGTCATGATGGTGCCTGCATGGGATCAGTCTCTACATTTACAGTATCAGGGCGTGGAGCTAGTCTTACAGGCCAAGGTAAAGGCGAGCCCCGCGCCGTACACTGTTCTTCGCGTCATGGCGGGTGTATCGACGGACCAATGCAGACGACGAGTATAGATGATGGCGAGAAGGAAGGGGAGGAAGAAGAAGAAGCTCGGGGCTCGAGGCGCGAGTCGGTGGCGCGATGGGGAGACGTGCGGGGTTTATGCTATGACGGGATGCGCGCTTTGGTCTGGGGCGTTAGTTAGCGCAGGGCTCAGGTGAGAGGCTCCTCCTCGAGAGGGGGTGGGCGGTGGCAGACTGCAGGTGCAGGGCTGGAGATGTGGAGGCGTCACCGAGGTGTAACTTGCAATTTGAAAAGCTGGGCGATCAACAACGCGTTGCGAGGGTTGGAGGGGCGGGTAGCAAAGGCAAGTAAAGAGGCAAAGACGACCGAGTCGGCCGGGGCTACTGGAGGGCACAGAAACACACGACCTGCATGGCGGGCGTGGTGGAGGGTGTGGAAAAAGGAAAAAGGCTGCACTGCCCTCTCGTCGGTGGCGCTAACGAGGGGAGGGTGGTCGCAAGAGGACAAGGGGGAGTCGCAATGACGACAGGGGAAGAAACTTGCATGCACCTCCCACGCTGCACGCCTCTCTAGCCCCATGTCTTCCTGCGAGAGCATCTTCCGGCCCTTTCACCGCTACAACTGTCCCAGCACTGTCAGATTGATAGCGCGTAGCGCCTAACGCGCCCTAATCACTCCAGCAAAGCCTATTTTCTACTTTGACTTTGTGTACCGACCGCTGCCTCTTCCAATCCTCCAAAGCTCCTCTGCTTGCGCCGACGTGCACCGTTGTCTGACGTCCGCGGGGGCACAGTGTGGTATCATCGCAATTCGAAATAGCCGTGTTACTGTGCAAATGCCATGTCGTGCTCTGCGCCCTGCTCCGATCGCCGATTCGGCCTCATCATGTCTTCAGCAAGCGCCTAGAAAGCTGGAACCCACTCACGACCATCTGCCCTCTGTTTCTACCAGCATCAGTTGTTGCAGTCTTCCCTAGACTCGGCATGTTTTGCATATCTGCATATCACAGGTGCGCCGTGTTTTGCAAAGATAAGGACATGGTCACGCACAACAGCCACACCCACCCATCAGCGTCAGCGCCCCAACCCAGCATGGGCGAACACGTGGGGCAGCCACTCTGCTTACATGTCTGCTGCAATCAAAACCGTGTACTCCGTACAAACAATATAATTACTGCAAGTACACACGTGTTGCACCCTCTCTCACGCAGCGTCTTTTTTCATCACTCGACTGTTGCCATGTTGATACCTAAAGCTGCGTCCTGCGATAACAGGCGCCGGGTACGGCAACCGGCAAGGAACATGCACTCCGCATTTCACTACAATGCGCCACCCATTAATATCGGTCGGCTGTAAGCGAACCGTCAGTGCTTCATGGGTGCGTGCGTGGAGGGGAGAGTGCATAGATACCAATCCATGCCCCACCAACCCTCAGATAGTGTGACAGCGGGCTTATACATAATACATAGAATACACCGGCCACATTCCTCAAGGGATGCCTGGCAATTCTGCTAGAACAGCACATTCTTGGGATCGCGCTCTGCTGGTGCTTGGGGTTTCTGCATCATCTGGTAGCAGAGTATACCTGCCGCCACGCTAACGTTGAAGCTATCCACACCCACTTCATCCGAGCTTCGACCATGAGGAATGCCGACTTTATAGTGCGCCATATTACGCAGATACTTCCGAACCCCTTCATCTTCAGAGCCCATCATGAGAATTGTCGGGTGCTCCGCGACAGGGCTACCATCTGCGGGAAGGGGCAGGCCGTGTCTTTTATTCGACGTGTAGACGACCTGGCGACCGCTTTTCTCTGACCATGGTACGCTATCACTGGCATATATACGCCATCCATGTTCTGCGCTGTTTAGAAGAAATGTAGCCTCATCCTTCACCGTGAAGAGTGAAATCGCTTCGGCAGCACCAGCTGAGGCTTTGACTGCAATTGAGGTCCATTCTGCCGTGTGGTGTGTGGGGGTAACAATGGCATCGACGCCTAGAACATAGGCAGAACGTGCAATGGCGCCAAGGTTGCCCTCATCGACCTAGCCTTGTTAGTTTGGCACTTGAATAAATCAAGTCTTTGAACTTACGACTCCATCGACGTAAAGAATCAACGGATACCTCCATCCCTCTGACTTGTACTCGTATCGCTCCTGTTCGCCGTTGATAGCTACTTCTTCTGCGCTTTGACTGTCGAGCGACAGATTAAACGCTGAGTCTTGGACAGATGCCTCCTTGAGCGAAGTGACGGGAAGAACCGGGGGAGGTGAGGCCTCAAGTATCACGCCATTGTGTGGTCGGCCGCTACTGGCCTTGTCCATGGCTCGCATGTACTCGTCTCCAACTTCCTGAATCATGTGGAAGAGCTTGAGAGATCGGATAGTCTCCATCATGTCGGGTCTATTTTCCGTAGCCCGTGAATGAATGTAGAGTTTGTAAAATGTGCGCCGCTTTGCTTTGAGCGCGGCTAGTACGCTGTTGTATCCATAGAGAAACTGGGATGCGGCTGTGGTATAAGGGAGAGACTCTGGTCCTCCAGTATTCAAGGGCTTTTTGACTGTGTATAAATGCCCCGACAGGCTCAGTCGGTTACCCCCAGCCCGTATCCACGGTGATTTGGTCGTGTCTATTATAGCCTTTCTCTCGGCCCAGCTTAACCCTCTTTGGCGCTTTTCCCCGTCCGCTTGTGATTCCTTTGCTTCATCGCTGCTCACTGTGTCATCGTCAATGTCCGATGGCTGCTCTCTCAAATTCTCTCGCACATGTTCTCTCCACTGCTCCTTTGACAGCGGTTTCCTATATTCGCTGGACTCATCATTCTTGGTCATCGGCAGACGCTCTTCCCGATTCCTCGGTGGGCCACCTCTCTCAAACCTGCTAGATCCATCACTCCCAGTCCTTGGTGGACGCTCTTCCCAGTTCCTCGGCGGGCCACCTCTCTCAAACCTGCTAGATCCATCACCCCCAGTCCTTGGTGGACGCTCTTCCCAATTTCTCGGCGGACCACCTCTGTCAAACCTGCCAGATCTATCACTCCTCGGTGCACGGTCTTCCCACTTGCTTTGCGGCCGCGGTTCTCGAAACCCGCCCCCTGCACTCTCTAAACTGCCCCGTCGATGCTCCCACTTCTTTCCCTGCGAATTTTCTGCTCTATATCCGCTCGTAACATCATTGTCACGTGGCTGTGATCGACCAGAATTCCCAGGCGTGTAACTCTGCTGTGTCGACCGCCGACCGTCTTCCCTTGAAAAAGGACGATCGCGAGGTGAACCAAATTGCTCGAATTTTGCCTCGTGGCGGGGTTTTAGCGGCCCTTCTCGTCTATTGTAGCCGTCTCTTTGTGTAGTATATTTGGAAGGTCCGTCTCGTCCGTCTCGTCCGTCTTGCCTACCCCTCTCGATAGCGGCGGTGATGGATTTGTAGCGACAGAAGGTGCGCGGGAGGATGGATTGCTGCTGAATATAACGTAGCGTACTACCACCGATACAGGAGTAGACCATGATAGTGTAGATAGCAGTGGTTGTAAACGCAGCGTTTACCAAGTCAGGCGTGGGCACCTGCGAGGGCCTTGGGAAAAAAAATTACGCTCTGCCGAGCCAGATGTTCCCGCTAGACGTGCGGTACGGTACCTACCTACTTACCTAGCGCACGACGCGAAATCACGCGTCAGCCCAACTCCACATTGCCTATTACTTCGTACTGTATGTACATGTCCAAGTACCCGTCACCGTCTCAACTCGCACACTGCGCCGCCAAGAAATCTGCTCAAGAATCCACACTTGTCACCTTTTGATATACTGTATCTGTCTTCTGTAGCGCAACAAGGTGAATCTTCTCTGCGCGCGTACCACACCGTACCGCCGAGTCGCGACCTCCTGATGCAGGAACATCAGCTCGACGTCTGACCTTGTGCGGCGACCCAGAAACACGCGTCAAGCGCAAGCGCACTCGACACTGCTAGCGATATGAGCAGTGACGAAGATGGCGCAGCATTAATGGCTGCGTTTAAGAAGAAGGGCATGGGCACTGCGCTTGCAAGTCAGATATCGCTCTCAGACGGAGACGACGGTGCTATGCGTGCAATTGAGCGGCCTCAGAAACGGAGGGCCTTGTGCGTGCGAGTGCCCACAGCCAACATCAACAAGGCCGACTATACATATTATGAGCCCGTAGATGAGGTCGACAAAATCATGCGGGAGTTCGCGGGCAGAGATAGAAACATACTGTACCAAGTGAGGCTGTTCGGCGGTCGCATCAAGCAGGTGAGTGGCGGAACCCTGCAACTGAGCGGCGCCCTCGTTCATGAGTGAAGGTAAAGGGCGCACAATAGCCTCACCCGCTGTCTATATAAGAGGCCTTTACTTCTCCTTCTACACACAACACACTCTCAACCAACTCTTACTAAGTCTGTAAAGGTTGATTTTGAAGAACTACTCCAACTCTCTGGTGGCCCAGAAGCACTACAAGCTTTTCAACCAGACGACGACCTGAACGACACTCCTAGCAACGAAGAGGGCAATTACGACATGAAACTCCGTGATAGAACCTCCAAAGCCAACAACAATGGTTTCGTGGACATATCTACCATCCACATCTCTTCATCTGAGGATGAGGGCCAGGACGAGCTCGAGTCAGACTCACGACCACGTCGACCTGGCCCCTTGCGCAGTGCTCGCCGAAGACAGCCGCCAAACGCTCGCTCACAGAATCGTGGTCTTGTAGCACTGTCTACGAGTGATGACGACTCCGAAGATCAGGGCAGCAGCCGCCGGCGCCGGAAACGCAAAGGCTTACAGGAGCCCACACGTCGCTCGACAAGACAGCCGCTGCCAGTGCGAGCCTATGATGACGAGGATGACGAGGATGACGAGGAAGACGAAGACACAGACCAGTCTAACGCTTCAGACGTACTGCGTTCAGACATACTGCCCGGTCGAAAGCGCAAACGGGGCACGATGCGCACGGCAAAGCCTGAAAAGATACCCCAGGCGGGCACACGGCAGTCTGACCGCGCAACACGTACTAGAAACAATATGCAAGAAGCGGATATGAACGATATCTACCGATCAGACTCTGCGCCCAAGATCGCTGCACAAAAGGTCTCGGTCGTGCGCGAAGTCTTTTCTAAACTTCCTCGAAGCCACCCTTTCCGCGCACGTCACGCCGAGGGCTGCGAAGTATGTTTCGATGGTCCCAACGTAGCGCCTCTGGTCTACTGCCAAGGCTGCTCTCTTGCATACCACAAAAACTGTCTCGGTAATCGATCAAATCGCGATCACCTGGTTACCAAGGTTGGCGACGAGGACTTTGTATTGCAGTGCAAGAGATGTATTGGTTTCTACAAGAAAAAGGATGCGACTGCTCCGGACTTGTCCAGGTGTCAGGACTGCGCTGTATCAGGCGCGTCCTGTCGACCCTTCAGAGGTCGGAAGACCACACAGCAAGAGATGAAAGAGCGCGAAGAGAATGACGGGCACGACCCTGTAGTCGACGTCCCATCTGAGTTGGTTAACAATCCTTCAAACGTTCTATTCCGTTGCACCAAATGCTCCAGAGCATGGTATTTTCATCATTTGCCACCATTGTCGCAATACGCCATGGATATCAATCGCGACGACGACGAGACGGCAGACGAGCGATTCCGCGAATACTCTGGCAAGTGGCTCTGCAAAGAGTGTGATGAGACGTCCAAACAGAAAGTCGGCGGTATCATCGCTTGGCGCCCATCGGATGTTGAAACCTACAGGCCGGGTACTTCATGCGAGTCAGTCTGCGAAGACGACAAGCAGTATTTGATCAAGTGGGAAAACGAATCCTACTTCCGGGCAGCATGGCACTCGGGTGCTTGGACTTGGGGTGTGACAGCCCCAGTTCAGCGGAAAGCTTTCTTCAAACGAGAAGATGGACCGAAAATGCGGACCGAGGACGCCATTCCAGAAGAGTACCTTCGCATCGACATTGTCCTTGACATCAAGTTTACAAGCTACGTTGAGGTACGAAGCGAGGAGATCGACAAAGCTCGCATTAAAGAGGTCGATAAAGCGCTCATCAAATACAAGGGCCTTGGGTACGAAGACACTGTTTGGGAGAGTGTTCCCACCCCAGAAGATGGAGAAAGGTGGTTGGACTTTGTCACTGCATACAATGACTGGGTCGCTGGCCGCTATATTAAGCATCCGAAGCAAGGTCCCCTCAAGGGCCGCCTTGAGAAAGCTCGTAGCATGCCATTTGCTAAGCTGGAGAGAGAGAAGCAACCGGATAACCTTATTGGTGGCGAACTGATGAAGTACCAACTGGAGGGTCTGAATTGGCTCTACTACAAATGGTACGATCAAAAAAATGCCATTCTCGCTGACGAGATGGGCCTTGGCAAAACAATCCAAGTTATTGCCTTCATGGCAACACTGATTCAAGAGCACGGCTGTTTCTCCTTCTTGATCGTGGTGCCCAACTCGACTTGTGCCAATTGGCGGCGTGAGATCAAGCAATGGGCGCCTTCTCTGCGTGTTGTGGCGTACTTTGGCTCAGCAAAGGCTCGAGACATGGCCTACCAGTACGAAATGTTTCCTGAAAAGACGAAAGAACTGCGATGTCATATTGTGGTGACATCGTATGATGCAGCCGCTGATGACAATTGCAGAAGGTTTTTCAGAAGTGTTAACTGGGCAGGTCTTGTGGTGGACGAAGGTCAGCGGCTGAAGAACGACAAGAGCCAACTGTATACCGCCCTCACGGCAGTACGTGCGCCATTTCGGTTGCTTTTGACTGGCACCCCTCTGCAGAATAATGCCAGAGAGTTGTTCAACCTACTGCACTTTTTGGACGACACCATCAATGCCGCTGAGCTTGAAGAGCAGTACGCAGAGATGACTGCCGAGAACATCAGAGAACTTCACGATCAGATTCGACCCTTCATCCTCCGGCGAACCAAAGCTAAAGTCTTGACCTTTTTACCCCCGATTGGTCAAATCATTGTCCCTATTTCCATGAGTCACCTACAAAAGCAAGTCTACAAGTCAATCTTGTCTAAGAGCCCCGAGCTTTTGAAAGCTCTGTTTACCTCGGATAAGCAGCTCAAACAGCAGGAACGCGCCAATTTGAGTAACATCCTGATGCAATTACGCAAGTGTCTCTGCCATCCGTTCGTCTACAGTCGCGAAATCGAAGAACGGAGCGATGTTGCTGCTGTCTCTCATCGCAATTTAGTCGAAGCTTCCGCCAAGCTCAGCTTCTTGGAAACGTTGTTACCAAAACTTCAGGAACGCGGCCATCGTGTCCTCATCTTCAGCCAGTTTCTTGACATGCTCAACATCATTGAAGACTTTTTAGATGGCATGCAGCTCCCATATCAGCGACTAGACGGAACAATGGGCTCCCTCGAGAAGCAAAAACGTATCGACCAATTCAACGCACCAGACTCTCCCCTTTTCGCCTTTATTCTCTCCACTCGTGCTGGTGGGGTTGGGATTAACCTTGCGACTGCGGACACAGTCATCATTCTAGACCCAGACTGGAATCCACATCAAGATCTTCAAGCAATTGCCAGAGCTCATCGTATCGGACAAAAGAAGAAAGTGCTCTGCCTCCAGTTGGCCACTCGAGCATCTGTCGAGGAGAAGATCATGCAAATGGGCAAAAAGAAGATGGCTCTTGACAAAGTTGTCGTCCAGGACCTAGACAGGGAAGATCCAGAGGATGAGGATGTAGAGTCTATACTCAAGTATGGTGCAACAGAGCTCTTCAAGGACGAGGACGCAGACCACGAGATTAAATACGACGACGCGTCCATTGACAAGCTGCTTGATCGTAGCCAGATTGAGAACAAAAAAGCGGGCGATGACGAGTCAGCTGAGTCACAGTTCGGCTTCGCTCGTATCTGGGTGAACGAAAAGGGTGTTTTGCAAGATGACTTCGATACTGTAGATGATGAGACTGCTCCAGACCCAGGTGTTTGGGACAAGATCCTAAAGGCTCGACAAGCTGCCGCAGCAGCCGACGCCCTTGCACGGGCAGAGGCTATGGGCAGAGGGCGACGAGCTAAAGCAGTATGTCAAGTTTGACTCGCGATGGAAACGATAACTAATACAAACCAGGCTGTTGATTACACTACCGAAAAGAAGGGTACAGACACTGCATCGGTCGCTGGCGACTATGACGATTTCGAAGATAATCTCCCATCCCCATCTTTGCCAGCCAAGAAGAAGAACAGTAAGCGCAAGAACAGGTCAAGTTCCGAAAGCGATACCGACTTCCAAGCCGACTCTGAGGATGAGAGCGAACCCGAGCAACTTGATGACGATATAGACGCAACCAAAGAGCTCGGAACTGAACGTCGTCGTCCTACGAGTAACACTGTTAACTCCTCGCTATACAAACAAAATGGCGCAGGTGCGTCCCAAGTTTCTTCCACTCAAACGTCAAGATTTCCTGCAGTCACCTTTCCCATACCGTCAACACAAACCAAACGGGGCCCGTTTGTCGTTCCACCAAGGGGCGGTTTCAAGACTTCTCTAGATCCTACGAGACAACCTAGCGGCGTCAGAGGGATCACTGCTGAGTCTAACGCATCCAATCGAGCGTCTGGCAAGGCTCTACCTGATTCTATCAACCTAGCGACAAAAGCAGCAAAAGCTAAGAGAACGGCAGTCAAACCTTTCGAACGTGCTCATATACCTATCCGCAATCCTCTTGAGTCGGCCTACAGTTTTCACAGCAATCACATTTGCCCGGCCTGTCACAAGAACCATCCCCAGGGGGCTTGTGAATTGAAAGCCGCGGGAGTAGAGCATTGTGGCCTGTGCGGTCTAGCACACTATGGTCACTCGCGAACATGTCCACACATCAAGTCTGAGACGCAGGTCCGCGAAATGCTTGAAGCTCTAAAAAACTCACCAGAAAAGAAGGAACTCATTGATGCTGCAACAAAGTATCTGCGCGGCGTCAAGGGTACATTGGTGCAGCAGAAGAAGCGGGAGAGGGAGAAAGCAGCGATGGCCCAGGGTCAGCCTCTTCCAGTTCCTACACACGCAGGAGTTGCCGTTCCATCAAATAATACCCATGTGCAACCGCCCTGTCCTAACAATGGTGTCGACGCTGTCCCTCAACCTGGTGGCTTACCAAATGGTTTGCCTCGCCACAACGTCCCGTCTGCACACCAAGGCTCGGTGAACATGCATCAAGGTATCTCTGGCAATGCGCCTCAAGGTCCGCGCAAGTTCGTCATGTATCAAGGGGCACAGCAGCTGCATGGTCCAGGTTATGATGACCAACATGTGGAGAGTGCTTTGCGAGGTTTCTTGGATAAGGGTAAGTAGCTAGATGGATTTCGACCAGGTAGGTATAACTGGACTTGAAGCGCTCAGGGGACTTGTATATTTACTCCCTGCAAAAGGCGTTGCCGGTTGGTCCAGGGATACATAGCGTGCATGGAACTTCTGCTCTTCACATACTGTATATATAGCGAGATGTAATGATACCCCAAAATAAAAGCTTGTAGTTGAGTCCTTCGCTTCTTTCATCTTGTGTATCATGCTTATGAATGAAGGAGGCTGCTAGTAGACACTTGCTGGGCAGACCTATTATCATTCCCGCATGTGTGATTTCAAACGCCACATGGACTTCTTACTGCGCTTAGGCAATGAGCATCTGGGTAAGCCAGGTATCCGGATATCTAATTGGCGCAGGGATAGTTTATATATCTTCTATCGTATTCTTCACGCCGTAGTATGTTTCCCTGGTATAATGTACATACTTGAGGATTGGATAAGAGTTGGAGGTTACCCGAGAGTAACACACATACTCGATGTGATGGTATGACTCGAGTCCGGCTATCTAGAGCAGCTTCTTAAATTTCCTCCAAGTCACAACCTTATTTCCCAGGTTTATATGAAGCTGGCTCATGATGTCATTCTTCTCCAAGGTGAGTCCCTTGTCAGGTGATCGTTGGTACCACAGTGCCCTTGTTGCCTCAGCTGCAAGGTGACCCGTCTATGGGCAGCCGCCAAGGCGCGTTACCGGATGCATACTAGCTACCTGAACTATATCGTATTTTGTATTTGTATGTTCGACGGCTACGAGCAATCATCAATACACACTGGACACATATTCCATAACTTCAGACGCCTCTCGGCTCGTGCAAGGATACAGTAAAGTTCGAACTACTGCATACTCACAAGCCTGCCTACCGGGGTACCTAGAACTGGCGCAGGCACAGACCAGCCTGTGTCAGAAAACCACCGTCACGCCCGGTTCTATTGTTTATAACAACATCAATAACGTGTCAACAGTTGTGGCGCTAGTGTCGATTGCTCGGGGGTCATCTCCTCGCTTGAAGCCTCCTAGAACAACACACCACAGCGGCGCGCAACCGTCAAAATGCTAGCCGACACCAAGATCAACTCTTTGGACACTCGCCTGGAGCAGTTCAAACTCAACGATCAGAGCAGACAGGTTGATCTCACGGTACGAATTGGACCGAAGTGTCTTTACTGTGCGGCATCTAGCTAACCCCACTTAGAACCTTCTCCAAGAGTACGGCCAGTTGCTCGAGGAGTACAAAGTCTTGAAGAGCAGCTATGAGAATATAAGCTTCGGAAATACAGCTTATCTTGATGCCAAAGCGCCTACACCTACAGAGCCTGCACCAGCAGTGTCGCGAAACCCTTACGTACTAGTTCTTGTAGATGGCAATGATTATGTTGTCAGTCTCGTCACCCATTCTAGTAGCACAAGGCTAATATTATCTAGTTCAATGACGAGCTAATCAGCGATAAAGAAGAGGGTGGAATGCGCGCTGCCCGCATGCTCAGTGACGCTGTAGAAAAGTATCTTCACAACATCCCACATGCCCGGAACGGACGCGTAATTGTTCGCATTTACGCCGATCTAACTACTCTATCAAAGCAACTCGCAAAATCGAAAGTGGTTGGGCTGGAGAAGCGCTCTATTTCGTCCTTCACGGCTGGATTTACTCGCGCACTAAGCCTGTTCGACTTTGTTGATGCGCTAGATGAAGAGGGAACTAGATTCAAAATTACAGGTAGGTTGTCTTCGCCACACGAGTCTACTCAGGACTAATCCCCTCATAGAACAGTTCAAGATTGCTTCAGAGGACACATCTTGTAGTCACATAATCTTCGCCGGCTGCCATGATTCGGCTTACCTATCTCAGCTTGTACCTTACAGTGGCATTCGTGATAAGTTTACGCTCGTACAGAGTGCTGGATGGAATCCTGAATTCCAGCAGTTCAACTTGAATGTCACCCAGTTCCCCACACTCTTTAGATGGTCTGAACTTCCAGTTGCCGCACCTACGAACAAGGCAGGCACCCCGATGTTTAAACAAAAGGTGGCAACGCCCAAGCTCATACTATTGCCCGGGGCTTCTGTTCGTAAGGAGTCATGGCGAAGAGATCGCTCCGTCAGCGGGACTGAGTCTCCAGCCGGCGATATTTCACCTAGAACCAACGGCTTTGGTGAACAAGATCGCGTTGGATGGGAAGAACGATCTGCGTACACCCACACCGGCAAGGGCAAGGGCGCCCAAAAGGACAACCCAGTGTGCAAGTACTTCCAGAAGGGAGTTTGTCGTTACGGCAATAAATGCAGCTTTCAACACACTCCTAAAGGCCTGGATGGCAGTGACAACACCAATGGCAAAGGTGTAAACGGCAGTCATAACGCGCCCAGCGGACCTTCAACGCAGTTTTCCTCAGCTCAGTCATCCCAGGCACTACCATCGCGTTCTTCTCAAGCATACATGGATCGCGGCGACCTCTCCTCCGTCCTCCCTGTATCCATCATCCCGGGCTTTGTCCCAGTAAACAAATCCCTCAAACGACTCGACATGTACCTCGCCACCCCCACTCAGCAGTCCTGGAAAAAGTACCATGCACGCTTCCAGCAGGCCAGGCCCTGCAACACTTTTCACCTCCAAGGATCTTGTGCCACCTACTCTTGCCCTTATGACCACAGTCCACTCGACCCAGAGACTAAGCATGTCTTGGAATACGTGGTCAAGTGTAGTCCTTGCCCGGAAAAGGGAGAGTGTAGGGCGGACGATTGCATCTATGGCCATTTATGCCAGAGAGATGGGTGTATTGGAAAAGGTTTCAATGGGTGCAAGTTCAAGGCCGACTTGCATTATGGGGTGGAAGATTGTAAGTTGGGGAGTTTGGTGCCGAGTAAGGATTTGGAGAAGGAGAAATTTAGATCTCTGATTGAGAACCATTCTACGTGGTAGACTCTTCATGGTAGACTCTTCATGGTTGGGGCTGTGGCTGTGGCTTTGGCTGTAGTATAGATGGTATTTGCTCATTTGGATGTGTAGTTGGATTGGGACATGGTAATTTTGGCTTAGGCGGCCTTGAGACTGGGGCGCTTTTGAGCGCAGGATCCAAGAAATGAGATAGAAAATGACATACCTTACCTGGTATATGCAAACTGGGAAGATCATACCATGCGTTCAACATGGCGCTTCATATTATCTCTACTCGATAAGACATTACAATTCTACCCAGCTAACATACCAATAAGGCCAAAGGCACTATTTTAAGAAAAGAGTACAAAAAAGGGCAGATAAGAGACTTGCAACTCGAAACGCTCAAGCATTGAAGCACTACTAGACTAAAAACAAAGTGTCGAGTACAACATTACTTCTCAGCAGTAGGTGCCTCCACTGGCTGTTCGATTCCATCCACTTCCACAATACCCAGCCGTCCCTGCCCCATCCCCAGATACTGCGGTATCTCGACACCTCTTTGTGCCGGTTGACGTTGCTGCCATCTCTTGTAATCATCTTCGTATGGGTTTGCTGGCGATGAGAAGACCGACGAAGGAAAGCCAAGCGGATTGTACTCCACTATCGTCCGCCTTTGTGGTTGCATCCCGTTACGTCTTGCTGCCCTGTGTCTGCGCCACACAAGAAAGACGACGAGAGCAATGAAGGAAACGAAAAAGCAAGCGCCAATAGTACCGCCTACTATAACCCCGATACCAGGTTTCGTGGAGCTTGATGAGAACGCTGTATCGGACAATGTGGGTGTGATAAGGGGCTCCTGGCCGACAGTCGCAGCAAGTGTCTCTTTATTTGCGTTGCTGCTTGACAAATCCATGCCCAGACTATGAAATGCCGTGCTCGTAAACGGTGTCGCTGCACAGCCGTGTTGGGTGAACACCATTCTGTCGTAGATGAAGCGCCACTCATAGCATGCTGGCGCTGAACTATCGGTACATTTTGCTATTGCGGCGTTGGTCGAGCAAGCTTTGTCTGTGCAAGATGCAGACATGGCAGTGGAAGCGATGCATGCAGTAGCTAATGTACATGCCGACTTCGAGGCTGGGTCGCAACAGCCGTGTGCGCCGAAATAAGTGTTTGTTGCACACGTTTCTGTTGATATTGGGCATGTTACTGCAGTTTCTGGGTCAAGTTAACATCGTGGTCAATTACAAACGTTGCAATAAACGGCTACCTGAAGCTCCAGAGGCGAACCCACATGTATTGCTCCCACTTTGCTCACGTCGGGATAGTCCAAAGGGCAGTTGTGGTGGTGAAGTTGGTGCGGGGCTCCATCCATCCATTGCCGATACAGACAGTGTAGGCTCCGGGATTGCCCATGAGAAAACAGCAGCGTGTGCCATGGCCGGCACAAAAAGCGAGAGGACGAGAGGTGTCAAACCCATCTTCTTTCCATGTGGGCAGCTCTTCGAGAGACGAAGAGCGAAATATGGCAAACAATAGAATCAAAGCGCGTCATATACGTTGAGCAGAATGAGCCGACTATAAGAGGCACACCGCGGCCGAGTGTATGTGGAGGGAAGGAGCATCCCAGCAACACATCCTACGGCAAGGAAGATTTCAAGATTGTTCACCGGTAGCTGTAGGGATCGGGCCGTGTACCTGGCGATCGATTAGGAACTGGGTCGTAGTGATGGTGGTCATGCGTGTAAGCCAAGGACGAGGCGGTTGAACATGGCCTTGACGCACAACCCAATCAAACATAAGCGGCCCCGCCCTGCATTGGACGTTTGAATAACGCACCACTTGCAGGTGCGGAGAGGTTGGGAGGATGGCCGGAATCAGTTTAGATTGGTTGTGATGGAGCCTGGGTATTGGCAGAACGAAAGGCGGGATGTAGAGTGTGTGGGTCTGGGCCCGCATGTGGCGTAGGCCACAGGTTGTAAATATAGCTGAGCACGTTCGATGCACGATACACAGCATGAGTGAGTATGCGGCATGGCAAACGGTCGTTACTGCAGAGGTAACCTTGGTGATTGTGGCAGGCAGTGTTGCTATTTATTGGCCAGTGACAGTCGAACTGAGTATTTTGGTCCTGTAATAGCAAGGTTGAAGTATGTGAGGATGTTTCGCACGTGCGAAAACGTGGGAATTGTACACACTGCCTCATCTGGTACACGACGAAATACATAAAATTTGTGAATATTCAGCTTCTGTGAGGCCTCACAGGTTGTTGCGAACTCGGGCACTGAAAGTGGGAACTGGCGAATAAAGTAAAATGTGGTCATGCTTTAGGGGTTGGCCTTGCATTTCACCACTGACCTTGTTTCTCCCTTGGTTAGGCAAGACATGTAATGATACATAGCTGGCTGTGACGGAGTTGAGTGGGATTGCTCGGTCTGTCATAAGTCGCATGTGTTGATGGTCAATTTCCTGATGCCGGCTATCTACAATGATGGTATCCATAACGCCAGCCAATGATTCGTAAGTGACTTGAACTCCTCCCTGATGCTGTTTCGCATGGTTCATAGCCGTGGGTATGCAAAACGTACAAAGAGAATCTAAAGGCGTGGGCTTAATCCCGCTTGTGTGGACCCACAATCTTGGGGTACATTCTCGACAGGTGGTAGTTGATGTTGTTTTTCTTCTGGTTGGGGTTTCGCTGGGGCGAGGATTAGCAGCAGATCTGAGATAGGTTGATATCAGTGAGCGTACAGGTGCATCCATGCACTGGCGCAGTTTTTGCTCTAGCAGCGCGCAACCTTGCACACTGTAACCCGATGACGCCCAGCATCCTGTTGTGGACATGTCAGCGTATGTTCCCGTCATGTGTCGTCGGAGCATTGCTTGGCTCCGTGATCCGCTCAAGATGGTTCCAGCTGCGTCGCAACCTGACCAATCTCTCGGTGCCCTATTCCAACATACCCAGAACTGATGACATTACTCCTAGACATGGATTCGCCTCTGGCTTATTTGGTCGTCGGATGCGGAGCTTGGGAAGTGGTGGAAGTGGCCGGTGCGTGGCCGACTGGACGGCGCTACCCTGAGGCTTCGGTACCATTGTGTAGGGAAATGCGCAGGCGCGATATTCGATTGTGGTATTTTTAGTTGTCGGTGATGGTTTAGGTAGCGGTGACTGGTGGGTGCAGTAGCGGTGGTGTTATCATAGTCGTCGTTGTCGTCGTCGGCGTAATGGCCAAAACTTCTCCCACCACGGCAATCTCCTTAGCGTGCTTGCCCCATCCTGATCCCTGCATCGGTTTGTTTACCATGGCACCTCCCCAGTGACCGACGGCCAGCGCACACCATCACTCCCACGACGATACTAACGAGCCCCACGACACAGCCTTTATGTTTGCGCGTCATTGCAGTACTATCCCCTAGCATTATCCGACGCCAGCCGCCATGGTTCTCTCGCCGCGCAAACGCGCCGCACCCACGACAACATTCGACACCACATGGAAGGCAACCGATGCCGCCTTCCTCGACCCAAATGCCTTGCCGCTTGCAAAGATACCTCGTGGCTGGGAGCGTAAGCAGGAAGTGAAGAGGATTGGTCAGGGGAGAGAGAAGAAGATTTGGCGGAGATTCAACCTCAGGTCACATGCCCAAAACACAACACAAGACGATACTGCCGACGATGGCGACGACGATGAGCAGGATGCGCGGTCACGAGCAGTGAAAAGGCGCCAGCACATGAGCCCAAAGGCCATGGAGAAGACTTCAAGCAAACTCAATGGCAAGAAGCGCGCGTTCAAGGCGACGCGCTGGGACCGCAGGAAGAGCGTGCTGCCAAGTACGACCCTTGTGACATGCCACCTTAGAACTCACTGACGCATTTGCAGGGAAGAAAGCTGCTCGTATTGACGACCCCACTTTCAGCGCTGAGAACGAAGCAAATGGCGACGATGAAGGTGACAGTCGTGACGTGACAGAACTCGAGGGTGAAACCTTCACCGATACCAACGCGACAATGGAGGAACAAAATGATGGAATCCCGCATCCTCCGCCGTTGAATGAGGACAGCAAAGTTACCGTTGACTTTACCATGGACGCATCAACCGAAGAGCATCTCCCAGACTACGAGAGCTTAGAGAGACACCCACCCATAGAACAGGAAGTCGAGTCTAGACCTGCAGAAGATGCTACCCTTGCCACCCTTTTCCGCTCCCCTCTCAAGTACATTTCGACTGCCTCTGTGGTATCCCCGGAAAACGTCGACTATCCCCACCTTCCTCACAGCCATGACTCGACAGCCGACCTCCATGAAGGCACTCCTGGAAAATGCGAAAATACTGTGAACGAAGCCAGTACTCAAGACATCGTATCCGAAAGTGCAGGAACTGAACATGCTACCATACAAGCAGCAGCCACTATTCATGTCGAAAAGAGTGAAGCAGAGAAGACACAATCTCCGATCAAAACAGACGAAACTGAGCCCCTTGCTCAGGTCGAATACCCGATTTTACCATCAGACGATATTCAACCCTCGACAACCCCTGATGAAAGCATGGATGAAGATGAAGGTGGAGATGAGAATGCCGAGTTGTCTGAGGTTGAAGTGGATATGGAAGCAGAATTCACAATTGGGGACGACAGTTGCAGTGAAGAAGAATCACTGAGCGTCCCTGAAGTGGAGGATCCCGAGGAGGAATTCACTGAGGCTATCCTGCAGCTGGACATTATGCGAGATTACCAGGCAGCACAGCAAAAGCACGACCCACCTGCAGCAGTGAATGCATCAAAACAAGAGGATGAGTCAGAAGAAGAACAATTCACGGACATGACAGATGCGCCTGACACAGCCGCCACCCAAGATATTACTGAGGGGCTCACTCTATCTTTTGCTCCTACACAACCTCAATCATCTCACCCCACACAACCTCAATCATTAGACTCCACACCACGGAAACTACATTCACCACCACCTCTACTTCGATTCGAGTCTGAGCTCGACGACGCCACAATGACTTTCACATTCGATGACGATACAGCCGTGCTGAAAGATTTCCTCAATCGCGCTGCTGCAAGTAAAGCTGAGAAGGCTGCCATTACTACCCACCGAAGAGAATCATTGCAGAATCGACGAGACTCCGATGTCGTTCGTCATGCTTTGGCATCTCCCCGCAAGGTCCTTGAAGAGAAGGATCCCAATTCGCCTTCCAAGCACGACAACGAGTTGACCCTTGATCTTTCGCAAAATCTCACGTTGAGCATGCCAATTGAGCCTCTGCCAACACCTACACCAGGCCCAGGAGAAGCAGAGGAAGATACAGGAGAGAAGAGCGCACGATCATCACGACGATCAACTCGGACGAAGAAATCGCGACTACCTGCCCCAACATCAACAGGCCCAGCCCCTAAACCAAAGATCGCTATCCGTCGGGCCGACGGCAATGAGGTTGTAGTTCTCAAAAAGGACGATACAAAGGTTCTGGCAGATCTGACCCGCAACAACACACGCAAGAACAAGCAGGGTGCATTTGGAGTTACCCTTCGCCTGATGAAGCTTATGATGGAAGCATCTAGTCTACCACCTATTGACGATGCGACTAAGGAGCTAGTCGTTGGCAAAAACGTACGTTGGGATGAGCAGTTGGCATACTACCAGGAAAATCCAGAGACTGTCGCGAACGCACTAGCTGAGGCGGAATCTTTAGCCACACCAGACGAGCTAGGCATGGGAGACACCGTGTCTGAGTCGAAGAAAAAGAAGGCGAAGTTGAGCAAGGATTCCACCCCCAAGGTACGAAGAGTTAGGGGACTGGGTTCAGCAAACGGAACTCCTGGAAAAGGATTACGTTCACCTGCATCGCTCCTTCCTGAAGCGGTTCAGGAGGAGAAGGAATCAGTCGCAGCACCATCAAAGCAGTTGCCTAAGCCTAAAGCTGGCAAAGCTAAGAAGATGCCTGTCGCTTCCAACTCCATTGACAGCGGTCTATCCTCGAGTTCGGCAGACACCAAGCTTCCGTCCCTAGATGTGACCCCTGTCGGTATAGCGCCAACGACGCAGCGAAAGAGTCGCCTCGCAGCACCGAAGAAGGTTGTTCTCCCAAAAGTCGCCTCATCCGCTCCTGGTGAAGGCAAGGAAAACGCGCAGCGATCTGGTCTCAGCGATGCGACGCCTAAGAAGGGTATTCCGGTGGTGCCAAAGACCCTTTTGCCACCTACAGCAGCAACTACGACTGCAGGCATGGAGTCTGGACTACCGCGCAGGAAGGGGCGAAAGTACTAAATCCATCATTGCATATGGGTGTGGGTGTATCATATTTGATCTTGGATGTTCTATACCATTCGTTTTATTGCATGCATGTAAAGGCGTTTTGTTTTTCAACCTGTGGTGTTTTTGGGTGGAAGGAGGGCGCATTTGGTACACGGCAAATATGGGACCCACAACCATTCATAAAGTGACTGAGGTCTTTGGTAGATGTAGTCTTGCCTCTTTACGGTAGACTGAGAGCATTCTGAATAGCTAAATAGGTGGTGGATGTATATTCGCCAGTTACATATAGTTGTCATAGGTTGCTACACCACGTCAATAAATCTTTTCATATCTACTATAATTGATCAAGCAATTGTGTACGAGACGTGCAGATGCGCTTGTTTTTAGCGGGCGGCGACAAAGCCGCCTATAGAGATAAGTCGTCGAGCGTTGTTCTGCCACTGTGAAGAGCACCGAGAGTGAATTGATAATTGTTCAAGCTTTGCCACTGCTTAGTAAACTACTACACTGTTTTTTTGTTTGTTTGCGCAAACAAGGCTATGATGCTCTTAAATCCATCACAAACATAACAATATGTGAAAGTTGGCAATGCCTAGCAGTATGCGCCCACCCACTACACACTAAGCTCACTAACCTTCATACCCTCAATAGCACTCTTATACTTCTCCAGCTTCTTCGCCAAAACACCCCCACAAAACTCCTCGACAATCTTCTCACTCCTGCCCGTATACAGCTTGCTATCCAACATGGCATCCAAATCACCCCAAATAGGTTTGAAAAACTCCGTCTTGCGGATCCTGTCAACGAGGTCATTTGCTTTGCCCTCGTTCTTGACCTGTGCTCCGGCCTCGTGGGACAGGACGCGGATCTGCTCATGGGCTTCCTGGCGGGACTCGCCTTTTGCGACTAGGCGCATGATGATGGATTCGGTAATCATAAAGGGGAGTTCTTCTTGGACGCGGGCGTCGACGCGCTTGGGGTAGACGACGAGGCCGGAGGTGACGTTGTCGAGAGAGAGGAGGATGGCGTCTGCGAGGAGGAACATTTCGGGAATGTCCATGCGGCGGATGGCGGAGTCGTCGAGCGTGCGCTCCATCCACTGGTCGGCAAAGGTGTTTGCGAAGGAGGCGGGCTTGGACATGAGTTCGCGAGATAGGGCGTAGATGCGCTCTGACCGCATTGGATTGCGCTTGTACGCCATGGCTGAAGAGCCAATCTGATCCTTTTCAAAGGGCTCTTCGAGTTCTTTCCACGCAGCGAGGTGGCGGATATCACCCGTGATCTTTTGAGCGCTAGCACCGAGACCGCAGATGGCGTTGGCGATGATGAGATCAACCTTGCGCGTGTACGTCTGTGTGGAGACGGCATAGCACGATGGGAAGCCAGTCTTCTTGCACAGCAGCTCGTTGAGCTGATCGCACTTTTTGCTGTCGCCGTTGAAGATCTCGAGGAACGAGGCTTGAGTGCCGGTAGTGCCTTGAGCACCGCGGAACTGCAGACCTTCGCGGACATGCTCAATAGCCTCGAGATCAAAGAGAAGATCTTGTGCCCATTGGGCAGCGCGCTTGCCAACAGTGATGAGCTGGGCGGGCTGCAGATGGGTATAGGCCAGAGTAGGCTCCTTTTTCCATTGCAGGGCGAAAGCGGAGAGGTTGGAGATTACCTTTGCAAGCTTGGGGAGTAGCAGATCTAGACCGTCGCGCATGAGCAGGAGCTCGGCGTTGTCTGTCACGTAGCAGCTTGTTGCCTATCCCCTTGTCAGTTTTGGTACATAATAGGTATACAAAAAATTCTTTTCAAGTGGCATAATGCCAACAGCACGTCGTTTGGCGAACATGCCATAGTAAAGTTGCGGAACTTACTCCGTAGTGAATTATGCCTGCCGCGGCCGGCGCAACTTGCCCATAAGCATGAACGTGGGCCATAACATCATGTCTCCTCTTCTTCTCCTCGACCTTGGCGACACCGAAATCATCATCGGTGACGGTCAGATGTTCTCTCATCTGGCTCAATGCATCCTCGGTAATAGTATCAATGCCAAGCTCTTTCTCTGCCTCTGCCAGGAAAAGCCAGAGTTTGCGCCAGGTTGAGTGCCTACTGCGCTGCGAGAAGAGTTGGGACATTTCCGGAGAGCAGTAGCGTCCGGTGAGGGAAGTCTGATAGGCATCGTAGATGGTCGCACCTGATTGTTGCTTCATGGTCGATATGCGGCTCTGGATATCGAGCGCGGCGTCTGTGTTGTTGGCCATGACTCTTGTGTGTGGGGTGGAGGAGTATTTAATGAACGGTTTGGGGGGTTTGAGGGGCTATCTTATACTCTTCACACTTTTGCACTAATGCGTATCTCGTAGTGACGTCAGAGCAAACCCTTCGTTCGTTTGGAAAATTGAATTGAAAGCCGTGGTGCAAAAGGCATTGGATTCCTATCCTACCCGTAATGCCAACGGCGCCTCATGTAAAACAAAAAACTTTTGGACCCTCGCTAAACCCCACACTTAGTATGCACATCCCACCCTTGCAAACTCACCTCAATGGTCAATTTTAGCTCGAATGTCGCATCTCCCGAATTGCTAAAATCGATCGATAATATTCTGAGGCGACTTGGTCAAGCAGACTTTTTTCCCCCGCAGTATCGTTGGTATTGTTGGGCTCCTGGGCGGCTCCTTCTACAACCATGTGACAGCAATAGGCTCACCAAGAAGAAACTCGTCAGTTCTGGGCCACACAAGCCTGCAAACGAGCGTTCAATGGAAACGCCTTTTGATCGCATACAGCACCCAGCTGCGTAATATGTTTGGCAAGGCATCCGGCAGTAAGGCATAAAATATTCTCTGTAGTGTACGAACCAGACATGTAGTGAGAATTCACGTGGCATGTGCTCGTTCACATGTATTTGGCAACCTAGGCCGGACGACTGGGGGATCATTTCCCCCCAGAGTTCATGCACGCATTGATAGTACAGGAAACAAATCCAGACTATGCTGTGTACTATCTCATGATCGGCCGACTCCACATCACCTCCACCCACGAGCCGTTTATGCGGCTCTGCCCAACTCCACACTTGTTGCCGCCTCCGCGGACTTACAGCGCCGGTCCTCTCCAGACGTCGCGATTGATTTTGAACAAGTTACTTTGCTTGTGTGGGAGGCTGATTTCTCGCTCCTTATAAAAGCCAGCTTCTTGAAGATAATTTGCAAGTCTAAAGGTGTCAGTTACATCCCCTTGTTCATCCACGTTGCGAAATGCCTTACTTTGCGTTGTCGACCCTCGGCTCCAGCATTACCCTTTCAGTTCGGTTGTCTGCGAGCCAACAGTAATGCACCAATGCACTCAACCAGATCCTGACCCTATGCGCACCCCTAAATTCTTGCTCACCCACCAAGCAATGGAAGCCTCGGTCGTAATCACTGACCATTGGCAGGTACTTTCCGAGATTGTCCTCCTTGACCCAGTACAGCTCAAAGTAGCCAAAAGGTTTCCCGTCCCAACAGCCTATAACCGGGAATGAATTTTTCGATTGTAGTCCCCTGCGAAGAAATTCTTCCTGGTGAGACTGAGGGCCATCCTCGGCCCAGAAATGTGCTACGCGAGGGTCGTTCATCCACTTGTGCAAGTATTCAGTATCCGACATGCCAACATTCGGTGAGCCCGTTGTTGGAGATTCGGCAGCGATGAGAGCACTGTTCCGGGTTGGGAAAGGTGATTGATTGGAGACCGGCCCCTGATGACGGAGCGGTTTGCAGGAGATGGAGGCAACGCGGAAGGAAAGGTATTGTCCAAGACTGGGTATGTATCTGGTATAAAGTATCTCGCCTTGTCGGGGTGGCTTCGGGCGTATGGGATGTCGTATGTTGTTGGTAAAGACATACTGTGCTGGCGGAGGAGGGTAGAATGTAGGTAGATGCGAACTAGAGTGAAACGGTCCTGGGGCAGTAGGCGACCATAGGCCGGGCGATACCAGATCTAACTGTTGTTCCTTTTTCGAGTCGCCTCCCAGAGCGGGCGATGATGGCCTGGAAGGATATGGCGAGCCCGACTGGAAAGGCGAGTTGTTGTTGGCCAAGGGTGAAAGCGTGAACAGGTAGATTCTAGGATCCAGCTGCCAGAAGCTCCTCCGGCTGACAAACATGCGTGACCATCCTTCGGGAGAGTTTTCTTCTTGTGCGCAACCCACGATGGACTCCTCGCTGGTGATGAGCGCCATGCGCTCCAACTTGGGCAGCACGACCCTGCCCTTGAACACTCCCTCTCTGTTTATGTTGATCCTCCATTCCCCCTTTGGCTTGCCTGCATCAGCCGTATTCTTGGACAGCGCATTCGTGACCTGAAGCGTCGGCTCTGGCTGGTGGAAGTACCAATACAATGTCGCCCACAGCATCATGGCGATTTGGCGCGTCGGCGACGCAGCAGGCTTGTACTCGTTACTGCTGGGATTCGAAATGGAAGAGATATAGAGGTGGTCTCCATTCAGCGTAGGCTTCTTGTATCGGTGTACATGGCGCGGGGGATACTGCTCCTCCTCGTTCTGCTCTTGCAGCTCCTGTTCGTCGGCGGCCAATTCATCTTCAGAGTTGAGTACAATTGTCCAGCCCGACGGGAAAGGCGAATGGGTAACGATGTCGCTTGACTTGAAGAATAGACCGCCAAAGACGGGCGTGACGGTGAGATTTTGGCCGTTGGGCAGATGCACGATGTTGACGGGCGCCATGATGACGTTGGCGGGGTAGCTAGGCTACTGTATGATTTAAGAGAGACGTGGCTGAGACGGAAGCGCAAAGAAAAGGTGGATTCCTTAAGCTGCAGGGCAAACTTCAATTGCTATATAGATCGAGATTGCCATGGTCTCCGATGAAGGCGATGAAGGCGCATATACACGTGCGCCTGTCTTCCATGGCACGCGATTGTCAAAAAACTGTGTGGATAAGCGTATCGACTAGCCCGTGGACATGGTTCGCGGTGTAGCCGGCTATCATTGGCGGGGGAAATGAAGTTGGCTGAGTCGAAGTAGAAGGAAGCTGTGAGCTCGGCGATCGGCATCTCTGCTGATAGCACATGACGAAATGTCAGGCAATAAATCACCAGCTTCTCCAGCTTCCCCAGACCGACAACGCCGACCTCACCACACTATAACACCACCTGCAACCCCCAATTGAGCCACATACACCAATTGACTATACCATGAACACGACACTTCTCCGCACATCTGCCCTGCGCTCGGCTGTCAGAGCTGCAGCTCCCGTAACTTCCCGCGCTGGACTCGCGGGCACAACATTCGTTCGCGGCAAGGCGACGCTCCCCGATCTCCCATGTACGGCACCCTGCGCTATGCAAAAAAACATACCAATCTCTAACACATACTTCCAGACGACTATGGCGCGCTTGAACCCAACATCTCGGGCAAAATCATGGAGCTGCACCACAAGAACCACCACAGCACCTACGTAACCTCGTTCAACAACTTCAGCGAGCAAATCCAAGAAGCCAAGCAAAAGGAGGACATCAAGGCCCAGATCGCACTGCAGCCGCTCATCAACTTCCACGGCGGCGGCCACATCAACCATTCACTGTTCTGGGAGAACCTAGCGCCTACCAACCAGGGCGGTGGCGAGCCACCGACGGGCGCTCTGTCGGCTGCCATCAACACCAACTATGGCAGCCTCGATGCATTCAAGGAGAAGTTCAACACTGCGCTGGCGGGCATCCAGGGTAGTGGGTGGGCCTGGCTAGTACAGGACACGCAGACTGGCGGCATCCAGATCAAGACATACGCCAACCAGGACCCCGTTGTAGGCCAATTCCGCCCAATCCTGGGTGTCGATGCGTGGGAGCAGTAAGTGTCAATATCGACATGACCACATCATCTTCTAACTCTTTCCAGTGCCTACTACCTCGATTACCAGAACCGCAAGGCCGAATATTTCAAGGCCATCTGGAACGTCATCAACTGGAAGGCGGCTGAGAAGCGCTTCCAATAAATCAAAAGTCTACTACGATGGGGCAGGGCTCCTAGCTCGCCCATGTTGGGCCTCGACATGTCCAGTTTCCAAATAGTGAATCTAGAGTAGTTAGTAATGCAAACCATCCAAGGTACTCCAGAAGCTTAAACTTGGAATGAAATAAAAGACGTTTCCATGAATCGTAGCATCATCGCCTGTATGCTTTCTGAGATTATACCCTTGTATCCTCTATAAATCCAGACGCTGACTGACTGACGGTAACTACTCAAACCAAGAACGCTCATGCCATGCTATGCAATGCCCTGCCCATCCAAAGCCTAGTACTCCCAACTGATGTGCCCCTCGCTAACCATAATCCAATACAGTGTATGGGAAAACAAAACAAAATCAACGGCTGATGCCCTGCATCCACTGATCAATTTGATCCCTCTGTCTCGGATCCATTGGCGGCCCCATCATCTGGCCCTGCATCATAGCCATGTTCATTCCCATGGGCATACCGTTCATGCCCATACCCCCCATACCTCCCATGCCTCCCATGCCCCCCATGGGCATCTGCATACCCATTGGCATACCCATCATACCTCCTTGTTGCATCATGCCTGGATGCTGCATGCCCATTGGTGGCTGCATGCCCATTTGCTGTGGCATGCCCATTTGCTGTTGCATACCCATCTGCGGATGCATACCCATTTGCTGCTGCATTCCCATCTGTGGTTGCATGCCCATCATACCCATACCCCCACCCATCATGGGCTGCTGCATCGGCATATTGAGACTAGTTTGCGACATGAGCCCCATACTGTTCATGCCCATCATGCCCTGCCCACCACCCATTTGCGGATTCATCATCATGGGGTTCTGAGCATTCTTGTATGCCTGAATTTTCTGACCGAGGGGTATATCGTCGTCGTCCTTTTCTTTGTCTCCTACGCCCTTGATCAGTGGGTCTATGGTCCCGTAACTAGAGGCTCTCTTGGTGGCATTGAGACGTTGTTGTTTCTTGCGTTCTTGGTCTACCACGTTCTGGTGTAAGAGGCTTCCTTGGGGCAAATGCGAGATGAGCATTTCGTTGGAAACTTTACGGGCTTGATAGTGGGGGTCGATGGGATTGGCGGAGAGAATGTCTGCAAGACTAGTTGAGCCATGGAGACCGGGGCGGACGGTACCTTGTGAAGGCACGTCGCCACGCGCAGCGGCTTCAGCTTGAAGTCGAGCACGACGTTGGCCAAGCGTTTCTTCCTCCTCTTCCTCCTCGCCAGGTTTGGGTGAAACTTTGGATGTTTCTTGCGGAGTATCTTTGGCTTGATCTTTGTCTTCCGGAACACCGAATTTGCTCATCATTTCGGCGGCAAAATCGCCACTGATGTGGCTTTTGCGTACATCATCGCCGAGCGCTTCTTCAAGCTGTTGCTTTTCCTTCAGTCGGCGCATACGATCAGCTAGCGTCTCACCCTCATCTTCGTCTGATATTGGGTCTGGCGTCGGTACCTGGGGTACCCCCAGGTTTACTTGGCTTGAAGATGCTCCGGCTTGTTCCATTCGTCGGTGATTTGGGTCAAGACCACGAAGCCTGTTGCGACGGCTACTAAGAGGCTCCCTGTCCTCCATCTCGCGCTGCTCAATAAGACCTATAATCTTAGGAGCTCGTGCAGGCTGTCTGTAAAGAACACCCAGTGGTACATCGTCGTCGGAGTCTTCATCTTCTGCTGGAGCTTCCCAAGCTAGATTGACTTTCTTGCGAATTCGCCGCTGCTTTTCCGCCTCGGCAATATCGTTCATCTGGAGCAAAGTTTGGCGGCCGTCAATCAAACCCTGTTCCATCAGCGTCACATAGTTCATGTTTCTGGTCTTCTGTTTGGCCTGGCGCAGCTGCAGCTCGGCAAGCAGGGTAGTAGGTGCACCATATTGTAGTTCTTCCTCAACCTCTTCTTCGACATCCGATGTCTCCTCTTCGTTGCCTTCATGAGGATGGCCATCCTGTCCTTCTTCATACGAGGGCCGGGTGGTATCGTCGTCGTGTTGATTATGAGGTCCTCGCGCATCTTCGTCACGCTCCTCCAACTGGTCGCCCAGACTCATTCGGCTTTCGCTTGCCTTAACAAGCAGGAGGTTCATATCAGCCGAGGAATTGCGTTTCTTCAGCTTTTTCAGTCGGTCGCCATTCCCATTGTGTTTAGTATCCAATATGTTGAAGGAACTTCGTCTTCTTGTCTCCTGTAAAGTCGGCGGCACTTCGGGTAGTTTAGAACTCATGCGCTTATGTTCGGTACCGTATACTTCATGGCTGTTACCAGCAAACGGATGGTCAGTAAATGCAGAAACAGGTGCATGGGCAGAAGCATCCAAGATGCTTTCGAGAGTCTGCTCGGCAGAATCTCCTTTGATCGCAAATTCTTGCACAGGGGCTGCACGGTTATCAAAGTAAGCACTTGCTCGTAACTGGGGCGGAAGGCCCATGATGCTAGCTCTGCTTTTTCTGGCAGCTTTCGGTGAGTGTTCTATGGGATCAGCAGGCAAGGGCATTGATTTTCTATTTTCCATCTGCATAGACTCCAGTAATTGTGTTCGCCGCTTAGCCTGGTGATGGCTAGATGGCATTTGGGAGAGGCGCTTTGGTAAGTTCAGCATCTTGGGAACAGGGGCGGGATAGTAGACCATGCCATCGTCTGGTGGTGGTGGGCCTGGCATTTGGCCAGATACCGGGCCAGACATTAAACGCAAGCTTGGATCGGATCCCATGTTGAACGACAAGTTGTTGGACGATTGCCGACTCAGATTGTAACTGTGTTGAGATGGCTCGGGCTCTTCTTCGACCGTGTTCGGGCAGTGCACACCATCGAAATCGTGCCATAGCGTGTGAGCTTGGTGAGTAGTGTCGGTCGAGGCTGACGTTGGGGGCCGATCTGGCATATTATGGTGGTGATAGTTGTCTTCAGAATGGTGATGCTCAGACTGCCTGGGCGGGGTGCCCATGATGACGCTATTGCGCAGCTCTTCTGGGAGTCCATTGGCAACATCGTCAAATATCCTTGTGAAAGACGAGACCTTGCGTTGGGGTGGTGATCCAGAATCCCAGTCCTGAGAAGCAGGTGGGGCGGATGCTGAATGGATTTCATGGGCATTTCCTTCCTCTTCCACGACTTGTTCGGGGTGCACGACCTGCCCCAGTCGCGATGCCTTGGAACCCGAGCGCTGGCGCTGAATTGACGAGGAGGGTGGATTGGACCAGGTTCCGGACCGCAGCGAGCCGACTGGCGAGGTGATGTAGCCCCCTGGGGAGTAGCCACCCCATCGCGCATTCCCGTTCAAGTCTACAATAGAATTGGCGTGCGAACTGTTGGACAGTCCGCGACTACGGGTGCTGAACTGCCTCGTAAGCTCCTCGCCGTGAGGAGGGGAGCGCAGTGACGAACGCCGACTGTCGGTCAGCTTTAGTTCCGAGTATGTCTTGCGAATCTCTTCCTGCAGGTCTGAGCCGGCCTCGCTCATGCGCTCGGCATGCTCTTCGAGGCGCTCGATGTTGCCCATGTATGCGCCTTGTAATGACTGCAGATCCGGGACCGGATGGCGCAGGTCGACATTGGCCTTATCGGGTGAGCGCATGGCGGCGGGCTGAGATAGGGGCGGCGTTGAAGCCATGGCGGAAGCGAGGATGAGCGGCGGATAAAAAGGCGGTAGGTTGTCCGCCGTAGCAGTAAGGGAACTCCTCTACTGGGCAATGGGAAAGGAGGTTTTTGCTTATGTTTGTTACTGACCATGGGGCATGGACATGTTGGAGAGTAGATCGTCCCAACCAGTCCCTTCCAATAATAGCACGCGTTATGGCTGCAGGGCCGACGCGACGCTAACAGCTGGCTTGGCACCCAACTCCGATCTTCCTTCTTCCTGTCAATATGTACACAGGCCGCATTGCGTCACGCCTTCACCACACGTTACAAAAAAACCACCATCGCGAGGGCGCGCGCACAATCGACCCAAACGACTTTGAAATTCTAGAAGAAAGTAAAGGACCACATCTACTACTGCGCGTTTCGAGCGCTACTCGCCCGTCATGGACGCCGACGGGGGCAAGCGGAAGCACAGCTTCAGACAGCAGCCGAACAAGCGAGCAAAGGCCGACGATGGCAGCGCCCTCAAAGCCGGCTTCGGCGCCAAGATGCTCGCGAAGATGGGCTACAAGGGAGAGGGCGGCCTAGGAAAGGAGGGAGCTGGTATCTCGGAACCTATCCAGGTCGTGAACCGCGGCACCAAGGGCGGCATTGGCATTGTCGCCGAAAAGAGCGAGCAGCAGCGGCGCGAGGAGAAGCGCAAGGCCGAGGCGAATGGCGAAAAGTACGTCGACACATCAGAAGAGGAGCGCGAGGAGAAAAAGAAGAGGAAGGCAAAGGCAAAGGGGGAGGCGCGCACGACAGCCCCGCGGCCGAAGAAGACGCTGTACGAACTGGAGGCTGCTGGCATGCATGTCCCGCTTGCGCTGCAATCCATCATAGACGCAACAACCGGCGCATCGACTCCCACCTCGGGCCTGTCTCTTCGCGGATCCGACATCATCCCGTTTGAAAACTCACTGCAAGCGCGCGTCCGACGAGATCTCAACAGTTTCTCTGAAGCCTTCGAACAACTGCAGGTCGAGTCGCAGGCCATTCCACCCCAGGAATATGCGTTGCAGAAAGAGCTTGAGATGCTGGAGCGACAAATGGGTGAGTTAGAGGACATGAAGGCACGGATTGAGTCGTTGCGTACGGGTACATTTGAAGCCGTCTGTGAAGGACTGAAGAGTCTGCGCGCTGCTTACCCTTCAAAACCATTGCATCGCGAATCCATCGCAATCATCCACCCACAATTTGCGAAGAAAATCGCGTCATGGGAGCCGCTCGACAATGCACTGGAGCATGTCGCAGCAGCTTTCTCCGAAATGGCCGACATCATACAGCCGCGAAGCAGGAGAACTGTCTCTCAAGCTTACACACATCCCTCAGAAGCATTGGTTACTCGCAACACAGTTGACCAGGAGGATAAGATAAAACGCGGTACTTCGTCGTCATATGAGTCGATGATGCTAAAGTTGTGGCTACCGACCGTGAGCTCTGCGGTAACGCAGTGGGACGTCAAGAATCCACAGCCCATGGTTCATTTAGTGCAAGTCTGGACGCCAGTTCTACCTCCGTTCATTGCCAAGAGGGTGCTTGAACAGGTCACGCGCAAGCTGTCCGCTTCGATCCATGAGTGGAATCCGCGAAGATCCAAAAAGAGCCCGCATACATGGATTGTGGAGTGGCTGCCGTTCCTTGGCTCGTCTGATCTCGACCCTAAAGGATCGGGGCTTGTTGCTGAAATCAAGCGCAAGATTCGACATGCATTGCAGTCCATTGATCTCTCTAAAGGCCCATTACCAGGAATGGATCAGTGGAGAAAGATCTTCGGCAAAGCAGAGTTTAACCATCTCCTCATCTCTCACTTGGTCCCACGCTTTGCCGCTCATCTGCGAGACAACTTCGAGATCAACCCTGCCGAACAAGACACAGCACCATTAGAGGCTGTGTTTGCGTGGAAGGGATTTGTTCCGAACGAAGTTATCGGAGAGTTGTTGAAAGCTCAATTCTTCCCCAAATTCCTAGAAATTCTACATCAATGGCTTTCCAGCGAGGAACTGGTCTTCGAAGAAGTCGAAAATTGGCTTGAGTGGTGGAAAAACGATATCTTGAAAGATGACATCAACAGTTTGCCCTCGGTCGCATCGGTTTGGAACGAAGTGTATTCCCTCATTCAGAAGGCATTGGATCTTGGCGAGGCGAGATTAACAGATCTTCCTGCCCCTCAGGTCGAAGGCACGGAACCCCCGCCAGAGGTGACTCAGTTCTCCAAGTCGGTCAGCAAAGAGCCAGCGCGCCTAGCACCGCCGCAAGTCGAAGAGACGACTTTCAAGGATATAGTTGAAGAGTTCTGCGCCCAAGAGAATCTGCTCCTGATACCACTCCGCGAAGCTCATACCCAGACCGGTCTACCGCTGTTCCGAATCACAGCAAGTGCAACAGGGCACGGAGGCGCCGTGGCTTACCTCAAAAACGATTGTGTGTGTGTGCAGAATAAGAAAGATAAGAGTGTCTGGGAGCCTATGGCATTGAACGAATCACTTGCCGCAAAGGCCGAGGGCAGGTGAATCGTCAGCGTCGACAATGTTCTCACCACTCTCAAGTGCGCGATACTGCATCCTGAGCATGTCCGGTCACCTTCGCACGCCTCAGACCAACGAGGTGCTCGGGTTCTGACATGGTAAGCCCCAATAGCCTCTTCTGGGCAGATATGTTTGCTAGCGATCGCTAATCCAGCACCGACATAATGCATTCTTAGGTAGTGATTGTGGTGTCTCGACTTGCAGCCGGGCGTCGACAGTTTCAGGGGGAAATAGAAGGCTTCATTATCTCTATTATCTATATCAGCACCCGTTATCATGACACACTGCATACTCACCGTCCATATCAGGCATGAACGCATTAAGGCATCCTCTCCGAGTGCCGGCGTGTATGCGAGTCGTAAGGAAAAGAAAGTTTTGGCCAATGCGAACTTGCATGACAAGATATGGGAGTGATGTAGCCTAGTAATAGGTCGGTAGTGCTGCACGTGGACTTGTGACACGATGCGCATGTGCATAACGTGGAGAAGCCATTTGCAATAGTCGCGTAGAATTTACGCCCCACGGAGCCAGTCGCGTGTCTTGAAATGATTATCCCCTCAGATAACCCTTGGTATCAAGCAATGTAGTGGCTTGTGATGTCTATATGTGATGAGGTGATTGTGCGCTGATTCGCATGCTTGGGGCGCTTGGCACATTTTAGTCTAGCCAATGGGAGAGGGCAACGGGGACTACATTTCCTAGGCCGGAACAGGTAGCGTGCGTATGTACATGCGGACCGTCTCTTCCCGCCAACTGTGCCTCGCGTTCGCAGCAGTACGCAGCACATGGTCCCATGCGTGGAAGTTTGGTTATTCTAGAGTAGTCTGCCTGCTAGAAGTACAGTGGCCGGCTATGGCGGAAGCTGTAGTAACTTGTTTCTCTCCACCACGTCTGTTCCAGCACGTGGGGTGAACAATCACCATGACCACCACGCGGCTCACAGCATGCACAGCGCGGCCTCGGAGTACATTATATGACTTCTATTCAGGGCAGCGACTCGGCTCGCAAGAAATGCAGCCATCTATCGGTGTCGGCCGTATCTGTACTAGTCCCTGTGCAGACAGCCCCACCACAGCGGTTGACTGAGTACATCGACTGGACGCCTGCATGTAGCTCAAGAAACGGGCAGCCCAATCACATGGCACCCCCGCCACTTCATGCCATCACACCCACTCGTCCGTTTGTTACGTTCGTCCACTTGCAGACCGCCGATCGAATACTTACCCGCTGCTCATTCCTCTTCATATCACCATGTCGCCTGCTGCTACATTTTGCATTTCACCCGGTTCCTCACTGTCGGGAAGCGAGCAAATAAGCTGTGCAATCGGCCGACTTGGATCGTCGCTCCACCCTGGACCAGAGAAGACACACACACCTCGCATTTCCTATTTCTTTTCGTATTTCCTGGAATGATCCCAAACCATGCTGCTGGGTGCTCTTCCTCCGGCACTCGTCTCACTACTCCTCGTTGCATCTGGCGCCTCTGCTTCGCCCTACAACTTTCTCGATAACTATCGCGACCCCGCCCCATCCGCTCAAGAAGGCCCTCCCGCTGCATACCACGCAATTCGAAACAAGAACGTTTTGCCATACGAGATTTGTGGCATCGTCGGCGGTTACCTTCTAACAGTACTTGTCTGGGGAATACTTCTCCTCACCGTCGGTAGGAGAATGAGACGAAAGGCACTGGATCCGCCCATGCAATTGGAGCTTGAGCTCCAGGGCAAGCCATTTCGACCGAGCCTCAAGACCCCTGGTCTTACATCACCGCCGCTGTCGGCCCGGTCCTTCTTCAGAAAGTTTAAAAGACATGGCTCGTCGGATAGCACACCGCAGAGTCCTGCTCCGCAAAGCCCTGAAGTTGCATCACCAACCTCTTTCGACCAAAAGGTAGTCGACGCCCATCGCGACCAAAACCAAGCCGACATGGAGCGCCTGTACGCCGCTGTCATGGACTTTGACGCACAGAAACAGGCCTCAAAGGTCAGTGTACATGAACCAGAGCCAGCTCCAGCACAGGCCGAGCGAAGAAGACCATCTGCCATTAGCGTTACCCACCCACAAGACAACAACGACGATAACGCCATCTCCCCCGTGAAAGCCATCTACCCACCAAACTACGCAGATCGACCTACCACCGCGCCACTACCCCGTGATCGTCTCCGAGCAGAGCAGCCAGCGCCCTCTAGTCCCCGTAGCATCCTCTCCAAGCGCTCGCAGGCCTCCAACCCCGGCAGTAGCAGTAAGAATGCGCGGTTCAACCTCAAGAACCTCCGCATCTCCGGTCCCATTGCAAAGTACCCAGGCGACACGGACGATGAAGCACGCACACCCCTATCCCCACGCTTCTACACCCCCGGCGCCCCACCCTCGCCCCCTACGCAAACAAACTCGCCCTCCTCACCCTACCACGATGAGGCACTGGACCAAGTACAGCCACTTCCCCTCGCAGCACCCCAACGCTCCAACCCGGGTCTTGTCCTCGCCCAGTCGTCCTCCCCCTCGCCTCAGCCCAAGCCCAGAGCAAACAACAACAACCAGTCCCTCCCCTTCCGCTCCTTCGCCGAGCCTCTTGCCTCACCTGGTATCCAGACTACCGTCCTCGACCGCCGTGTGGACAAATTATCCATGGGAACACCCAAGACGGGCGTTCCGTTTACGCCGTACAGCCCCTACATGCCTTTTACACCCGTCACGCCTGTCACACCGCATTTGACGACGCGGAGGGACCGCAAGATGGAGCAGAAGCTTGCGAAGCTCGAGGGAAGGAGACGACAGGCTGCTAATGAGTTGGTTCAGACGCCAAAGGAGATTTTTGGTGATGCTTGGTAGAAGTCAGATGGTGTATATATAAAGGGGGAAATAAGTGTGTACACATGGAGGAGAGAGATTGGGATGATTTTCTTTTCTGTCTTTTTGCATCTATCTTGCATTAGCATTAGCGTGTTGTTTTATTCTTGTTATTTTTTGTTTCCCTCTCTTTCTCTCAAGTTACGCCGCCGGTTGGCAGGTTGATGATGATTAACGGATTTCCTTTGACTACCGACTTTGACTACCGACTACTATTATTAAGATTCGAGTGTATAGCTTTTTTTGCTTGCTCTGAAGATTGTATCTTTAGCAACAACGTCTGCTTTGGGGTAGGGAGCAGATATTATTTATTCAATAAAATACAATACATACACATATACATACTATTTTGTCCTCTTCTTTGACAAGAGTCACGGTAATCTTTCAACAAAAGTTCATCTAAAAATGAGCAAACATCATACAAGGACTTTCTCTCGAAGACCAAAGGACGTAAGCAAAGCATGCAACATATCAAGTTTTATCAGAGGAAAACCAATTGTGTCTTTACAGTCTAATCTTGGCATTACAAGTTTATATTTTTTTATATGCCTACAGCGCCAAAAACCAAACCAGTAAAGACTTTGGGGCCAATCTAGCTGTTTCTTGTGCCCCTTTGCATTCCCCGTTCCCATTCCCTTCAATCCCCTTTACCCTCCCCGCATTTCCCTGTAGAGAAGGAAGATAAACTTGTAACTACAAAGTCTCGCATGAACGGACGGACGCGTACAGCAAAAAAGGTTCTAGCAAGCACACCCCACTCTCCAAGCTACACAGAATGAAGAAGAAGAAGAAAAGTTGAAGAAGGAAGTAAGAAGAAAAGAAGATGAAGTCGAATAAGACCCCTACCCACCATATCAAAGCAGCCAGAGATATAGTAATAGATAGTAGTAGTAGCAGTATAGTGTATGTCTGTCTGTCTGTCTGTCTCTTCGCTCAATCGAAAAAAGTGAAAACGGAAATAACCGCACATATATATAAAACAAAGAGAACCGCAAAATGGTTTGCCGCAAAAGACCGCAAGCCGCTAAATGCCCAATATAAGTTTCAAGAGAGAGAAGAGCGCAAAAATAATGTCAATTGGTGATAAAAGTTTTGCATGCCCCCCGCACGTAACCCTGTAGAATGCACACAAAAGAGATAGGATCGGATTGGGAGTTTAGTCAAGTAAGTTTGACAGGACAAAAAGGAAAAAAATAGAGGACAAACAAGCAGCAAGCAACAAGCAACAAGAACAACGACAACGACAACAAGAAGAAGGACGCCAGGAACGCCGTTCGCTGTGTAAATTATTGATGGAGTTTTTGCACTGGAAGCGCAAAAAATAAACCTTTGTACCCAGTCCTAGTACGAGTGCATGTTGGGGGGGGGGGGGTGTGGGGAATTTGTACGGTCGTTGTTGTTTGGTATTTTGCGAGTAAAAAAAAATAAAAAGGGATACCATCTTTGCTGCAAAGCAACCCCCTTTCCGAGCTTAGTGTTTTGTGTGTGTGCTTTCCGCCCTCAAAAATTGGCCAGGCCGTTCTTCGAATGGCGTTTGCTAAAGCGCTTCCTACCCTTTATCGAGTCAGTATCGCCTTGATCTTTGCGAAGGTGGCCATGGCGCGAGGCGGGGATGTTCACGCCCTCTAGGGCGGAGTCTCCTCCCAACGTACTGGTCGGAGTGGTGTGATTTGAGACGAGCTCGTTCAAGCCTGCATCGGCAGAGTACGAGTTGGTCATTGTTTGCGCAAATGCGTAGTCTCGGGCCTGTTCGATGCTATCAAGCCACTCTTGGCTGGAGTACTTGCTGCCATCGGGATCGCTAGTGGTGTTTTTGGGGTCTTCGAAGACATACTGCTTATCTCGCTATAGGATGTTAGCATGTTACTTTTGCAGGACTATGTGGCGGACATACTGTTTCTACGAGCCAAGCAGTCAGACCCTTTGAATCCTGGAAAGATCTCCATGCACAGCCTGCGGAGAGCAATGAGATCTCCTCCTTCAGCTTCTTGTCGTTTGTGCCTGCTGCGCACATCAGCACGCGCGCATTAGACGTTATCATGACAAGCCGCTGCCGTTTCTTGACAGTGTTCCCGCCAAAGAAACGCGAGAACTTCTTAGGCTGCTCCGCAGGCTCCTCCTTTCCGCCTACAGGATGGCCGGGAGGATGTTGAGTGACGAACATGTTCCCAAGCTTCAGTATCCGTTCGTCTCGCTTTGTAAGGACCGGAGACCAGTCGATATCGAGCTGGGAGGGCGGTGGTAGTTCGGTGATGAGACGTGGCTTCGGCCGTGCTTGAGGTTGTGTGCTGGGTGGTGGTGCTGCTGGTGTTGATGGTCCTGGATTCATGTTAGAGACTTTCTCTCTCCGGAACTGAGGTAGTGTATTACCATTGAGTTTAATGGGCTCTTGCGCGGGCGGACTGTAGGCCTTCAAGCGCGGTGCCTTTTGTTTCCACAGCCCCTTGCCCCACTGGATTCCATCGAAAAAGCCATGATTCTTGATATGTTCCATAGGCAAGCGTGTCAATGGGTCTAATACCAGCAGTCGTTCCACCAAGTCTCTCGCTAGCGGAGGAAACCCATCTGGAAATGTATACTCCAGACCAACAATCTTCTGGAACGTCATGTACTCGTTGGCAGCTTTGAAGGGGGGTCTCCCGGCAAGCAATTGGTAGATGATGCAGCCAAAAGCCCACAAATCGCTCGCTTTGCACGCATTCTTATCCGTTAACAGTTCCGGGGAAACGTACTCGGCCGTACCAACAAATGACTGGGCGCGATCGGACTCTACGCCTTCTAGAGGGTCCCCGGCTCCGGACCCAAGGCCATTCGATCTCTTCTGGTCTAGTATCTTTGCTGTGCCGAAATCTGTAATCTTGACATGCATTGCGTCGTCGAGCAGCACATTCTCCGGTTTTAGGTCCCGGTGTATGACTCCCTTGATGTGCATATAGTCTATGGCGTCGAGTATTTGTGCGCCGTAGAAGCGTGTGCATTCTACATCGAAGGTGCCCATCTTCTTGAGGAAGCCCAATAGTTCTCCGCCCGCAGCCAGGTCGAGAACAAAGTATAGCGAGCGCTCGTCCTGGAAAGTGTAGTATAACCGGACGATACCGGGATGCTCCGTCAGGCGGTTTAGCGTGTCTTTTTCAATGTTCACATATTTGACCTTCTTCTCTTTGATGATGTGGCGCTTATCGAGCACCTTGATTGCGTATTCGCGCAGCGTCTGGCGGTCCGTGGCGGCCAGTACTGTACTATAGGAACCCTCTCCCAGTGTCCTGCCGAAGTTGAAGTCCTTGACGCCCTTCTTTACCACGCGTGTTATGGGCCGGCCGTTCTGATCGACATCTTGCCTGGTGCTCACAGCAGCCCCCCGGTCCTTCCATTCCTCGCTGCTGGACAATGGCCCGCCCTCGACGCTGTAGGGCGAGCTCGATAGCTGCGATAGGCCGGGCACGGTGCCGTCCATGGGAATCCGCCGCGAGGCCCTCCGGGGCGGCAGCGGGCCGGCCATGGCTTGCATCTGAGCCGACTGGCGGTATGCCTCTCTCCGGCTGGCCTCCCGCGTCGGCATAGCACCGGGGGCGACGCGTGAGCTCGCGGTGCGGCGTATATCGCTCGTCATGGCCTCGTCGTTGTAGCGGTAGGTGCCCGGGGCGGTGGTGGACGAGGTGGAGAGGTTCGGGTGCTGGTACATGCTCTGGGACATGGGCCGCTCGCGGATGGGCTGTGACGTGGGCGCCTGACTCCGCTGCTGCTGGAGCAGAGAGCCTTGTGCATAGGGCGGATAGCCAGGCTGGTGCTGGGCCTGATGGGCGAGGGGCATGGACTGACGGTGGGAGAGGCGCGGCGAATGGGACGAGGCCGATGCAGTGTCGGCCAAGGGGGAGGGATAGGCCGCTGGGGAGCCTGAGGGGGAGCCGGCGTAGGCATTGCTGGCATTGACGTGCAGCGAGGCTTGCGGGGCTTGCAGCTCCTCTTCTATATACGAGTGCGAGTGTGAATGTGAGCGTGAATACGTGGGGTCCTGGCTGGGAGGCTGTGTGTGCGCATGCGGATGCGGATGCGGCGTCTCGGTGACGGCACTCGACGATGACGGGGCGCGCGACGGCGACGGCGGCGACGACTGGTGGGCGCCTTTTGGGGCCTCGGTGTGCAGCGTCTGCGTGTGCGTGTGCTGGGGCGGCGGCGGTGAAGGGGCGTCGTCCTCGTCTGGGTTCGCGATGCGCAGGCCGCCGAGCGTCTGCGACAGGCTCAAGTCGCCATTCATCGTGGCAGCCACTGGGCAGCACTGGCGGTAAACGAGCGAAAGGTTGCAGGTAGCGAAGGGACCGCCCGCGGCGCGTCAAAGTAGCCTCGATTAGCGTGCGGGATACGAGGGTACAACGGAGGCATGGCAGGGGCCCAGAGGCCAGGGAAATGGAGGAGAGCGGAGCGGACAGGATCTATCGCTGATCGCCTGGCGTTGAGGATATGGGGCTGCCCGTGACGCTGGAGCCGCTGGCCGCTGGCCGCTGATGCCATGTCTCGGCAAATGGCTGACGAAACCGACTTCACGCCCTCACCACCATCGCGCCCCACCACCACCGAAATAGTCCAGCACTGCCCGGCTTGCCATTGTGCATTGCGCAAACACACACGCACACCTTCCCCCCAGCAAAACCCGGCCTGGCTTGCGTACCACTGAAGCTGCATGCTCTTCCGTCTGCGACGAGATGCCGCCCGCACCGTGTGACACCCCCAATCAATACTTCATCCCTGCCCCCGTCTCTCCAAGCCAACACCACCGAAACACCCTCCCTCTCCGAGTGGCTTGGCCGTTCCGAGCTCGTGCATCTCCGTCTAATTATACCGTGGCAACTACTACTACTAGATAGTCAACACTGACAACACCGAGCCGCTCCTTCCCGTCACAACTACAAGTGCCAGCAATGGCATATGTCGTGGGTAAGAAACAGCCGAGTGATATCGCCTGCATCATCGTCATCACCATCGCCCGGCAAGGACTGCCATGACCGTCAAAATGCACGGCGCCTTGCGGAAGGCGCCGCTTCACGCGCCACTGCTGGCACAATGCACGACAGTGAAGCTTTCCCATAGACTCTGCAAGAGTAGTAGGCACTCAAGCATCAGGTAGGCTTGCATCGTCAGCATCTCGTATTCTCTTCATCCCACCACACTCCACTTGGATTCCATTATATCGCTTTTCCACGCGTCCGACGCGGCTGCCGCTCGCTTGTTCTCGGTTGGTACAGCATGTTACGCCTACGCCCGTCAGAACTTACCTTGACGTCAGACGATGTTGAGGAGACGTTTCGTCGCATAGCACTCAGGCAGGCAACAAGACCTCAGTCAAGCCTGCCACCCCACCCGCGAGGACAACTAGGACGGCCCATCCTTAGACGTGGCCCACAGAGAGCGACTCGGAACGCCATCACGGCTCTGGGTAAGATCCCCTTGTTGCAGCCACATCAAGCACTGGTAACATCTGTCGATGACGACGGCGAGCATACATCTGCACGTGAAGACATATTATCAGTAGACCGAGACGTTAGCGACCACCACCATGCAGACTCTGTTACATCTGATCACGAAAGACAAGACGGCTCACCACAATTTCCGCCTTCGTCTGCCTCACGCACCCTGCAACTTCCCTTACGATCTAGGGTAGAATCAATCGGGCAATCCCTAACCCAGGACCTAGCCGAGCATGCTCCTCGTACGCCCCAAAGACAGTGGTCTACAAGTCCGAGGTCTGGTTCTGCTGCTGAGAGCACACCTGGACTACGGGGTGGTGGGCCCGTAAGTAGAGATCCTGCTCATGACCTTCCTCCAAATTTCTCCCTTGTCCCGCCCCCCCCCTATTTCAGTTGCATAATCCCAGTTCACCTGTACAGGGTAAACCTTCAGGCGATCCTACCAAATCACCACACCGCCCTCGCAAGATACTTCACTTGGAAGGATATGTCGAATCAACCCCACAAGGCGACCGCTACAACTTTCGTGAATCTTGGCGAAGCGAGCCCCGGCGGGGTAGTGCTCGTGAAGTGCTCGCTACAAGGAGTCGATCATCTGACTGGCGATATTCTCCTTATACTCTACTCCCTCCCAGTATTCGTAGCTCACACCTTGGTTTTTATCCTCCACCGCCTTCTGGTAGTTTTGGTACTTTTACTCTGGACCCTTCTGGTAATTA
>KE747844.1:1229132-1243835 GCA_000465215.2 Pyrenophora seminiperda CCB06 | reverse complement strand
TTATGGCCCACCCGTTGGTAGTTTCTCTACTCTACCCCCATCTGGTAATCGTGGCCCACCCCTTGGTAGTTTCACTCTTCCGCCTTCTGGTAACCGTGGCCCACCCCTTGGTAGTTTCACTCTTCCGCCTTCTGGTAACTCTCTAGAGCCAACCCGGACAGGAGCAAGATCAAGGCACTTCGGCAGCGACGCTTCTGTGGCTAGTGGTTCATATTCTTACTATGGCTCGCTTCCTCCCGAATCGAGAAATCCAAGCGCTGGGAATCCTGCAGGAGGTAACGTTCCCGATGGCCATATTGATGGGACTGCAGGTTCGTATGGGAGCAATCAATCCTCACCGTCCATGACCCGGACCCCTCCCGTAAGCTACGGTAGGCCTAGTACAAGCGCAGTTCGTCCAAATTCCGGGGCCAATCCCGCTCATGTCTCTCCGTTCAGGCCCTCTCCATTACCCGCGTCACCATACACACGTCCTCAGCATGATCAGACCAATCCATCCCCAGGTCTTGCTTTGCATAGACACATCCTGCGAGGCTCCATTGATGCAGCCACTGCAGCATCTCAAGGTCTTTCGTCTCCTTTAGATCCAATGGCAGAGCAGTATCAACGTCGCATGCAAGCCACAACGAATCGACCAACTGAACGGTCTAATCAAGGCCGAGATCATTACTATGGCCCTCATGCGCCATCCTCGAGTACACCTTACGCATACGGACTGCATGGAACGCAGTCTCCTGCACACTATTTTTCGCAGTATAGAATACCGGTTCTTCCACCGTATGATGAAACCCAGCCGTATGGAACCCAGACGTATTACGGTACACTGAATCAGCCAACAAGGGCTTCACATGGCTCGAGCGAAAACGCCCCAGTCGTGCCTTCATTCCCACCAAGCCATGCTACGCATAATAGCAGAGTACAGGAACACAGGGCAGCCTATGAGCGAATGCAGGCGGAAGCCCTTGAGCATCGAATGTTGGCGGAAGGCCTTCAGCGAGTGCATGTCGATAATTCAGTGCCCCCGGAAGCCCGTCAGCGAATGCAGGCGGAAGCCCTTGAGCATCGAGTGCAGGCAGGAAATCGAGACACGCCCACCGGGACTACAAGAGGTGCCGACATGCAACCGTCTCGTTACAGCATGCCTCAGACATCTATCCCTTACGGCAGATATCATCAAGATGAGGAACGCTCAACCAGTCGAGCTTCTACATACCAACAACGACGGCCATCGCCGGGCCAACCGGAACTTGGGCTGAATGCAAATGCACCAGAGTTCACGCCACGTCTTCAACGTGGTAGTGAACGTCGACATCCTCTACCCACTCGCGCTTCTCGCTCTAGACCCGGCGCTACCCATCTACAACCAACGCGCGATAGCCCTGTGACAGCTCTGGCCCTCGAACAAGGCCGTGGTACAACTAGTCGCCTTTCACGCTCGCCACTTATCCGTGGCACAATGACGGCACGCACCCATAGGCGCGTTCCTCCCGAGCAGCGCGATCAGGAGAACGATGGGGATAGATCGCTCATGAGGCGGGAAGAGGATAACATCAATGCAAGATATGGCGAAGGTGAACAGCAGGAGAGTACTATGAATGAGACGCCACCCAGGACTGGGCCTGTTGAGCGGAGGATGCATGATTAAGCTATGACACAAGGTCGGGTTATAAGAAGGATATTAGGCATGACAGAAGATAGATTAGGTTTGCATAGCGATGGACAATGATGGGCATGCGGCAAGTATTTTCATTGGAAAGGCAGATATGACTTGCCACCCGATATTGAAAATACGACTGTATATTTCTAAGATGACTATGTGCCTTGCAGTAGTAGCTAGTCCCTTGTATTCGTCCAGGAGGCACTCAAAAAATGGAGAAAAGGAACTCCATTAGTAAGTAAGTTAATGCAACTCGGAAACATTTACATACCGTCTTTTTGCTTTCCGAGTGATGGACACACAGAAGTAAGTCGGGTAATTATCCGACAATTTCCACGGGGTATGGGAATGGGGCGCGCGTACATAAAAGCAAGCCTCAACGACATTTGCCCGTTTCAAACCGGCTATGTTTTTAATAGAAGTTAAATGTGTTTTTTTTTGTTTTGTTGTCCTTCTGCCGCTGTCACTTTCGCTTCTGCTTCTTTTGCTGCTCCTTTGCGTAAAAGGGGGAGGGGGCAATTTTTGTTCTCTCGTGTATTCTAGAAATGAGATCGTGCTAGTAGACGTTGGAGGATAGGACTATACTGTAGGTATGGAAGGAAGTTCCGGCCTTTGCAATATGACATAGCGGTACTAGCCGCTACACTAGCAGCTTGGCGCCAATTAACTTACGTCGAAACCCGTTCGGCTCTCAGTCAACCTTTCACCCCAACAAGAAAAATCCAACCTCACTGCCTGGAAGGTCGGGACGCTCAATATGCCGAAAACGAAGCTCTCCGATACCCATGTCGCCATTCGAGAGGCGCGCAGTCTAGCGAATCAAGCCACGCTCAGCCAATTAAATTCAATGGTGAACAACGACTCTGCTGCAGACATCTCTGAACTCTTAAAGCGAGAGGCAACAGCATATCCCCGTCTGGTTGATGAACTCGCCGTGGACTTTGGCTCAGCCTCAAACGATAAGACATCCAACGGAGATACCCCGCCTTCCGTTGCGGCTGGATTATTGGACCTACCAGTAGATGGTTCTGTCAAAGTCATTCGCTCTCTAGACCAGTCAGTTCTAGATCTAGCACATGCAACTCAAGAGTACGAAGAATTTCCCAGCCATGTACCCAAAGAAATGGCGGCAACACTCAACCAGGTCATACGCGGCGGAAAGATCTTGTTTCAGCTCTATAATACCTTCGTCATCGATATTGGATCTAGTCATGTGGTCAAAGTCGCCCTGTCTCTTGATCCCGATCACATTGATAATACACAGTACCTTGCTACCCATGTACCGGAACTCCCAATTCCCCACTGCCTAGGCGTTTTGCGTAGTGGCCAGAGGACTTATTTATTCATGTCTCGAGCACTAGGCACCACACTTGAAAGTGTCTGGCCAGAACTCTCGATTACGCAGAAAACATCCGTACAGGAGCAGCTTAATTCTTTATTTCGGGTCCTTCGCACTCAGGCCGCTGAGGACTTTGAGTCAGGTGTACGTCTAGGGAGCTTCGTATCTGGACTATGCAAAGATATGAGGAGGACTCCCCGCATAAGCTCCGGAACTCTACGTACGGAAGCGGAATTCAACGACTTCCTTTTCCAACACCCCAAGAAAACGGTAACGCCATGGGTCAAAATGATTCGATGTTCCATGAAAGATGACCATCGCATCGTAATGACTCATGGTGACTTGCACCCCCGGAATATAATGGTCAATCTGGAGGCTAATGAGTTGGAGGCCAATGAGTCTCCTTCGATACAGGGGGAGATTACGCCAACTGAAAAAAAGGTCGTTCGAGTGTCGTCTATCATCGACTGGGAGGTAGCAGGCTGGTATCCAGAGTCCTGGGAATTCGTTAAAGCCGTAAGCATGATCGACACTCGTGGCCCTTTGAGTGACTGGATTAACTTCCTCCCATATGATGCTATCGGATATTTTCCCATGGAATTCTCAATCGATCGCCTGCTCGACCAGTGGCTTGGATGATGAGAGGAATGGGATGCCTTGCGAACCACCGTGTATTATATCGATCTTCCAATCGTGCTACACACACCCGGTATTCACTGCCTCACTCTTCTCTGGAGAACCAACCCTAGACATAGAAGTCTACCAAGGGAACTTCTGTGCTCTTCACATGTACATACGGCACATGAGGGTTAATATGGTTGAGGATGCCTTGGTGCGGCATGAAGTTGTGTTTGAGGGCTGCTAAAAGCTGTAAACAGAATTCTGGTGTGTGGCACAGCTGGTGATCGCAGGCCAGGCTTGACCTCAGCACGACACCCGATTACCGTTTCTAGAAAGCGACCGCAGCAAATGAATCATAAGCAGTAACTCGACATGTGGCATATCGGACAAGTGAACTTGTTGTCACTTGCTCTGCCACCACGTAAACCGCTAATTTGTCTGTTTTCGGTATCGCGGAAGACGTAAACCGGTTTCGCGAGGGAAGAAAGACCTCTAATTAATGCGACTCTAGCGAACGCCTCTTTCTCAGCAGGTAGAATAATCGGTGTTCCAGCCGTGTTAAGCTCTGTTGCTAATTTTGTAAAGCGCTTGTGCACCGGTAGTCATTAGAGTGGTGTCAGCCCCAAATGCCGCCACCAACACCTTATGGGCCTTTTCTAACTGATATCGATCCTTCAAAAAGGATCGTGCTGTCAGCTAGAATGCTTACGCCCCTTAAATACGTAGACTGCCCATACTGACTCTACACACATACCTAGGTTGCTGTAGTGAGCTATAGAAAACTTTTCCTCTTCGTTTGAAGACATTTCTTTCAGTATCCCCAGCTACGCAATCGTGTCTGATCTATTTCAGCGCCTAGGAATTGATGTCGGACAGCTTGCTTCAATATACTTCTTCCTCTTTGCTGTAGGTAATGCTGAGGGGCACGGAACTCCAACAATTCGACTGTCGTCACGTCTACGCATGATGGTGACACAGCCACATCCCCATAGCCAAGAATGCTTGTCCAAAACTTTTCAATATGATCTAGATAAGAGACCATCTCCTACTCCTTCCGTGAGAAAAGCCACATTATAAGCGAACAGGATTCGTACCTCTTCGCATTTGAGTACAAGTAACCTGTGAAGGGCTCCAAGTTGTACACCTTGCCAGAGACCTGGAACTTCTTTGAGGACACTACCAGCGGGGCGAGAATTACTAAAGAGGCGTGTCGGGAGTTTCGAAATGTTATGGCGCAGGTAAGGACGTGGTGTGAGTGGAAATTGGAGCAACTGAAAAGGTATCAAACATTCCTTCCCCAGCGCCGTTCCTTTACTCCAACTGACTTCCGAATCGGAGAAGCAACCGGCCTACCCACCCTCCCACAACCTCTCCCGGACTCGGTCCTCCAACAAATCACACCCGAAAGGCCGACGCAACTCCTCATCGCCAAGTTGATGTTCTTGACCGATAGACAGCTTTTCAACACCGCAAAAGGATACTTTGGACTGGTTATCAAAGGGGCGAAGTCTGGGGATCTGGTTTGTGATTTTAATACGGCGACGAGGCCGCATGTTTTGCGGAAAGTCGAAGGAGAGGAAGAGGTGTCGAGTAGGTAGCAACAGGCGCTCTTGCCTTCTGGTTCTTTGGCAATACTCATTGTGCGCGAGTACCTTGTAAGATAGGTAGCGAGGTAATTTAGAAGTTGTGAGTGGCTTGTCTTGTTATAGCAACTACAGTACGACTCTGTGTGAGTCAAAGGCGATAATATAAGAAGCGACGCGTCCTGCTGCTTCCGCAACTCAACACACAGGCGCTCTTGCACTTTCCTTTCCAGATGCACTGGCAGGATCTATCAAAGATGGGAAGTACCACACAGCTGCAGCAGGTGCACACCTGTCGCAAATGGCTATAAGAAATCGCACGATGCGCCCCATCCTCTCTTCTCCTCTTTGTCCCCAGTACAACTTCTTTGCTCCCGTACTAAACTTGTCACTCTATTCACTGCACCATGCCGTCTGATGCCTTTACTTTTTGGTTTCCGGCATGCTGGAAAATGCTCGGCGCCATCTTCTCCATCCTCTCTTTTGGACTAGCCGTCCTCGCGTTTCGGGACCAACGCAGACACACTTCACCCCCTCATCATGATGAGTCTGCAGACTCTCGTGATGACGTTTGGATGAGGGCATTCGGAACTGAGTTGCTCGGGCATTTGAGTTCTCTTGGGGACCATTTGAGTTCTCTTGGGGACCATTTAAGTTCTCTTGGGGACTATGCTGCTGAGGCTCAGGGTGACCTTCGTGGGTTGAGGACCGACGTGGGCATGCTGCAGCGCTCATGTCGCGAGACCAACGAAGAGCTCATAAGGTTGATGACCGCGCCGCGCGAGACCTTCACCGATCCCCGAATGATGAGCCACGGCCATCGCTCCCCTATCCAGAGAGAGCTCAAGCCTTTCTCCTTTCGCGATTTCGTGACTGCCCATGCCAAAGTCCTGGCCAGGGAAAGGATGCAGGCAAACTCCAGTCCATTCCAAGAATTGGACTGATGACCGCTGCGTCCAGGCAGCGGGGGTATGTCCCTCCGGGGGCATACTTCCCCAGCAATGAACTCACACCTAACCGCGGTGCTGGGGTTTAGTACCTTTCGAGGGAAGCCAAGATGAGTTCTCATGTACACAATTCCTTCAACTTAATACGTTACCTAGATACGACTATGATGCGCAGAAAACAGAAGATTGCGCTGGTCTCGATATTTTGAATTAGCGGGGTGTAAGTCAACAGCTCGCAAATACATACAGCGCTTAAATACGACCACAGTGCCTCAGCCGTCTCCCTTGTCCGGGGGACAATCTACTTCTACAATCGTTCCCACCGCCTCAATCCAGCATACATGAACTACCTCGACATCGTCCTAACCGCCACCGAATCCTCCGCCGGATTGATGTGCGCCTGTCTCCCCCTCACCAAACCCCTCGTCATTCGCTTCACGCGCTGGCTGCAGCGTATGCACGGCCTCGATACCAAACATCAAGGCTGGACGACGTACTCACAGTCTGGAACGGGAGAGGGAAGAAATAAAGGCATAATAAGAGTGGATGATTACTCTGTCCAGCTGCTCAGGGCATCGGACCCGGCGTTGTCGCAGATAGGAGCATTGAATGGACTTCACGAACGTGGATATGCCGTGGCAGAGTGTGGGACCGTATCAGACAAATGCATTTTGCGAGGCGAATGCGCGGAGGGGAACGCAGGAGGGATGTGTGGAGAAGTGGGAGGTGCAGACAACGTGGGAGCTATGAGGGTGTGTTTGAAGCATCACTAACCTGAAACCTATTGACGCTCGTCAAGCTCTCGATCCACTTCCTCTATCACCGCACGTTCACTCTACGTCAGAAGTGGATATATCGTGGGTAATTATGGGGCCATATTTTGTAGTCAATAGCGGCGTCGTGGGAAGTTCAGAGTAATTGCGATGATGTACAAAACGGCAAACGATAGCGTGGTGTTTGTTACGAATTTCTGTTCCTTTGTACTTTGCTGCGAGACATCTTGGAGGTCGAGCGCCCCGAAAGCTGTCAATAGCCCAGATAGAAACAGGCCGAGGTTTGCGATCTATATCATTAACATGTGGAAATGATGAAAGAGTGGGGAGGCTCACAAATGCAAAGTAGCAGAGGTAATCATCAGTTGCTGGCGACGTCTTCATCATCCTACGTGGTGCTGTTCGCCCTCCCACCGCAGCTGTAGTCAACACGACGTCAATGGCCAGAATGGTATACGCTGGCACACTATAGTCCGCCGGGATGGAATTGTTCGCGCCCATGTTGTCTACTGATCCGGGCAGATGAAAGGATGTGAATGCAAGACTGAGTGGGGAAGGATTATAAAGATGAGCCTAATGCCAGCAAAGATGACTGTTGTACAGCTCGCGCAACCTACAGAATTGTGAGAGCACACGCGATCGCGTTTCAGGTCGACATGTCCCGAGCATACAATCCGCGCATCATGGACTCATAGATGGATAAGCTGCGTAAATCAGGTCTTACTCGTCCCAAAGGATTCCGGTTCGGGAACGTTAGGTACAGGCTAGGACAGGGCTGATTCGTGCTTGACCGAAACGCCTGCCATGTGGCCTCGGCATGGGGGCTTCTGGCCTGTAGCTAGCTGGAAAGGGAAAAGGTGGCAGTGCATGTCGCATGCAGTTTGCTCTCAGTCTTGCTCTTCATGTCGTGCTGTGTTGCACGATTCTGGCGGTCAATGTGGTCCTTGTATGAAAGGGATTGCAAGATGAGGGATCGTTGAAGAAGTTGCTTGAAGTACACGGCAAGTATTGCTGGACTTGGTTTCGCGAAATATCCTTTGCTGATGAGTGTATGCATGGTGGTTTGTCCCAATTTCAAAGGTTTCCGGCATCTTCATTGCACAGCGCTAGACGAGCTATGCCCAAATGGGACACTAGCGTCTACCTCCATCCGCCCAGCGACCTCCAGGCGCGTTCAGTTCAGCTGAATTTCCTTCGGTTTTGTAAGATGATCAGCCCGGACACTCAACCCAGACTCTCGGGGAACTGAAATAGCCGGACAACTACAGTCACGCCCAAATTCACCACGTCCGATTCTACGACTACCCCCGGCGACTACGATAGGTTTGGGATTTGTATATTTGCTAAAAATTACTAAAAGTGTGAGGCTCGCCGGGGGGAGTCGTACAGAGTTTTTATAGCTTTGAATCGGACGTGGTAGTTGTCCGGCTATTTCAGTTCCCCGAGAGCCAGAGCATTTCATGCCTGGCGGGGGAGCACTACCCTGCATCGGGGGATAGTTCGGGGAATAAGCTCAAGACGTCAGCATAACGCCGAGCATGCCCTATTTCCGAGGAATATGCCAGCTAAGTGGACGGTTCCAACACTCGCAAGCAAAGTGGTGGTCACAATGATAACGGTCTCTCAGCCGAATAGCTGGATGGTCTGATGAAAATGACCGATGCAAGCCCATTCCGCGCCTGCAAAACATGACACGCAGTTCCTCGAACATGTCTATCCATTTAGCAGCTGGCAGAACTGGATGACCGTCAGCTTCATGCCAGAGTCTCCTCACGGAACCGGGTCCAAATCTTTCATCGAGCTCTACTCGAAACCTCTCGTCTACTCGTGGGCAGGCCATGGTCAGCCAGCTCCAATCGAGTGGCGATCGACAGCTGCCCAGCTGGCTATAGATGCATATCTCGACAACGTAGCCTTCGCTTTGGCCTTGCCAAGATACATTGATACTGTAGTCTGTGTGGCAGATTGGACACGACCGAGTTGAATCGTCCGAAAGGGGGGATGCTTCGGGAGTATCTGCCTGGATGGCAAGCTTGGGGGACTGCGTTAACAGAGGGTCACGAGATGCATACAGATGCCAACAAATGGGCCGGCATATATGTTTGATATTCTCTCGCAAGCTCTTCAAATCGCATTCTCGTTGAGAAATGATGATCTTTGTTAATACCAGCAATTGATCATGGACGATGCGTGCGTGACGAGCTGAGGACTTCTTGACACCGTTTCTGTGATATACCGTATGTGTTTGCTTGTCGAGGAAGGTTGGAAGTGGACCGTGTTCGCAGCCGCGAAAGTGTCGTTTCATGACCAAGTGCGCATGCGAAAACGGGATTCGGGTGAATGGTAAGAAATAGATGTCATCTGCGCATCGCTGGCACGGTGTGTGCTCTGAGATCCAGCGCAAGATAGAATGACTCCAGTACCCGTGCCAGCGATGCAGTGTCCCACAATACCGACAGAAATAAGCATCAGCGATGTTGTCCTCAAGGTACTGCAATAACTGGGTCCTCTCCGCCCCAGTCAACACCAGCTGTCTAGGAGTACAGAGGCTATATAAATATCGGCAAGTGAAGGCGAGGAATGTTGTGGAAAGGCCATCAAGATGCGACGTGATCATCAAGATTATCTCTGCAGGAAGGGCGAACCTTCCCAGATCCGACGGAGGGGATGGCTGCCGAAAGAGCTTCTCGAAGCGTCGACAGAGCCACTGAGCCATGGCACGGAGCAACACCGTACCACCGTTCAACAGTGATGCGGATATTTGTCATCTAAATTCCATGAATGAATAGCGTCACAGTAAGGGGCTTCAGATAAACACAGTATTGTTATTCAAACTCGTGTACAAGCTCTTTTATATAGATAAGAATCATCGATGCTAAAGCGTGTTATCAGGCTCCCGTTCACCGTTTCCAGTTCCCCGCTTACCGTCTCTCGCTTCGCGGTCCCTGCACCTGCACTAGGTACCTATTCCCATCGTGCGCATCCTCGTGCTCGTATTTATGTGCATTCTCCTGCCCCTTCTCAGGTGATTTCCTCTTGCGATTGATTCTCTGAGGTCCGATTTAGACGTAATTCAACTTCAGCGCGTGGAGGAAGAGTGGTTGTGACTTATATGTCCTTTGCACGTTCCTACAGGTCGCTAACAAACGTCGAGTATGTGCCTCGCTTCCAACCTATCCTCTAATGCGCAATTGTAGCTGAATTCAAGTATCGTCGTCGTCGCGGTGAATTAGGGCAATAAGCAATTAGGCTGAATATAAACAATCTAGCTTCAGCTTACCTTTCATGGTTTAGATGTTGATGCGCATTAGTTACTGTAATTCATGCTCGCGCTAGTACACATGTGATTAGCGCGGGGGACAAATCTCAAAGGGGGGACAAATCTCAGCAGCCAGCATTTACTCGCCCCACGGTGCCTAGTTCTTCCGAACTAGGCCCTACCTAGCTCAACGTCAACTACTAGCTCAACGTCAATTCTGCTACCCCCTACTACTTTGACTTAATTTTTCTCTACAATAATATGTCGCAACGCTTTAGGACTTACGCGTAGATTAAAGAGCGTATTAAAGTTACTATTGCCGAGTTAGATAATAGTATCTACGCAAATATACGCGTAGTAGTAGACTCTAATTACGTGCCCTATAGTAGGCTCTAAAAGCGCGTCTTAGGCTACGTATTAAAAATAGAGCGCGCTACACTAAATTAAAGGCTTAATTAATAATAAGAGAATACTCTAAAGGCCTATATTACTCGCTATAACACGTTATATATACCTTCTCTTATACTATAGCTAATTTCTACCGCGTAGCGAATTCTTAATCTTAAGCACCTAGATAGCAAGGTACTACCTATAGATAAAAACTAGATCTTACGATAGCTAGCCCGTAACCTAGACTACTACTATAAGAAGTAGAAAAAGTAGGAAATAAAACGTCTAGTAGCTAATACTATAGAGGTCTATAAGAGGTACTTTACTGCTCTAAAGTATAATAGGCTAGTACTCTTTAGTCTTACTTCTCGATAGAATCTCGTATCGTCTTATAGAATCTAGGTACTCTAAGCAGCACTTAGATTCTACGCGTACTATCTAAATAACGCTTAGACGCTAGACCTTATCAGCCTAATCGTTGCTTAGGTAACTAGTATTATATATAGATAGCTACGTAGCTTAGAAGCTTAGCTCTCTATTAAATATAATCTCTTATATACTAAAGTAATTACTCTACGGAGCGCAGCCTCTTATATTTTATATTTAATTCTATTAGGTAGAAGCTCTAGTAACTATCTACTAAATCTTTTAGTACGTACCTTAATTAAGGCGCGTAGGTAGTATTATTTTAGTACGCGAGGCCTATAAAATAACTTAATAAGCAATTATAAAAAAGCGCGTTAATTAAGCGACTAGCTTTATAGAAGTAGTTAAAGAAGAAGCTCTACTAGAATCCTACTAGTAGATAGTAGGCACTATTACTAGCGTCCCTCTAAGTAGAAATTATAGTATATAGTAGAAAGCTCTATAGTATCTTAGAAAACTAAGCTGTAGGTATAGTAGCCGCGTAATAAACTATCTAAAGGCTATTTAAGCCTTAACGATAGGTAGCTAGAAGTAGGCACTAAGATAAGAAGTTCTATCAATTCTCTATTAAGTAAGGTGTAGGCCGTATAACTAGTCTTTAATTAGAGGACAAATACTATAAGCGTAATAGAGAGGCGTAAGCTATCTAGAGACGCGATAGAAAGTAGCTAATTACTACTTAGAGAAGCTTACTTAACGAGTATACGAATTAAGCTCTATTAGTCTATACTAATAAGGAGTAGGCTATAGTCTAGAATTATATAAGATAATTAAAGAGTAATTAGAAGCTCTACGCGATAGTAGGTAACGATAAGAAGATAAGAGAGTATCTTAAAAAGTTTCTCTAGAACCCTCTAAGCTAACACGATAGTAGATAACGTTCTAAACTTAAATATAGAAGAACTAGTAGTCTACGCTACCGCTAAAGGCTAAGTAAGAGTATTAGACAAAGATATTCTACGTAAAATTATATAGATACTAAAAGATAATAGGTAGAAAGAGGTAGTAATTAGACCTATAATTAAAGTGGTTGTTAAGCGCTCAATAGTTATAGAAGGTAAAGAGTTACCTAGGTAAGAAAACTCTCTAAGAGCTAATTAGAGTACTATAGAATAAATAATAGTATAGATAATATAACTACTAAGTCTAATAGCTAGTCGCCTAGACGCTCTTAAGTAGAACTAGACTAAAGAACGCTTAGAACTATTCTTAGAAGCTAATACCTCTCTACTACTACTAATCTTAGTCTCAAAGCTAATACTCGCTCGCAAGAGTAAGTTTCTATACTTAGAGCCCTTTAATAGAGATAGGCTAAAGTACTTAGCCTTTAAGTATAAGACTTAAGCTAAGCTAAGGTATAAGTATAAAAGAGCGCTAAATATTACTTAGATTAAGAATATAGTTAGTAGGTATATAGAAAGAGTAGTAGACGTACTCCTACTCTAGGTAATATAGAACTAGAATAAGAAGAGTATTATAGATCTCTAGAGCTTTATAGACTAATAGTTTAATAACCTCTACTAGAAGTTAAAGGCACTTAATAAGCTCTTAAATCTTAAGTAAGGTAAGCTCTTAGTAAAGAACTACTATATAGAGTTTAACTAACTTAAGATCTAGTTAGAAGAGTAGTTTAGTAAAGTAGCTAAGAAGAGTATATTTCTAATAGATCTCTACGCGAAGCTATAGAAGTTATTAGTAATAGTAGATAAAGACTTATTATTTAAGTAGCTAGTTAATAAGGTAGTAAGAATATCTAATAACCTCTACTAAGTAGGACTTATTTAAGTACGTATAGCGAGCTCTTAACTAGTAGAGCGTCTTATAGCGAGAGCTATCTAACGCGAAGCTAGTCTAGAGGCTATAAACTAGGAGTCTTCTAAGGTAGGTTACGCGTAAGAACCTAGAGGTAAGAAGCTATAGAAGTACTAGCCTAAGTACTATAACTATAGTAAACTAGACTATATTACTAGGAACTATCCTAACACTATACGTATTAGAAAAGTAAGGACTACGCTAGCTACTAGTAGACGAGAGCTTAAGAAGGAGGCTAAGAACTTATTAAGTAGCGACTTAGAAAAAGAGGAGCTCTAAGCTAGAGTCTTAGCTTAGAGCCTTAGAAGATAGATAAGAAAATATATAGCGAATAGATTTAGTTTTAAGAAAAGTATATACGTACTCTACTAATTACTATTAACGTTATTATAAATAACGTCGCGAACGCTATAGAGCTTATTAACTATAGTTACTTATATTACTTACTAGTTAATAAGAAATTCGCTTACTATTACTATCTAGAGCGCTATTAGGTCTCTACCTAGATAATTAAGAGCGTAAATAGAATACTATTAGAGATTAACGAGATTATTTAATTTTTGTTTAAATTATATAGGTACGAGGAGACTACCTATACGTACGTAATAGACCTATTCTTAGAAGAGAATATTTACTTAGAAAGAGGCTAGATAAACTATAACTACGTAATAGTTGCACTAGTAAAGAAGAGTCTTTTTATCTACTTAACTAGCGTTTAAGTAAGATTAACTAAAGAGATCTCTAAGAAGAAGATCTAATAAGTAAATATAGCTACTTTTTTAGCTTTTATCTGTCGTTATAAGAAGGCGCTAGATAGTATCTAGATTTTTACTATATTAATCGCGGATATTAATAAAGCCTTATAGCCTAAGAAATAGGTAGATATAAGAGTACTACTACCTAAGCAGTATTAGGATTACTTTAGCCTATTTAACTCTAAAGTAGCTAAGAAGCTCTTACTATACTAAGGACCTAGTATAGACTATAGAATTAAGCTAGAGCTAAAGGATAGCTAGCTACTATAGAGACCTTTATATAGTATATTCTAAGGCGAGCTACTAGTCCTACGAAAAGAACTTACGTCTCTACTAGAGAAGAGATTTATACGCGTAAGTAGTTCTTCTATAGCTATACTAGTACTATTTACTAAGAAGCCTAGAAGAGAACTTAGGTTATATATTAACTACTAGGCGCTAAACGCAATTACTAAGAAAGACTAGTACTCTCTCCCTCTAATTTAAGAAATACTTAACAATATAAGTAAGGCTAAGTAGTTTACTAAGCTAGACGTAATTACAGCCTTCTATAAGATCTATATTACTAAGAGTAACGAGTAGAAAATAGCCTTTAGAATATAGTTTAGACTATTTAAGTAGCTAGTTACCTTATTTAGTATAGCTAACTTACTAAGTACCTTCTAGCGGTATATTAACTAGACGTTAAGAGAATACCTAGATAACTTCTACTTAGTATATCTAGATAACGTACTAATCTACACTAATAGAAGCTAGAAGTAGTATTAGAAGTACGTCTAAAAAGTACTTAATAAGCTATAGAACGTAGGGCTCTATATAGATATTAAGAAGTATAAGTTTAAAGTTAAGTTAACTAAGTACCTAAGGTTTATTATTAAGGCAGGTAAGAGTATTAGTATAGATCTAGCTAAGGTCGTAGTAATCTATAGGTAGAAGACTCTAAAAACTATTAAGAGCGTAAGATTATTCTTAGAATTTATAAACTTCTATAGAAAGTTTATTAAGAACTTCTTATAGCTAGCTACTCTACTAACTAGGCTTATAAGCGATATATTATTTCGCTAGAGTTCTAATAAGTAGTTAGCGTTTAATAAGCTAAAGAAAATCTTTATTTTAGAGCTAACTCTAGCGTTATTTAACT